>OY282600.1:13444830-14044830 GCA_958298965.1 Chrysolina haemoptera | reverse complement strand
ACAGTTCAACAAACAGAGAATAACTGCGAACAATTGAGGTATAATGGTTATAATATGAGAATGGTTTTGTAATATTTTAATTTCAGAAACTATATAATCAACGTAGGTACCTCTTCGGTGACGCATAGAAATGCGATCGAATATAGAAACGACAGCGTCATTCGCCATTATCACACACCTGTTGAAAACAAAAATATCTTCAACCTACCCCCACAACTAGTCCATAAATGACCTAAATTCAAATCGTGCAGAAATAATTGGACCTCCATATTGCACTTCTGTAGCAGCACATTTGCACATAAACACTGTGTTAAATACCAAACTAACAACTTTAATTATGATTCAAACACAACCCCCAAAACAAACGCGGGTAACAGCAAACAGGATAGAGGTCCCAGTCGGCAGTCGCAGTCAGGTTTCGCCAAGAAATCATGTTCTTGAGTCAAAAGGAGCATTTTTCACAAGTAGGAGTTCTCTAGGGTAAAGAGTTGGAATGTATTAATGCAAACAAATTCATTTCAAGAGAATTTATGTAAAGAAGCAAACAGTTCAATAAGTTTGAAATAAGAGTATATTCATCAATTAGAAATAATTATTCTTTTCAGAAGATGATTCTGTTCAAGAGGATATATATATATTTGATTGAAGACATCCTTTTTATCAGTGCGTACGTTGTGATGACTCGTGCCCTCTGGAAGCGAATAGAAATATCGGGAAATATCGCGGTAAGGTTTCTTTCATCTATATAACGTCGCGATAAGCCGCTTGGGGGACAAGTCTGAATTCTGATCGAAGAGAAGATATACAGTAGTCCAGTGAAGCGAAGCAGAATTGAAATTATAAATTATTATCAGACATGAAGATAAATTACATGAAGAAATTGAAATGGAAATAAATCATTTAAACAATGAGGACCAAATGTTAAATAAGTCCTAGGTTTTAATTCGATTTCTATAATGGTTTAAGTTTCATTCATACTATTATATATTAGAGTGACTCAAAAAAGCTTAGCGACTTGGAAGTTTATCTTTTTAAATAGGACACCCTCTATTTCATTACATGATCGATTGGGGATGACCAAAATGAATCCAACCATACCAAGTGTGATGCTGTTATCTCCGAAGACTACATAGATATCGCTATTACTTTATTCATAAGCTCAATGAGTGTGAGAGAGAATTTATCAAACTGCCAGAAAAAGTGTGTCTCTCCCACTTATTGGGCTTATGGATAAACTAATAGGCGATATCTCCGTAGTTTTTGGAGATAACAACATCAAACTTGGTATAGTTGGATTCCTTATGATCATCCCTAATTGATTATGTAAGGATATATAGGGTGTCCTATTCAAGAAGATAAACTTCTAAGTAGCTGCGCTTTTTTGAGACACTCTGGATAAATTATACTTGAACATTGAAGAAACCGAGTGAAACCCTACAACTTATGGATTTAACATTTTTTGGTGATATGTAAAATAAAGAAGTTACTGAGGGATGACAGATTTTTAGTCCTTGCTGTTAAGTGTATTTTTAATATTCTTTTCTAGAAACTTCGAATAGTTCAAAGGAAGAACTTCTAAAAAATTTGAATAGTTTGAAGGAAGAACTTCAAGAAAAACTTCTAGAAAATTCGAATAGTCAGAAGGAAGAATTTCAAGAAAGTTCGAAAAATCTAGAAAAAGCTTCTAGAAAATTCAAAGATTCTGGAAGACAAACTCCTCGAAAATACAAAGGGTTCAAAAAAAGAACTTTCTGGTGTGGCAAATCGGTTAGAAGAAAGAATTGGGGCCGTCGAGACAAAGATGGAGAAAATCAAAGATTAAATCGAAGAAGAAATGGAAAAATTAAATGAAACAGTCAGTGATAAAATCAAAGGCGGACTTGAAACGGAAATCAACAAAATTACTGCCGACAATTTGAAGCTGCAGCAGCTGCAGCAAAGGCGAATGGAAGGAATGCAAAGGAGAGAGCTGTAGCATTAACACTGGCGTTGCGTGGAAAAACAATAATATTTTACAAGATCAAGCTTAAGAACAGGACTAAACTAGCGGCTGGTTGAAAATCCAGAGTTACGGTATGGGCAGACCCATATAGAACATTTTTATTACCATTCAAAGCTCAGAAACCACTGCGAGAAATCAAGCGAATCCTCACAGGAGTTTTAAGCAGACCTTGCACGCTTGGTTCGCATTGCATATCCATCCACACCGAAAAAGGTAATGGAGCGATTGGAGGTTCAGGTCCCTTCTGTACGTCCGTTTCACGGACTGTTTCACTGTGCCTCGTGTTCAATTGCGCCTACCGTACGTACCCGTTCACCGTATAAAGTTTCGAAATATTTTTGTTTTATGAATACGTGAAAAATTGAATAGAGTCATTAAGATTTTTCTGTGAAATAACTAGTGAACAATATAACGAGTCAAATGTCTGTTTGAAACTTTTTTTATTAGCACGACGCGCGACATTTCAATCGGTACAGTATCTCCGATCGTTATCAAGTGTTAATTAACAGCTAGAGAGTAATAAGGGGAACTTTATATGTCCTGAGGTAATTACCTCAGACTCTCATCAAATGTCTGTTTGAAACTTTTTTTATTAGCACGACGCGCGACATTTCAATCGATACAGTATCTCCGATCGTTATCAAGTGTTAATTAACAGCTAGAGTAATAAGGGGAACTTTATATGTCCTAAGGTAATTACCTCGGACTACCTGTGTTCTTATCAAATGTCTGTTTGAAACTTTTTTCATTAGCACGACGCGCGACATTTCAATCGGCACAGTATCTCTCATCGGTGTTAATTAACAGCTAGAGTAATAAGGGGAACTGTATATGTCCTGAAGTAATTACCTTGGACTACTTGTGTTCTTAGGTGGCTAAAGGTAAGCGCGGTAATGGGTGTACACCCTTATCTTTTGTATTCTTCTAGAATTAGTTTGTTTTTAACTAATATTTTGCACATATTCTTAATTTTTACCCTGGGTTGATCGGTCTACAGAAAGAAAACCCACACCGGACAATACCTGGGCTTCAATTGAAACCACTCAATATCGACGAAAATAGGCATCGTGAAAACTCTCGGAGGTCAATATAGAACAACTAGAAACTGAACTCACCGACATAAAGAGAGACATAAAAAACGGGTACCCAGATAGACTCCTGGAAGACGTTCTAAAACAAGGCAACGAGAAAAACAAGTATCAACAACCAAGCCGCATTATTCTCCTACCATACATCAAAGGCGTATCGGAAAAACTAAGAAGGATCGGGAATACGTACTAGGTTAGAAGCTGTTTCAGATCCGGTAAAACATTGAGAAGCCTTCTTACCAAAACTAAGCCTGAGAATCCATGCGAAAAGTCGAAAAATTGCGTTCACCAAATACCCTGCAAATTCGGACACCGCTATATCGGTGAGACCAAAATACCGCCCAGCATTGGGGTAGATGAAGACAGATGCTGGAATCAACGGGGAAAGACGTTGAAGTCTGGAGTCGTAGAACACGCATGGACGGAACACCACCACATCCTGTGGAAAGATGCCAACGTCTTAGACAAGGAAGAAAACTTGTTAAAACGTAAATTCAAAGAGTCACTCTACGTCTAAGCAAACAACGCTTTCAAGAATGTGTGGAAAACATTCATTAATAACAGGTCAATTCTATGAGAAAACAAAAGTACACACCCATTACCACGCGCACCTTTAGCCACTTGGGAAAACAGATTGCCCCGGTTGTCACACACGCATTCAAATGTCCTAAAATTACTATCAATATTGTGATGTGGCGATAATAAAGAAAGTTCTCTCATACTCCTCAATATTCTTTCAATAGGAATTTGGAGAAAACAAATACTTCTACTTTTGTATAATTCATTTGCAAATAATTGGCTGGCCAAATCGAGTTGACATTTTTTGCATTAACTAGGAGGAAACTTATTCAAACCGTAGACTCCAACTTAAATCACTAGCTCTACCCCATATCCCTCCTATATCCAAAGAGTAACAATAATATTGTATATTTAATGGTGTCTTATACTGCAACCACGCATTGGCTCGTGATTTGAATTCTCCATATTATGTTCAAGGCAATCAATGATAGAAATAACTTCAGAAACTGCAAAACTTTAATAGATCCAGGACATGGATGAAATGTTAAATTTTTCATTATGAACCTACCATTGTTTGTAAATATTAGAATGAAAGCAAGCCCAAAATCAGGATGCATTTTATCAGCCACTTTTAGAATTCATGGGTGTTTTTTAAGAAAGTGCTTACCTGGCCAAGATCTATAGTCAGATTGACTTCATTGTATTTCATTCCTCTGGATAACGGGGGACTCTGCCACCAGTTCTCCATTCCATCCACGGCAAATTCTGGGGGATGACGTTTATCTGGTCTGGTAGGGTCACAAACATCACAGTACTGGAACAAAGAAAAAACATTATCATTCAAAGAGCCATATCTACTTATATGAGACAATTTAATGAAAAACTTCATTTTTCTACAACTGTCAAAAAAAGTACACTTTTTTGTGTGGTTTGTGTGCGTAAAGTATTACAATATTTCACTATCAACATACGATTTCATTATTAAACGGAAAAGCGTGAAAAAAAGTGCACTTTTTTCAAATGCTGTTGCTAGGCAACCGACAGTTTCATGCAACAAGACTCACAGATCCGAATAATAACGAAATCCTGTCATAAAACCAGTTTTCATTTTCTTTGGCAACTAATTACCTATAAATATCTGATATACAAATGTTGCACGAATAATATTCTTAGCGTTCTTACTATGAAATAAGTATTATCAAAATTCCAAACAATCATGGCGAATATATTCAAAATTATAGCATATACCTCTAAGGAACTATTGGACCTAATCTACATTAGGTAATCCAAGGTAGCTATGGCTGTTTGGCCGTCAGAAACTAGTTGACAACAATAATTAATGAAATTTGTGAAATTGGGGATTTATGCAGATAGCGAATTATTGATAACTATAAATTTAATTTAAGTAGAAATGAAAAGTGATGAAGATTGACCGGAGAAAATCGTGGATAGTGCAAATATGAGATTTCCTTGACATAGTTCAAAGAAAGAAAAAGGTATTCGTTGCTTCACGAGGATTGTTTATTTATTTTGAATACAAATCTAAGAAAATAAAAAATTACTTCGATGGACTAGTTATTCGAAAGTCAAGTCAACATCAATTATAATAATATTGACCCCGATGAATATGTTATTTTAATATTCGCTTCAAATTTTCCATTTTGCGGGATAGTGTGAAGAAAAAGGGATTTCGATTCTGTCGAAATTATTCGTTTCATTTGTTTAAAACTCAACTCTCCGGCATACTCTTCGAACTTTGTTCAAATAATGAATCAATAAAAATATGCCAAATTCATTTCATATTTGCAAAAAAATATGAATTGGTTATTTTTTTTGACAGTTGTAGAAAAAATACTGTATGAAACTCGTGAGTAAAGTATTTTTTATACTCGTAGGAATGCCGCACTCCGCCTACGGCGTCGTGCGTCAACATTTCCTACTCGTAAAAAAAAGTATCACTTTACTCACTTGATACATAAATTACTATTGATTTGTTGCCAGTCACAAACATAAAATCCATAGAAGTTATATCTGTCAAAATTATATGATTCAAAATTGCGGAAGTTGAATGAATAAAAAATTTGCTATAAAATCCATTGTCCATAAATGACGAGATGAGCGGAGGAAATATTTTGTATTAACAGCAGTGTTCAGTCCGCCTCATAATCAGTTTTCAAAGATATCAAAATTGCATATAGGACCCAATATCACGTTCACGGGGTCGTGTGATAAATTGATGATATATTGAGTTTCCGACTACATGTCAGTTATTTATCTCTTCATGATAAAAAATAGTTTATGTGCAATAAACGAGACTATGGCGTAGGCAAAACATTTTTATTAGTTGTGATTATATATCTCCTTTTCAAATGTAATCACAGGAAATAGCTTTAGTGGAATCAACGAAAGCGTAGGCGCAAGGCCACGTATTTAATTATTTATTCAGGAAGAAGGGCTGTGCGGTTCTACCCTTAAAATTGTTTCGCGTAATTAAGTATGGTATTTTTACAGTTATCTCCACATCATGCGATATTTCATAAAAATTCAACACATCAATGCTGTTTAAGTTTAACACTCATCAAGATCGGATGTTGAGTCGTATCATATGAGCGTTATCACGAAGACGCCTTCGGATTTCCAGAATTGATGGTTCAAACAGTATTAAAATACAACGTTCAGTCTTTATTTTATAAGAGATTAGCAAAAAATATTACTCTGGTATATATGAAGAATATGTTCACTGTGGAAAAGGGGAACATTCTCCATGAAAATAAAAAAATGTGATTTATTTGTAATATCTAACAGAAAACAACTACTTCCCCGGCACAAGCCACGCTGGACATTGAACTACATCTGATAGATATTGTGAAAAGACTCTAACTGAAAAGGAAAGGAAAAATCTGAAAGTGAAAATTCGCATTTTCATTCAGATAACTGATTTTTTTAATTCTCTCTAGGTTTCATTGATAAAATCATTAAATAAATTTTTCAATAACATTCTCCTTATCTAAGTCTGCGAGTCCGAAAAAACTGTTTTCGGACGTGTTGCGTACACAATTTTTTCGGCAACCGTTTAGAATAACAAATTGAGACACATTTATTTTTTATATTTCTTGGTAGAAGAAAATTTCGAACATTTTAATTCTTATTTGTATTAAATATCTAAATGCGAACAGAAGATAGGCACTAACAGAAACATTCTAATTCTTATTTATATAAATATTTATATTGAAATTCGAGCACTTTCCGGACTAGTCCGGAAAGTACGTTCTTCCCGGACTAGTCCGGGAAATAATTTCTCAAAGAAAAATCGTCCGGGAAGTAGGTACTTCTCGGACGGTTGCCGAAAAAAGAACTTGCTACAGTCTGTGAAAAATTAATATACAATGAAAATAAAGATTCGATCGAAACTTAAAGGCAAAGTTTTGAATGGTCGAAAGCAGGCAAAAAACAACGAACCATTAAATAAATAAATCGAAAAAAGCACTGGAGCGTGTAGAGTTAGTGTGAGCTTTCATGAAGCAATATGTCGTTGAAAAAATGTTAAATTTTAAATTTGTGGAAAGTGTGTATGATGAATTTTTCAATTCATTTTCAGACCAACAATGGAAAACTAAATGTGCACATGTTAAATAAATAGGAAAAAATCATATGGCAAAGCAGCCAGCATTTTTCATTTTTAGAATATCAAACCAATCATTATATTTTAAGTAGGTATTTATTAAGTTACAACAACCAAAGACTTTC
The DNA here is from genome assembly GCA_958298965.1 of Chrysolina haemoptera. Taxonomy (NCBI): domain Eukaryota; kingdom Metazoa; phylum Arthropoda; class Insecta; order Coleoptera; family Chrysomelidae; genus Chrysolina; species Chrysolina haemoptera. The sequence goes on along the minus strand of OY282600.1, from coordinate 14,037,474 downwards.
CAGAAATTAAAATACGATTAGGTATTTTATTAAATAAAACGACGACTTTGTTTAATTGTCTAAATTATTTTCCTTGCCCTGTAAATATGTTTTTGTACGACAATACGTAACCTAAGTGTTCACAGTATATTTGTGTATCCAATTGTAACGGTTTTGCACACTGACCCAAGCGCACAGTCTATCCTTCAGTTTCTGAATGCATTATCACGTTATTGTTTGCGCATGAAGTGGGAATTTCACATTTTCAGCTATGCTTGTTATACTGTAATTTCAGTAAAAATTAACTGATAAATACTCCCTCCAAACTTTCTGTATGGCTTCATTGGACCTAGTCTGCACCGTGTTCTTTTGCGACTTTTTTGTTTCGGGGAGTTTAAAAAAAAATCCAAAAAAAAACGGAGTTGTGAAGACTACAAAAAATCATAGATACTATTTTATTTTCAAATTAAATGGATTAAAAACTTGAACTGAAACCCGAAAATAATATTCTCTGACAAAAAACATGGGTCATTGGGGTGTCCACCCCCTCAAACATGTCACAAATCGACCATGGAAAAATGTATTAATAACCAGCTGATTTTCTCAAGATCCATTCATTGTGAGCTATAAAACCAACTTTTCATATTGTCTGACACCGAGAGGGAAACCACTGAGGAAATTGTGTACACCAATTTCCAAAAATCGTAAGTAATGCCTCTAATACCCAAGTAATTCCCGAGTAATACCCAAGTAATGCCCGAGTAATACCCAAGTAATGCTCGAGTAATACCCCCCAAGTAATGCCAGCAATACCCTTCAAAAAAGTAATAAAAATATAAAATCGTGTCTGAATGTAAGGTTTGTTGTCAAATATAATTCTAAAGACCATTTTTTATTATTTGCACAATTCTGATTTCCGCTACTGCTCTCTAATTTTTTCCTTTCCCGTGTAATACCCAATAATTCCTAACTAATTCCTCTAATGCCCATAGTACTAAATATACCAGTGAATCGGTAATACCTGTAATGCATCATGATTTTCAAGTAATTCCTCCAATTCCCGACTCATACCCGAGTAATGCCTAATACCCAAGACATGATCACCAAAATTTCCCCTCGTCTGACACAGATCATGGGGCGATTTTCGAGTCTGACGCGTCAAATTGGCTGATTTCACGACAAAATTTTTTTCATTAATAATCGTCAGACAATAAACAATTATATTTAAAAAGGAAGTACCTACTAAAAAAATGTGGCAAAAGTATCTGACACGTATATTGGGGCGTAACTAGAGTCTGACAAAAAAATATATTATTTCAGTTATAACAGGAATATACATTTTCCAGTTCGAACTAAGAACTAAACTACAGAAGGTGATTTGTTACAGCGTTTTAGGAAGAAAATCTCACATGAACATATGTCCACAGTTGCTTCGTTTATGAGATACAGGGCGTTGACGTTTTTTTTTTTAATAGGTATTTATAAAATATCATGAATATCCTCGAACCGATTTGTTTGGAATTTGTTAGTTATATGAACTAATAAGGAGCTTATTTAGCCATAACTAGATTGGAATTATTAGGTGTCGTCTCAGTGGGCACAACATCCAACAATATTGTGAAAAAAATAACGCCACTGACTTTTTTGTGGGTTTTTATAATTTTTTTTTTGTTCAGATCAGGTTCCTGAAAATACATCTTTTTGGTTTCTTCATATCTATCTTGGTTTTCAAGAAACCAGCTGACAGGGATAGTAGGGTTTTTCCTACAAATTTGTTCAAATATCTGTACAAAACTTCAACCAAATCTGTTCGAGGTACAGTTATTTGAACTAATGTGTAGGAAAAACCCTACCATCACTGTCAGCTGGTCTCCAAAGCAGGTGATAAGCAATTTTTTTTTTCTCCAAAACCAAGGTAGATATGAAGAAAACACAAAAACCAAAAAGATTTATTTTCAATAGCCTAATCTAAAACAGATTACAAAAAGCATTATTATAATTGTGTTGTTAATAACTGTTCCTTCAAATAACTGTTTCAATCAAGGTGATTATTATTGTGGTGTATTTATATATTGTCGTAGATTTATCTCGCCAAAAAGCACTCGAACTTTTCTTTTATTGAATAAATTTCTTTCAACTCAAATTTCTTCCATCAGTTATTTCACTCAACAAAATTGCTCGACCTACAACAAAATTGCTCGACCTACGGTCTCGCAATTCAGTTTTTTTCAAAAGTACAAACATAAGAGATTTTTTTTTTTCGGATAAATTTCTTCCTTCAACGAAATAATTTTGCAATCAGTAGTTTCACGAGAAAAACTGACATGAAAAAATTGCGAGACCGTAGGTTTCTGAGATCATAATTTTGGGATACCAACATACAGGGTAAACTAAGACCAATTACCGAAAATAACATGGTGTACTAGTGTAGCATGTGGAAACCCACCTTTGAAATTATAAACCATTATGTGACGATTTTAATAATTTTTTTGCTCGCCAACCTATAAAGTTACTTCACTGAATTGAATATCTATCTGTCGTCTACGCTCATTGGGAGTCGTCCAAATTTCTATATCACTTATTTTTCAAATTCTGTTGGTGGGCAGACCATACTGTATAATTTTTGTTAAGTGGTCGTAGTTCACCCTGTATAAACTAATGCGTCAAGAAGGACATTACCTGATAAACCCTGGTTTAGCAGAAACTGCTCCACAGCTGTCGCCTTCAACCAGGCAGCATGCCGTCGATGATGGTTGAAAAATCAGGGCCGTGAGACCAGATCAGAATATGTTGAAGCAAGGAACATCTGCAAGGGGACAATCAATTCCTCGAAAGCGGCTTATATGATGCCAAGATACGATCAAAGCTCATTGAGTGTCCAAACGATTCCCGCTCTTTTTGGTCATTTGCCAAAGCCGTGAAAATAAATTCCACTTCCAGCTCGTTTTCTCTCCTAACCAAAAAAGATGGAGCAACGAACGCTCAGGAAAAAGTCAATATCAAGCCAAGATGTTTGCTGCAAATTTTACGCTGGCTTCAACGGGAAAACAACCCCATTACCATCACCATCATCACAATAGAATATGCCTGGGATTATTTTCCGCTAACGAGCAATCGCATTTTGTTGCGTCTTAACACCAACAGAGCTAGTGGATCTGACGGAATTCTGCCGATTTCTCAAAGGAATGTGCTCCCGAACTAACACCAGTTCTCTGCAAGTTATTTAACCTCTCTTATAATGTGGGGCTATTTCCGTCCAACTAGAGAATTGCAAGAATATACCAGATCTCAAAAAGGGGAAAGGGTCTTTTCTCCTAGCAACTACAGACCTATCGCGATGCTATCTGTTATTTTGAAGATCACGGAAAAAGCCATCAATATCAAGCTCATGAAATATATTGAATGATTAGGAATTATCAATGACCGACAATATGGTTTCCGACATCAGAGGAAACTTTGGTGAAACTCTGCCTGTTGCATTAGATATCTTCAAGGAGTTTGATCGCGTTCGCTACCAGGGACACCTTGCCAAACTTCCATCTTATGGCTTGCCTCCCTAGTTGTGTTCCTTGCTATGTAGCTTTCTCATACGACACTCTAGCAATACATGCTAGTGTTCTGCATTGATCTATTCAAGCACCAACTCTGTGTCTTCTTCATGTCAATGATTTGTTGGAATCTACGCCATGTCCAGTGCACAGTTTTCCAAATGATAATACCTTTTACACAGCTCCCTCTTCCAAAGCTTTGATATCAGCCAATGGAATCAGAAATGAACGGGAAAGAATCGTGCACGAAATGTATATTATGAAGTTTATACCATGGCCGCCATCAGTATAAATAAAAATGTAATGTATTTTAATCTTTGGAAGAAGTCCATTTTGCTCAAAGTGGAGTGGTGTAGACTAAACGGGAAGAAATATCACAAAATCATAACTCGTATAAATATGGCTGAAGATGTATTCTTGCTGAATCCGAAACAAAAGTTGTGGAGATGATTTTGTGATATTTTTTCCCGTTTAGTAATGTACTATTGAAATGTTTGATTTCAGTTCCCCTAAGCAGCGATGTCAATATCCAATATTGATTGATACGAACAGTAATACTGGGGGAATTCTTAACCTAAATCAATGAAAAAGATGCTTATAGCGAAAGAAGTTATCGAAAAAATACTACAACACAAACTTAACTTCCATTAAAAATGTCAAATCAGTTCACTTTCTTCTTCCTATCACATTTTTGTAATCGGACGGAAATATTTCAGCAAATTCAAATAAAGTTCATTAGTATTTGAAACATTATTGTCCCACTAATTTTAGTCCTCAATGATTTCAGGTCCAACGATCCCTTCTACGGATCTTCAATTAACTGCATCACAGATATGAGAACACTGACATACCCTCGTGGAGAAATATGCACTCGTAAAAAAGGTTATTTGGTGTGAAAAAGTAAAGTAATAGACTTTTCAAACATGACCTACTACTGGAAACTATACTATAATTTCTTTACGTATTTCTATGCCTCGCATGACATATTTGAACCTCACTGAAGAATGTGGCTGAATTTTTCAATATTCCGATAGCAGATATTATTTAAAAAATGTTTTTGGTAATCACTGATCAGAGGTCTACAGCCTGCGCAAACCGCCAGCGGGTAGACACGCTACGGCGCGGCGTGGAGAATCAAACCAGTGCCTCCCAAACAAAAGTAACTAAAAGCGATACCATAGAATTTTATAAAAAATTCCAAAATTTTTGATTGCTTCAATACCAAAAATGATTACAATTTATTGTTGCATTATGTTCCATATAACAACCCATTTTCTTAATCGCTACAACTTTGAGAACATCCTGTATATTGTTGGCACTTAAGTTTAGGCGAATGTACTGTTGAGTTCTATAATGTTGTTGAGTGTGGTTTTTGTTGTTTATAGTATCAAACTATTTATTTTGAGAGGTATTCTAATAGAATTCAATTTATCAAAAGGTTTCCTGAAGTTTTGTTCAATCGATAGTAACAATCCCATATATCGTAATACCATAAACTTCAATATTGCATATTTCAGAAGCGGAACATACAAAGTTTACGATATTTTGATAGTCAACATTCTCAGAATAGTATGAGTAAAATTGGGTACAAATTAACGAAACAGTCAATTGGTTTCAGTATTTGGTATAATCCAAAACTTTAAAAAATCAACATTTTTAACAGTCATCAAGAAAGAAAACACGTTTTCATGGATAGACTGAAACTATGATTTCATACCAAAATATCACTTATTGGTTCTGGAATAGTGATAAAAAAACGACTTTTTGACTATGCACCGTTTAAACCATAATGTACTATCATCAATGAGATTACAATAATTAGAAATGTCAGCGAGTTCCGATAAATACATTTGCATCCTGAATTTGTAATTTCGACTAACAAAACGATTATACGAACTTTTGCCGCTTATATCTCAAAAACGACACATATATATACAATAATTTTTTCGGCAACGCTTTTTCTTTGAGAAAGTACGTACTTTCCGGACTAGACTTTGGTTCCTATAGATGGCTTTGTTGCTTACTTTCTTGAACCACCTAACAAATAGCAAATGTTGATCAAATGCAAGTGAATACAGGTTAACGGATTCAAGCATTAGCTATGATGTAAAATTCATTGGCGTCAACTGACATCAGGGCTCAAGTCGGAGTGCTTTCTGTGGTCCTTATAGATGGCTCTGTTGCTTACTGTGGGTAATTATCGTAATACTACCTGACAAACAGCAAATGATGATCAATTGAATGTTGGCGCATTCGAGCATTAGCTCTCCGTCCTGACCGGGTCTGCACTGGTGATTATCAGAACCGGGAAACAGTTCCGATAGTCACATGTTTTCATTAAAATTGCTAGTTGTTACAAGAAGCTTGTTGGGCAGAAGTGATTCGGTAGTCATATGCAGCTGCTGGATTATTTTCTGTTCGATGCCACGATGCCTGCCGACAAAAGTTCTATAGTGAAGGACGATAGGTTGGATTATTTAATTTCATATTCTTAAAAAAAAACAGAAAAACCACGTTCTACAGTGACTATAATCGAAATAATCTGAAAGTGACAACTGTCAACAGATCAAATCCGGCGTTCACACTGCATCTCAACAGATCTCCCTATTCTCGACGATTCGTACGAACTATATTAGGAAGGTGATCTGAACGGACGGACAATCCAGTGAAGTGTGCGTTACTTTTCGAGCTATGGAATTGAATTGTCGGAAGATATTGTTAGACTTTCAATTCTGCTGCCTAAATACCCTATAAATTATACAAAAATTCTATCAAACGTTACTACTCAAGTGTTTTTTTTTTTCGCATTTTGAATGATAATATGCTATTTTACTAAACTCAAAAGCGTCTAATAAAGTGGCATTTTACCACATAGAACTGTCACTGCATAGTGCCAGAGTCAATAAAACCCAGTTTGATAGAAAATTGTTCATTTGATAATGGGAACAAACAAACCGCGTCAGGTTATTACTAGGTTACGGAATTCTACCATGAATTGTCTTAAATTTATAACTTTTTAATGGTTTCATATCTATGATTATTTATTTATAATTACTAACACTTGCGAAAAAATACTATAAACAAACCTCGTAAAAAAAGCAGTTTCACTAAAGTCGTATGGCTTTTAAGTTACTCGCTCCGCTGTGCTCGCTCGTAGTCAAAGCTATACTCATTTAGTTAAGCTTTTTAAACTTGGTGTTTAATATATTATTATCTAATTCAGTTTCGAAATGTCAGATTTTCCAAAACTGTCACTTCAGACAAGTGAAAAAGAGTAATATTCGTTACTCAACTAGTTGTGTAATGATGGAACAAGAAACTGATAATTTTATTCTTGGAAAATATTAAAAACGGGATTTGCTGCGGCATATCTAACGCTAGATTTTTGTGGTAGTAATTAATTAAATGCCTTATTTGCCGATTCTATTCTTCTACAGTATCGGAAAAAATGTATCTGGGGTATAGACAGAAATCTGCGCGAGCAACAAGGAACGCAATGATATGATAATACCACATAAACAAGAGAGACGCACTACTGTGTGCCTTTCCTGTTACCCCACCCGACGCATTAACGGACCACGTGGCAATGCGACACAGCGCTCACAGCACACGTCGATATCACTTCCTTGAGCGAGTCGAGGAGAAATTATAATGCTCTCTCAACATTTAGCAAGCTATTCTTTACGCTCTCATGAAACCACGATACCCAAGATGAAAACTTTCCGATACTGTATATCAGACGCTATTTGGTCGGAACAAATACTCATTTTTGACATAAGTCTGACACATTTGATATTGCTTATTTAATATTCATCCTGACAAGTAGTGCCAACGTCGTAGAAATCACTTCCCAAAATGTTTTTTCACTCTTTAACATGAGCACTCATGCATCAAAAAGTAATTTATTGTTCAAAATAATCGCTAACATGACTGAAATTATTTGTGTAATACGAAATGTGATAGCAGTTTCCGGTAGGTACAATCGTACCATTGTTTATTGACGATTCAACAAACTAAACAAACAAAAGTATGGAATAGTATTTTTGTATCTAGTGCGCGAAATGCTACTTTGGTAATCGATTTTTTTAAAGAGGCGCAGCTGAGTTAGAAAATATAGTCGATATCACCAAAGTATTTCGCGCACGAGATGCAAACAAATGTTTTTCTAGAAACGTCATAAAAAAATAGGTAGTATAAAATTTTGTCACAATTTGAAATGAGAAATAAATGATATCTTGGATTTTCGCTCGATTGAGGACCATAAAGTTAGGAATGAATGATTTCTTGGATTTTTGCTTAATTAAGGACTGTATACAGAGTGACCTATTTGAAAGCGGGCCACCTCTTTAAAACTGTTATTTATTATCCGATTTAGAAGTTTTTTTTTTTTTCAATAGATAGAGCATTACTAATTCTAACTGAGTGTCATAAATTCCAAATGAAATAAAAAATTTCAAGGCCTACTTCGAATTTTTTTCAAGGTCAAAAATCCAAAAAACATACTAGCGATTTTTTTATTAGAATTTGGCAACGCCACCGAATTCACGACATTTTCAAGTGGTTTATGTGAAAATTGCGTAGAAATGCGTCTATCATTAAAAAAGTTATATGGGTATAAAATTTTAAAATTTTGTCAATAAATCAACCCACCACTTCTATTTCAGAACTTTTATCAAAATTCTGACAACACCACTGTATTCAAAATATTTCGAAATATATTTGGTCGAAATTTCATCTAAATCTGTTCATAAATAAAAAAATTATAAAATAATAAAATACAATTTTCCTAAAATTGCACTAATTTCAAATTTTATGATTTCATAATTTTTTTATTTATGGACAGATTTTGATAAAATTCTAATCAAATGTATTTCGAAGTATTCTTAATCCAGTGGTGTAATCAGAATTTTGATGAAAGTTATGAAATTGAAGAGGTGGGTTGATTTATTGACATAATTTTCAAATTTCATTCCCATATAAATTTTTTATTCATGGACACATTCCTACGAAATTTCCACACAAATCACTTGAGAATTTCGTAAATCCAGTGGCGCCGTAAAATTTTATCTAAAAAAATCACTAGTATGTTTTTTGGATTTTTTACCTTAAAAAAAAATCGAAGTAGGCCTTGAAATTTTTATTTTCATTTCGAATTTATGTCACTCAACTAGAAATATTAATGCTCTATATATCAAAAAAAAAACTTCTGAATCGGATAATAAATAACAGTTTTAGAGAGGTGGCCCGCTTTCAAATGGGTCACTCTATATATTAGAATAATATGAAATTCCCATTTAGTTTACATGCAGATACAGTGTGCGAAATAGATATTTCGCACATTACTTCGCGCACAGTGACATAGTAACGAAGGAAAATGAAAAAAAAGTTTCACTTCACATATTGTTGTCAATGCATGAACCTTGTCATTTTTTGACGTTTGGAGAAAAAATATTATGTTAACCAAAACTCGCAATGAAACGTTTCACAGGTAAGATAATGAATTCACACCTATAAAACTTCGAACTTGATGGCAGCTAATCGAATCTGTCACAAACTTCAATAGAAAGAAAAAATGCTAGAAAACAGATAACATTTCTGAAATTATCCTTTTCAGCAATAAACCTTCAAAAACATCATATTTCAGTTTTCTGGAACAAAATCAACCAAGTAACAAATAATATTGTCAAATGAATTGAGGAGACAATATATTTCCTTGCTTAACAACCAATCAGTGGATTTCAAATTTCGAAATTCAGCCAATAGAATCGGAACTACAGTGAAAATATAGCTTGTCGCTGTATTTTCACGGTGTTAAACCTGCTTAGTTTTTGTTTTACTATCTGTAAAATGAAAATAATTATTTAAATTATAAACGTCAAATTTATGTGTTTTGACTAGTTATCTTTATTTATCAATATGAGCGATCGTTGGGGACAAATGTCCATTGGTATCATAGATGAGGCCGTGAAAAAAAAATTCCGTTGAATACGGCTAGAAGTAAAGCAAAAAGATGCTTGGCAAGTCACGATGGTGACGGAAATGGAAAGATAGACTGAACCAGCACATTCTGTAAAAACCCTTGTGATATAAAAAAACGATTCGATTTTGGTTTGATTTTCACAGAAAGCATCACCACTTAGATTACACCTTAGCGCAACATTATATGCAACATTTTGCTTAGATTGCTTTTTCAGGAAAGAAATTAGGGAACGCACACTCAGCATAAAATGTATTTATTTCTTCTTTGAACCGCCATGGATATTTCATCGACTTAGCCTTAAAAACATCCCAATGGGCACAAGGACGTTGAAATAACGTTGCGAAATGGCTGAAAACCGAACGTTTTTTCAACGAAAAAATGTCGCGTGAAACAACGTAATATTAAAACAATTGCTTACTAATTATCGCTTTATAGCCGTTTTTAATCAGATTTTTTGAACATCGAAGATACTCAATAAAACAACATTGTTTTGACCAAATAAAAGGTTAAGGAACGTATCATAATCATTGATGAATGAATCGCATAAAGCAAGTTAATTAAAAATTCATTTTGAATTAACGTAACGATTGTTAAACGTATATTTGACGACTTGTTGAGGAAGTAATGTTGAAAACACATCTTTATAACGTATTCTTTCAACGTTGAAGATTACACTAAATTATTGCCGTTAAAATTTTCAACCAGAAACGTTTATTCAACCAATGCCACGTTTATAACACGTTTGAAAAACGTACGTGTGCCCATTGGGATTGAACACAACGTTATTTCTATTATATATTTTGGGCCTAAATAACATATATAGTTCTTTGTGTGTGAGATTTGCTGAATCTAGGAATGTCTATTGTAAAACTGGTATTATATCGTGTAGCTCTAGATTTTTGGGAACGCAGTTTAATTTTTTGCTTGTAAATCCAGGTTAGGCATTGAAGAATGTGAAGGCTCCTTACATTCAAGACTCGGGTACGAGTGAAGCTACTGTGTGGAGAATAACCTATTTTTGGAATTTTGTGTTATTTGAAGTTTTTCAATTACATTTTTGAACACTCCACCCCAGGCTGTAGTAAGTAAAAGTTATTTTTTTCAGGATGTTTTTAATTAAATGAAATTAATGGAGAAGTTTTCTGCATCTATTGACCACATATAAATCATGTTTTCATCCAATCTCATATGTTGATCTTTCATGATTCCTAGGTACTTTGTTTTGTTATGATTGTTTTGTCATGAATTTAGTGTAAGTAATACTTAGGCCCAGAAGATTTGTATTTAGCCATAGTTCCGGTCATCTGTCATATGTAAAAATAATAGCGGTGTCGTCATTAATATACACTAGGAAGAGTAATGGACCTAGAATGGCACCTTATAGAGCTCCTACTGTTACTGTTAATAAGATACTCAATGTGTCTTCGATCTTTACCCCTTGTAATTCCGAAATAAGTCGAGAGCTGGTCCTCGCTAACTTCATTTTCATAAAGTTTGTCTATTAAGATGGTATGTGATAGGTACTTTGGCTAGGTCTAGGAATACTGCTAAACATTTCTTAATGGTATCCAACGTGTTTATGATGTGCTTCGATAGCTCGATTACAGCGGCTAGATTAGTAAGATGGGTTAATGGCTCTAATAGATAGAGGTGTGTATTTTTTATTGTCTTTGAACTAATTCCGTCAGGCTGCATTGCCACCTATAGCGCCATCATCAATATACCAACAATTAAAATCAGCTTCAATGGATCTTGTTAATTTCTCAATATATTAACAAAGGATCTCGTTGTTGAACGCCTCTTTCAGATGGAATTACATTGTTTCCAAAATTTAAAAAAGTTGGCTTCCGATAACATTGACTGATGTAGGGAAATAAATAAGGGATCGTAACTTTGATTCTTTCTCGTAGAATTTTTATTGAAGGCATTTTTATCTATTCTCAGAAATACAAAAGGAGAATAATCTGGATGCTGGTTCAAGAAACGACGAGCTGCATGGGTGACGGCTTCGCATCCACCAGAGGTTCCAAAACCAAATTGTATTGGGTGGAAAGGGTTACCTAAAGATTACCGTTTAGCATAAAATTGCAGGGATTACTTAAGGAGTGGAGAAGTTTTTCGCCCATAGATCCAGAACTTTTGGACATCAAATCTTGAAGGTGGGATGAACCCAAAGAATCCAGTCCTCGAGAAGATCTGCATTCAAGACATCAGATTCGACCCACATCAGTAAGGAGACGATCTTATCGACGGTTCTGGTTAAAAATAAATTCTGGCGTGTATTTTCTCAATTGCTGCTATAACTTCTTTCATTTATGTTTTTTTCTTCTAGTTGGTTTTCTCTGTCCTGTCTTATGTCTTATTCTGCGATAGAGGTGGTGCTAAGGAGTTGTCCTGCTCTGTCTCGGAGACGCTGTTCCCGATGATAGTTTTACCAAGGTTCATTGGATAGTTTGCTCCCATCTTTTTAGTTCCTTTGTCTTCCTGTTGTGGGGGTATCCTATTTATGCTTTTCGAGAAGAAGTCTAGTTCCTTGTGGTCCAGGGTGTGGGGGCGGTTTTTCGCTGATTTTCGGGGTATGGGGTCCTTGTTGGATTCCGAAGAGATTTTCTCAGAAACATTTTTCGATATCTTGTCAATCTGACACTACAGACAATATTTTTTTACAAAACCCAACGGATTTTTTAGTTGTCAGACATGCAGGAACAAACCGCCATTAGAGTTTTCCAGAAATTTCAATAACAATATTTTTCCCATATGTAGCCAACTTTATGGCTTTTTGTATATATATATATGTATATATTTATACATATTTTATACGTATATATATATATTATATATTATATATATATATATATATATAGAGTGACCCATTTGAAACTGGGCCACCTCTCTAAAACTGTTATTTATTATCCGATTCAGAAGTTTTTTTTTCAATAGATAGAGCACCAAAAGTTCTAGTTAAGTGCCAAAACTTCAAAATGAAAATCAAAATTTCAAGGCCTACTTCGACTTTTTTTCAAGGTCAAAAATCCAAAAAACATACTAGCGATTGTTTCAAATACAATTTGACGACGCCACTGGATTCCCGACATTTTCAAATGATACGTGTGAAAATTACGTAGAAATGCACCCATCAATAAATAAGTTATATGGGAATAAAATTTGGAAATTATGTCAAAAAATCAACCCACCACTTCAATTTCAGAACTTTTATCAGAATGTTGTTCACACCATTGGATTCAGAATATTTCGAAATATGTTTGGTCAGACTTTCATCAAAATCTGTTCGTAAATAAACAAATTATAAAATAATAAAATAATTTTTTTCTAAAATTACATCAAACAACATTATTTTCAAATTTAATTTTTTATAATTTTTTTATTTATGAATAGATTTCGCTGGAGTTCTGGCCAAATATATATCGAAATATTCTGAATCGAGTGGTGTAGTCAGAATTTTGATAAAAGTTCTGAAATTGAAGTTTTGGGTTGATTAATTGACATGATTTTCAAAGTTTATTCCCATATAACTTTTTTATTGATAAACGCATTCCTTCGTAATTTTCACATAAACCAATTGAAAATGTCGAGAATCCATTGGTATCGTCAAATTATATTTAAAAAAATCGCTAGTATGTTTTTTGGATTTTTGACCTCGAAAAACATTCGAAGTAGGCCTTGAAATTTTTATCTTGATTTCGAATTTATAGCTCAACTAGAACTATTGATGCTCTATCTATTGCAAAAAAAACCTTCCGAATCGGATAATAAATAATAGTTTTAGAGAGGTGGCCCGCTTTCAAATGGGTCACTCTGCGGAAACTCAATTTGGATCGAACCCTAGACCAAAGATAGATGATCATCTGCTACATTGACAGGCCGACAACTGTTTAGTTATACTGACCAACCTAAGGTTCCATAAAGTTTCTAGTGCGTTAGGAGGAACGCAAAGACAGTATAAAGGTGATACAGATATAGGTATAGAAAAAGAGTTTTCGATTTAATTCACAAGAGGTCCACCATCCACCGACAGCTGTTTCGTGGTTTCTTATTCTTCTTTGTGTTAGTGCACAAGTATTTCAGTGTATTCGATTTAATTCCAAGAGACTCCATAAAGCCTCCCTGACGAGTGGTATCACCACGAAACAGCTGTCGGTGGATGGTGGACCTCTTGTGAATTAAATCGAAAACTCTTTCTCTTCACCTATATCTGTATCACCTATATATACACATACAGGTGAAGAATTGCTTCTGACATCTACAGTCAAATAGCGGAAACTTAATTTGGATCGAACCCTAGACCAAAGACAGATGATCTGCTACATTGACAGGCCGACAACTGTTTAGTTATACTGACCAACCTAAGGTTCCATCTAGTGCGTTAGGATACAGATATAGGTGAAGAGAAAGAGTTTTCGATTTAATTCGATTTAAGGTGGATGGTGGACCTCTTGTGAATTAAATCGAAAACTCTTTCTCTCCACCATTATCTGTATCACCTATATACATATATATATATATATTGTTGTTAAAATTGTTTTTTCCGTTAACCAGCTGTCGTCCCCTTACGAACGGCAGCCCTCAAAAGTCGAAACTTGTGCGAGCCAAGGATTAACGAGGTCTTACCTTTTAACGTGCGATTCCTAGCACTTTCTCGGGCCATCAGATAAAAATCTGTACTCGCTAGGATTCGAACCTAGTCGACCAGCAGACAATAGTTTCGAACGTGAAAGTCTCAACCACTGAGCTACATGACCCTATATATCTATATATATATTATTAATATAATTCAGTATCTTTTATTATTAGGAATCTAGGAAAAATAACGAAAAAAAAACAAAAAAGAAAGCTCCGAAAAAAAAACCGTCTTCTTACATTGAAATCTCCCAAAAGTACGATTGCTCGAAACTCACAGGCAAGACACCATGAATATAGTCATATCATATGTTTAAAATTTTTACAAACAGATGTGATATTAATTGTTTTTAATATTTGAAAATAAGTTTTATGAAAAATTATTTTCGCTTGCTTCGTTATTTCATTTCCAAAGTAATAATTAAATATTAGTTTGATGTATTATTGGTAAGAAGATATAACATTTTTCTATTTCAGATAAAATAACCAGAAGAAAAAAGACTATAATAAGTCTGAAATTTATCGCATTTCTCTGTGATGACGTCATCAAAGTATTCAAATCAATTCCAAAATTTCATTCACATAACCCCTTAAAAGCAGAAAATAATAGTAATGAAAAACAAATGTAATGTACCATGTTTTTATAACGGATTAAAAAGTATAAAATATTTTCTCTAATCATTATGAAGGATGAAACCACATACAGATTTCTAACTTTTTCTAAATTATCCTTACATTACTATAAAGAGTGTAGAGAGTAGCTATCAATGAAAGAATTATCGGTTTACATTATTTGCGGTGCAATAAAATTGTTAGTTGAGTTATTAATGCATCAATTATCGGCTGCATGCGCCCCATGTTTATCGTTTCCAATCTCACAAGTATTTTAATAGCTATCAAAAGTTGACGTATGAATTTTCAGGATAATTTAGAAAAAGTTGAATCTGTGTGTGGTTTTATTCTTCATAAGGATTAGAGAAATTATTTTATCCTTTTTAGTCCGTTATGAACACATGGTACATAACTTTTTTTTATTTTATTATTTTTCATTCATAAATGATAACTTTCCGAGTCCTATACTATAAAAGCAATAACTCCCACCTACCGAGAACCATTCAATTGCATTATATGATTTATGTGAGTGGCAAAATACCCCTATTCTATCATACGTACCTGTCCCTGTATAACATTGACGGTAAGATCGTTCTCGGAATTGGCTCCGATAAGCTTACAAAACAATTCCGGTCCTTCAATGTCCTCTCCGCAGGTGGCCGAAGCTGTAATGTTCTTTCCTTCGGCAAGATTGAAATAAGGCGGCGTCAAAGATTCACCCCGTATACAGTCGACGCGAAACATGAAAAGCACGAAAAGAGCCCGCAGGCATGCTGATGCTTCCTGCACTAGCATCGTCACTCGACTGAAGAGAATTTCAGATAATTATAAATAAGTCACTGACGAGTTGAGTCTGCAAATTGCCGGTCCTTTAGACATGTTTGGGTCTCACATATTTTACAGTGTAAAGAATAATCTACAGTGGGGTACGTTAAACGTTCAAAGCCAAAGGGCGCAGAAATGGATTTGCACTAGCCTTTTGAGGCTATGACTAGAGTAGAAAGATACAGGTAGTGGCATTTTGAAGGTTTAATTATCTGAAAAGTATGTAACTAGTATACTCACTAAGCATGATACATGACAAAAATGTTTTCCACAGACTACTTTTGAGATATTGGCAAACCACCATTGTATTAATGTTCCGAACATAATGTTTTCAGGTATGAATGTATGTGACATCGAAATAATTAAATCAATAATATTCATTAAATAATATATAAAATGTTCAAATGTAACCCAAATATACCGCAGACAGAGCAGTTATGTTAATTGTTTCATGTTTTTGTTTGACCACTTCAAAACATGTGTACATGAAACTTGGAATAGAGCAATGTCAGCTGAAGTCCAACATGACTCGGTCGCTAATCATCAGATTATGGAGGATAAATGAAGCATTTGAGTATATAACTTTGCTTTCAGTTTTGTGGTCTTCGACGCTTCAAATTTTATCATATTTTGCATTGAATTGTTGAGTTAAAAAATTAATTTACTTGATCTCAATTGAAAATGTCTGATTACTTACAAAAATTGGATTTTATTGAAGGTGTTCATCCATACACCTTGAAATCATTTGATTTTGATTCAGCGTTGGACGAAATCCCACAAATTTCGAAAAATTTTATTCTAGATTATTTTCTCCTCAGCAAATAAGCGAAACTATCATAAAATTGTCAGAATGGTATCGTCAAATTAAATGATCACCTTTCCGTAAAGGAGATGAAACCTCATATACTGATGTGTCAAGAAGCCAGCACTCACCAGAATAAAATCACATCATCTCTTTCCAAATTGGTAAATTAATTCCTTAATGTCATGATAAGCTCGTCTAACTTAGCGAAATAAACGGTCGGTAATAAGTTTCAAAACACGTCAAAAAGAATTGAATTCTTTCGATATTAGGAATGCTACTAAAATAAAATAATATTTCCTTGAATAAAAACATATCACAGTATCCTAAGTAAGGACCGAAATTATACAGGGTACTTTTCCCTTGCAAGAAGTTTTGGTTCGACACACTCTGTGCCACAACTGTTCTATAACCATCTTCCCAAAAAATGCTGAACCAAAACAATCAAAATATAAAATTATGTCTTATTATCAATCACCTATAACTATCACTCAAGAAAGAGTATGGGTACGTCTACGCCTTTTCTTATTTTGTCGTAGCGATAAAATTATTTGTTGGGACCGGTATAACTATTTTTGACTACTCCCGGTATTTGGTAATGGTAATGGGTGGGAGAGAAAGCGAGGTGCGCAAGCGTCAGAGACTAGGCCACAGTGGACCTTTTCGAAATCTCCGGCATCTTCACTCATCCCTTGGCAAAAACCTGCTCAAACCTCTTTGACCTTCTCATATACAATTGTGCTCTTTTCATTCCAAGGAGTACAATTCCTCATCCTCAATAGTGGCAGTTCCGAATTTTGTCTGAGAATGCAATATATTCCACATTTGCATAGGAAGTGGAAGGAGTCCTCCTCCTCATCATATTCCGTGTATAATGGGTCTAATCAGTTCTTCCATACTGGTTGCCTCCAGCCTCCAGGATGGCATACACATCTGCTTGGAAAACTGTAGTTAGAGAACCTAGCACATAGTCTCTTTCCGTTTTCCAAGTAAATTCTTGCTCCGGCTTATCCCTTCTCCAGTTTGAAATATCAGCCGTTCCTCTTTTCATTTTCTTCTGTCTGGGATTTCTAGGGATATCGTCCCTTTAGACCTAATTTTGTCTTCTGCCACTTTGCTAACGGATAGTGGAAGTCTATTTGCCGCTACCATTGCGATTTTGGTGTGCCCTGTGTACCTCTTTCCTTGCCAACTCCCTGGATTCCGCACAGTTGGGAAGCTATAACTTTCTTCTTCATGCAAATTAAAAGTGAAGGCAGACCGTGCAGGGCGACTAGGGCTGCTGAGGTCGTCCTTATCGCGCCGGTTATTCTCCTTCAATCTAGTCTTTGGATTTTTTTTTAGCTTGTTGGGTGTAATTATTTGATCACCTCTGGGCGACCAGACCACTGCTCCATACAGGATTCTGTTTCTGTTTACCACCGTGTAGATCCAGTGGAAGAGTGAGGTTTGGGGCCCCACATCCCACCTTCAGCCCGGCGTCCATATAGCTACCACCATTAGACTACTCGATCGACTTGTGATACCTAAGTTAACTTTGAGTCCAGTATCACTCCAAGGTATTTCACCTGTGTAGCCAGCTCTAGGGGTCTTTCACCCATTACTGGTAATATGAACCCATCCACCTTTCTTCTCTTGATGAAAAGAATCACTTGATGAAGAGAATCCCTGGCCCTCTTCCAGAGACACCGTTACTTTCCTGCGCTCGATAGCCGTTGCTACCCAGCTGATCTGTGTAGGAGGTGTTTCCCTGAAAGCTACTCTGGCTGTACTTCAGGTCTTTGGTACACATCTCGATGCCAAAGTGGCTCTGGAGACGTTTCTTATCCAGGGGAATATGCCTTTAGGCACTTTCTGTAAGAATGCTGGAATTGTACCGCCCAAACCTGCCGCCTTGAATGGTTTGATCTCATTCACTACTCACCAAATGGCCTTCTCTGTGATCACTTCTTTGGCGAGAGCTCCTTCCACCCTGTGAGTGGGCCTTTTTCTTTGATCTCGATTGTCACTACATGTCCAGGAAAGCGATCCTCCAGCTCAAGTGCTTCCTGTACCTGGATATCGTCCAAGGTCCATCCTGGATATCGTCCAAGATCCATCCTGGATATCATCAAAGATCCATCCTGCCTTTTGAGCAATCCAATTGTGCCCGTCGTTTCACTGCTTAGTGTCTTGGCCAGTCTTGCAGACTCTGGATGTAGTCAATTTTACCGCAGTATTTTTTAATCCAATCAATAGGGGCTCCAAAAGGGGGTTCACCTTACATCAAATGCGAGATCGTTTTTTGATATTGTTAAGGACGGTGGGTATTAATCCAAGTTTCCGTCATCTTTCCCCCCTTGCTTCGTCCGCCATCTTGAAAAAATTGTTAGAAATCGGCACCTTTTTCAATTTTTGTCCTCTAGCTCATTCCCAGTTCATTTTTTCGAGAATATGTTCAACTGAAAAAATGTAGACTATTAAATTTTCAACAAATTTGATCCATAATTTTTTTTTAGAACCAAGCGTATTTGAGCGACGAGAAGACGAAAAAGAGCAAAAATTGGCGATTTCGCAAATTTTTCACTTTCACTCCACTCCAACGCAAAAAAGGGGAAAGACTACAACTTTCATCCAATGAACTTTTTGCTGAGAATTTAATTTCCTTTGAAATTCATGTATCAAAAAAAAAATAAAGGGTAATGGGTAGGAGTGGGGTTAAATTTGAGAAAACTAAAAGAAATGCGTTTTTTGTGAGTCAGCCCTGGAGCGCTGTGTTGGTGAAAGTATTCTGATTTCCTTTCTGCTAATTTTTTCATCATAGCAGTGCATCTAAATAATATTTTAGCCATTTTTGGTATAAATGCGGATAGATGGGAAAGAACAAATTACTTTCACATTCATTAAAGTTAAAGTTAGTGTGTATTTACAAAATAAAGATTACAATAATGCAATAATGAACACACTGAAATGAAAACTATAAAGAAGAAGGGGGGGTTGCTACAGCAACCGAGAACGTTCGCCAGTGGGCGAGTGGAGCGAAAGTGAAAAATTTGCGAAATCGCCAATTTTTGCTCTTTTTCGCCTTCTTGTAGCTCAAATACGCTTGGTTCTAGAAAAAAAACACCTTCATCAAATTTGTTGGAAATTCAATAGTCTAGATTTTTTAGTCGAACATATTTTCAAAAAAATGAACTGGGAATGAGCTAGAGGCAAAATACTGAAAAAGGTGCCAATTTCTGACAATTTTTTCAAGATGGCGGACGAAGCAAGGGGGAGGGGATGACGGAAACTTGGATTAATAACTATCTGATGGTCCTAAACAATATTAAAAAATAAAAAACGATCCCGCATTTGATGTAGGGTGAAGTTCGTTTATTTACAGGATTATTTGCCAACTGTCTCTTTTACTCCACCGTAATTTTTGTTTGAGGTAACTTCTCGCTTTTCGAAAGCCATCCCAATCGTCTTTCTGCTCTGATTGTGGTGTTATCGCCTGGCAGCCGTTTTCAAGTGTTGGGGCTCCCTGCTCCACAACTTTACTTTCCGTGGCGGTTGTGCTCCCAAGGGGAAACGCATTCTCGAAAGCTTCTACAAATTTATTTGTTTCTCTTTCAACTTCCTTGTCCAAAACCTCGGGGGACGTAAGGTTCTGTGAGAAACCTGGGAGGTCTGAAAAACACTCTGTAAAGGTGACCCATTTTGCCGTCCTTGGGTTTCGCCTGAGAGCGACTTTTTCCTGATCCGCTACGATCTCAAAACGTATCATGCGGTAGTCTTACTAGGTCCTAAGTCACTAACCAGTTTCTTATATTGTCCTCAATTTACTTCGAGATCACCGTTATATCAATAACGGATCCTATTAATAAGGGTGGGCTCTATTTCTCTGTTTAATATCTCTACGTCTGTCGTTGCCAACACACCAGAAGAGCTTCATCTCGGGTATTGATCCCGATGCTTCCCTACATTGTATGGTGTGCATTAGCATCGCAGCCTATTACCAGTGGTAACCTGTTTTCCTCCGCATTTGAGACCAGACGCTCGAATCCTTGGGTTGCGACCTCGACGTCATAAGATTTTCATCACCCACAATAACCTCAGTTCTAGTTTCACCTACCTTCAACGTAAAGAGCATTACGGTGACATCTCTGGTCCCCAGGTGTGGCCCACGTTGAGGGTCCTTAGACACCACGATACAGCTCCTCGGGTACTCTTCTCTGCAGCTCCGTGGAATGTCTCGAAGCAGGCTATTTAACCTGTGGTAGAAGTCCATTGTATCTTGAAGTGGAGTGGTATAGATTCACGATGCAGAAAAACTTAAAGTCATCTCTACAATTTATTGTCACCATCAGATGTTATGTAATGGTAGAACGATAAAAACCATCAATCAGTTAGATGATATCATAGAAGTACATGTTTCGAACCTATAAAGGTTCATCATCAGCTGATTTATTTTCGAATTATGGAGAAGAAAAAATGTTATGAATGAAGATAATAAGTATGTATCACGTATTACCAATAAAGGGAATTGGTCACATACTTATTTTTATTATTGAAAAACGATATGCATGCAACTTTGAAGCTCTTGATAAGCCCATAATCTGTAGTAATGTTACATCTATCGAAGAAGGTCCTTGGACCCCATTGAAGTTCTGATTGGTGCAGATATCGCAAGAAGACTTTTCACCGGAAAAAAGTTCACTCTAAAATGCGGTTTGGTTGCTATAGAGAATTTCTGGGCTGGACTCTCATGGGAAAAGTTACGACATCCTGTTTAGCTATCAAAAACTCGATGGCTATGATGACCACCTCCATGTTTTGTAAATCTAATAAACTATCAGATCTGTGGAGCCTCGATATTCTTGGCATATCTGATCCCGCTGAAGAACAGTCCAGAAAAGAAGTGGAATTTGCAGTATTTGAACATTTTCAAAAGACGGTTACAATCAATGACGAAGGTAGATATGAAGTTGTTATGCCCTGGATCGAAGGTGATCCACCTCTACCAAGCAATTTAAATTTGGCAAAACGAAGATTGGATAGTTTACTATGGAAGCTGAGAAATGAAGGATACTACGATGATTATTACCAAGTTTTTAATGACTGGCTGTCAGAAGGTATCATAGAATATGTTCCTGAAACTGAGATGAATAATGTGTTATCTTCCGCATCGGCATGTCATAAAGTTGAAAGGTTCAACTACAAAAATCAGACCAGTTTTTGACGCTTCAGCGAATGAAAAAGGACACCCTTCCCTGAATTAATGCCTAGAAAAGGGCAGCAACCTGATCGAACTTATTCTTTCTATTCTTCTGAGATTTAGACTTTCCCGCATTGGGATAATTGCTGATATTAGGAAAGCTCATCTGCAGATCAGCGTATCTCATTCTGATAGAGATGTACTTCGTTTTCTTTGAAATGATGAAAATGGCCTTCTATCCCACTTTCGACACACCAGAGTAGTCTTTGGGGTTAATTGCAGCCCATTTCTTCCTGGTGCTGTATTTTAGAGAATTGTCAGTCTTCTTATGATGAAACTATCGTCCGAATATTTAAGCAAAGTTTTTATGTCGACAATTGTGTCACGAGTCTCGATTCCAAGTAAAAATTGAACAAACTCATGAAGCAGTCTATCCAAATAACGAATGAAGTCAAATTTGATCTACGCTGTTGGGAACATACCATTATGAACAATGACACTATAAACACTATCGTGTCACCTGTTTTGGGGTTGAAATGGGATCGTTTGCAAGATAAATTAACATTATGTCTCGAATGGTTTCATAATTTGGATTTTGATGTAATCTAGAAAAGGACTATTTTATCCACTGTTAACAAAATTTTTGACCCTGTTGGATTTTCCTGCCCAGTTTCCTTATTTGCTAAAATATTACTACAGAAGATGTGGATTCTCAAAAGTGGATGGGACACCGAGGTGCCAGAAGATATTAAGACAACCTTTTTGAGCTGGGTTGGAGAACTGAGTATTCTGGTAAATCTCAGAGTTCCTCGGTGGCTCTCAAAATCATCTGATTTGAAGCCGGGATCGACAAGTATCCATATGTTCTCTGATGCGAGCCAAGATGCGTACGCAGCAGTTTTATTCTGGAGAACTGAAGATACTGATGGAACACCTAGTGTTCAGCTGATTCAAGCCATAACGAGAGGTTTGCCAATCAAAAAATGGAATGGATTCCTCGATTAGAATTATTGGCTGCAAATATTGGTGTTAGAATTCTCTCGTCTGTCTCACTGACTTTGTAAAGCCAAATTCCAGTATATTGTTGGACAGACTCGACTACTGTATTAGCCTGGATTCAGCAGGAGAATAGATGGATGAAATTCAACGCCTGACGAAAAATGAAGTCTGGAATTTTATTCCTGGTCATCTGAATCCTGCCGATTTACCGTCAAGAGGTTGTTCCTCGAAGCAATTATTAGACTCGAAATGGTGGGAGGGTCCTTCTTGGTTACTGCGGGAGAGAAGTCAATGGCCTACAGAAGAATTTACTCCTGATTGTTACATTGTTATGAAAGAGGCAAGAAATACGATATCTTGTTATCTCAATACCGAAATACTATTGGTATTATCACTACTTTTCTGAATATCAGAAAATTGTGAAATTGGTAGGATGGGTTCAAAGATTTGCAAACAATTGCCGTAAACAGGAGAAAAATCCAAGTCCAAGCCTTTCTTTCGAAGAAATTCAGAATGCAGAAATTATGATAATGAAGTTTATTCAGCACGAATCTTTCTGTGGAATTGAAGATCGAAGCCTTTCTTCTTTGTGTCCATTTGAAGACGAATAAGCAATAATTCGCCTGAAAACTAAAATTCCAGAAAGAGACGATATCCCCGATTTTAGACATCCTATAATATTACCTCCGAAACACACAGTTGTTTTAAGAATGTAATCATGACTTTCATGACAACAATTGTCACGAAAATTCTGGATAATCAGAAGTAGGAAAACAATCAAATCTGTGGTTTCCAAATGTGTGATATGTAGAAGGTACATTGTGAAGAGTCTTGATTCGATTCCTATACCACTGCCAAAATATCGAGTATCAGATGTTGCTCCATTTGAGATTATTGGAGTGGATTTAGCTGGACCACTATTTGTACAGAAGAACACTAGAGTGTGGATTTGCATTTTTACGTGCGCAGTGTATAGAGCGGTGCACATGGAGTTGGTGTCTACTTTATCTACAGATAACTTTCTTCTGGCATTTAGAAAATTCATAAGTAGAAGAGGAAGGCCTATTGTTGTTTAGAGCGACAACGGGACAAATTTTGTAGGATCTGAGAATGCATTTGCTAAAATCGATTGGGATGAAATTTTTGAATAGAGTAAAGCCAAACGTTTCACCAGGAATTTTTCTCCTCCAACTGGTGCATGGTGGGGCGGCTGGTGGGAAAGGTTGATAAGAATTATGAAAGACCTCCTCAGGAAAACGCTAGGCAAAACATCGCTTACTTGCGACGAACTATCAGCTACGCTCTGTGAATGTAGGCACTGATGAATTCGAGACCACTGACGTATGTCCCTGATGATATTTCAGATCTCACTCTACTGACACCATCAATGTTTTTACATGATTTGAGGAATACTGGTGTACCAGATATTGATAATATTGATGATATGAGCTTAAACAAACGTTTGCGGTATAGAGTAAAATTGAAAGAAGAGTCGATGAGAGGATTCCGCAAAGAATACCTACTTGGGACAATTGATTCTGCGGTCAAAGAAATCTTCAGGTGATATACAAGTTGGAGATGTTGTTCTAATTGGAAATGATTTCACAAAACGAATAGACTGGCCTCTAGCGTTAGTCGTTGATAAATTTCCAGGAAAGGATGGAAATACACGAGTCCTTAGGATGAAAACTTCATCAGGATCATTGACTAGACCAATCCAGAGACTATATCCGCTGGAAATCAGATCTTATGAACAAATGCAAGATTTCAAAGCAGAGCTATGAAAAGAAGATAAAACCAAGAAGAAAAAGTGTACAAGAGGAAATGAAGAAACTAGTACAGAAGATCGTGAAACCTCTGCTGTTGTCACCGTCTCACGATCAGGAAGAATTACGAGAAAACCAGAGAGGCTAATTGAGTCACACTTCGTCTAATGTGACCCAAGGTGGGAGTATGGGACATCAGAAGCTCCTGTATTAAAAAGTAGTTGAAGTTTGTGTTCTTGATTGATATCTGAAATGTAATTTTAATTTTGACATATACGAAAAAATATTGTCAATTTATTGAAATATAAAACTCGTTGCATTTCGTACATTAATATCTCCATTCAGTCTTTTAGAAGTAACTGAGTTTTCTGCGGGTAGGAGATCTTTTCATTACACACTACAAAATGTTTTTTTGGTTAAATGTTAATTTATAAGTTGAAATTTGCTGCCAGCGCATTCGCCACCTTCGCCATAAAATGAAATTTTAAAATTGATATTTTTGCGTTGTTCAGATTTTTTCGTAAGAAGATTTATTGGAAAGATTTGGTATTCAATGAGTGGTATTTTAGGAGTTCAGTTTTGTACGTACAGTATCGGAAACAATTTATCTGGGGTATAGACAGAAATCTACACGAGCAACAAGGAACGCAATGATATGATGATACCACATAAACAAGAGAGACGCACTGCTATGCGCCCTTCCTGTTACCCCACCCGACGCAATAACGGACCACGTGGCAAAGCGATACAGCGCACACAGCGTACGTCAATATTCATTCCTCGAGCTAGTCGAGGAGAAATTGTAATGCTCTTTCAACATATATCAAACTATTCTTTACGCTCTCATGAAACCACTATATCCAAGATAAATACTTTCCGATACTGTATGTATATCAAACATTAATAAAATGTCTCAGTATCATATGATGTTTGAAAATAAAGGAAATGA
Source organism: Chrysolina haemoptera (assembly GCA_958298965.1). Classification (NCBI taxonomy): domain Eukaryota; kingdom Metazoa; phylum Arthropoda; class Insecta; order Coleoptera; family Chrysomelidae; genus Chrysolina; species Chrysolina haemoptera. The sequence continues at coordinate 14,012,197 of OY282600.1, read as the reverse complement.
GTACTTACTAATTTCAAAATTGAAACATAAAACATGAAACATGAAATATAAAATATGAAACATGAAACATGACACGGGAAACATAAAACATGGAACATGACACATAAAATATAAAACATGAAACATGAAACATGAAACATGAAACATGAAACATGAAACATGAAACGGGAAACGGGAAACGGGAAACACGAAACGGGAAACACGCAACAGGAAACATGAAAAGGGAAACGGAAAACGTAAAAAGGGAACATGTTTTTCGTATCTATGCACATGGATATACAGGACAACGTCTGTCGGGACCGGTAGTTTTTAAGTAAAAATAATTTTATAAATAAAGTTTAGTTATATTCTCAGGTTAAATTACAGTCTAAAAATGCAATTATAATATATGACGCGACTGTAAAACAGGCAGGTGTTGGTCGTCAATGAGATCCTGGGTCCAGGGCCCGTAATGAGATCCAGGGCCCGTAATGAGATCCTGGGTCCAGGGCTCGTAATCGAATGTGGGGGCCATGATGCAAAAATAAAAAGAGAAAAGTCACGCTGTGTTTCACGACCACAATTAGCACACCTAGGCTGGGTCTATGATCATAAAACATATCATCAAATCCTTTGTACCTCGATTCTCATGTTTCCTTCCAGCATCTCTCTAAGATCCTCAAGAGGATCGTCCTTATACTGGAACACGGCTCTCCTGAGCAGGGTATAGCCTATTTCTTCCAGTGTTGACATGGGTCTGGTTTCTCTTCCAGACCCTCCCCGTATTTAAAATCACCTATTTCTGCTGGTCCCTTTGTTCACCTGGTGGGAGTATTTTTCAGCCACTCCCACGGAGCCAACAATGCTGGCTAAAAATCATGGCTCAAAACGCCTAAAATCGCTAAAAACTCTAATCTATTGCTAAAATCAAGCCCTCCGATCTCATAATACCCCTAAGGAAGAGCATTTTCCTATGGCTCCTCATAGGGCCCTCTATAGCTCTCAACTGTCGCAAGATGGACCCTATGGTGCATGTTCCATCACCCTTAGTTCGATACGTCTGGTTTCCTCTTCAGACTATCCTATCAAATCCTCAGTCTAGCCTTCAACTGCTTCCCTTGACAGGATGGCCCCTATGGCAGTTCCTTGTCCATAGTCCAGTTGGGAATTCCGAATTTTGATAAAATTTCTTTTAGTGTGTTATTTTTCTTTAAGTAGATAGTAATATTTTTAGATTTTTTACCTGGAAGAAAAAGAATAGTTGGCCCTGAAAATAGAGATTCATTCATGAAATTTGGTGTCCTACTGAACTTTTTGAATGTCTATTTAACAAAAAAAACATTTTTATCGGTTGAAATATGTAAGTTTTATAAGGATACTTCCATCTTAAATGGGTCACACTGTAGATAATAATTAGTACTTGAGTTTTATGTAAATGAATAACTCAATTTGTGATTGACTAGTAACTGAATATAGTTTGACCAGACTCTAAGCTTTAATGTAATCATAATTATGGTTTTTGAGTTTTCCACAATTTTAGCCTTTTTTCAGCGAGCCTTAGCGGCCAAACAAACCATTTAACTAAAAAATATATTTGAGGAATGTTTATTGTAGGAAATTTTGATGTTTTTTATTTTTGTATAGAATGACTTTTCTCGAAAAGTGCATGGTTTTTTAATTTTTGGCAAAAAACTGAAAACAAATTTGAAAATTTTGAGGTTTTTTGTGATTTTCGTTGTGAAGCCATATCCGTGGGAAGTCGCAAAGTTGAAATCTGGATTCAGCACCCCGAAAATATACAGGAAGAGTGAAAAACGACTCCTATATTTTTTTCCTGAAAAAGGCATGCCCGAACACGATTTGATTGGATTATTGATCGGTGATAGAATATTGTATTCATTTTCTTTGTCTATCACATGAGATACATACACACTTCTTCCATATATCACTTCCAGCCATTCCATTTACCACTGTTCTGATATTATTCAATACAGACCCACTTAATTCTGGTAATTCATTTGATTTTCTCAGTTTACGATTAAAAAAAATAACGTAAAGTATTCATGGATAACTGATCTTTCAAAAACTTGCTCTATTTCGCGAGTGTTTGAAAGACCTTTTCATCCACTTATACTTTAATATACTAATTTTTCCTCTAGAACATGAAGCTTTCAAATAAATACACTTGTAGCTTTCATCTACCCTACCGAATTGGACGACATAATGGGTATCAAACCACATCTCATTTCGATATTCTTTATTTTTCTTAAGTAATCTTGTAGATGGACAACGATTCGTGGTATGGGGATTCAACATTAGATGCCAGCGCCAAAATGGCGAAAATTAAACTACTCTCGAGTACATTATGTCAACAGAAGAACAGAATATTAACCATTTATATGTACCAGAAATTCATCACTTATCAATTATGATTACAGGTGTAACAAATTGCACATAAGCAATAGCCAAAATCTTGGGAATTTTGTCGAAAATAATATTTTTAATGTACTTATCTATAGTGTCAAAACTTGACACCAGAGAGAGTATCCCTTATGTTGAATTCCCAATACTACCTAAGCCCTAACGTCACAAGTGGGCGGAGCTTATAAAACCTTTCCAAACAAACTTGTAATACGTGTTAAAAGCCCATAAGGAATTATTGATTTAATGATTTAGCATAATTCCGTTGACAATAATATATATTATAAATATATATAATATATATATATATATATATATTTCAATAAAGAATAAGTTCAAACCTTTTGCCGAAAAAAAAAAATTCTATGTTTGGAAATGTTTACCAAGTTTCAGCTACTTTGACATCACACTTAGGTAGTCAGTCTATTAAGTACTATATACTATGAAAGAGGGTGAAATCGGTTTCTCACGATTAACAGCGTAAATACGTATTTTATCGAAAAAAAGTTAAATATAAAAGTTGTTAATAATGAAAAATCTACAACTTTGATTAACAAAAATTTTTCACATAACCTCAAAATTGCCGAGTAAAATACAGAAAACCGGTATTTTCGTTTTTATTTATTTATTTTTTATTATTATTTTCCGATAACAAAAATTGTTAGGATTGTAGTATTTTTCATGCCAAGCAAGCAGATATTTTATTTCTGTAAAAAAGTTCAGTAGTTTTTAAGAAATTAATGGTTTTTGCGAAAAATTCGTTTTTTTCAAGTCCCTGAAGTGGCTAATTTTTTTTTTTTTCATTTTCATTGAGAGTTCCGTAGGGACGCATTTTTTTCGAAAAGACTTCAATTTTTATATTAAAGAAAAAATATATGGAAAAATGTTGTATTAATTGCGAAAAATTGAAAAATCGAATTCTGCTCGTATCGACTTTCTCACTACAGTTACAAATTTAACATTTTTTCTTGAAATACGGCTCAGAAATTCACAACAAATATTAATTATAATATTATTTGACTATTGAAGACTTTCTATTCATATAATTGAAATGAAGAATGATTCAGTGAAAGAAAATGTACGATAACTTAGTAATTCCTATTTTGACGTATAATCTAATCAAATTGTATTTCTACTAAGAAAGTTTTGGGGTAGTTGTGGTTACTTCCATTCTCCATGTGTTTTGGGGTGTTGAATCTGAATCTAAGGTGTGCTGACAAATTTTCGTGACGGATCATCGAAAAAATTGCAAAAAAACCTAAAAAATCTTTTTCGTCTGCGGTTTATTGCTTATAAGTGGAAAACTACAAATTTTACGTTGATAACCTTCATTCAAGGATTAAAAGAGCATAACATTTTATACAAATTTTACTATACAAATTTTTTTCTATGACGAACCGTTAGGGCTCAAGGACTACTTCTAAATTGGCATATTCAGCTGACTGGGGAAAATTCCACTTTTTCACTACAAAACTCTAATTTATTATTGAAGTTAATTGGTGGATTTTCCCCAGTTCTCTACGCATACCTCATTTAGATCATATAATGGAGGTACAGGTCACTTATTCAAAAATTACATACAAGTTATTTAATGAGGTCCTAAATCGTACAAAACTTAAAATTCAAACAAAAATCTTGAAAAAAAAGTTCACATGATTATATTATTATATATCATATATTTTACGATCTAGTTACCCCTCTGTGTACTTTAGTCAAATATAGAAACCCAAGAGAGACCAACTGGAAAAGATAGTCAGATTCACTCAGTGAGTCAGTGAGTCTCTCGAGAGGCCCGTGACTGAAATACGAGACATGGAGAGCCTTGAGAGGGCAGTAGACGAAGTGGGCAAGGCAATAGTGGCAATGTTTAACGAAGTGCTATCCATAATAATATTTCAAAAATAAACTCTTATAAATGTGCAGGCAATTTTCAAATTTTTTTAATTTTTTCATTTTTATATTTGTTTAGAATACTAAATAAATGTTAACTCATGCTAGAAATCGGTGCCGTCAAATTCTAAAGGGGTAAAAATCGGGTTTTGATTCGCGATTTCTGACCCCATGTACCACCCCTTTCTGACGGCATAGATGTATTATAGTTTTTTAAGGAAAGGCAAAGTTAACTGAATCAACGCCGTCAAGTATTCCATTAACTGGGGAGGAGGGGTTCAATCGTCGATTTCATAAAAACATTCTGACTCCCGGTACACTCACCTGTACCGCGGAAAATTGACGGCATAGTGCCTAACGTTTGTTTCTCGACCAGTACTTAAACATTATATATGAATCGTGGTGTACAATATCACCCACTGAAAATGTGCCTGGGCCTGTGGTCTATTGTGGAAGTTTGATGTTAAGGATAAAAAGAAGAAAATTACTGAACCTGAGAAACTCCAGAATTATCTACCCAAAGAATTAATTACCAACGGTCCAGATCACACCTTTCAAACAAGTTTTAGCGATTTGATGATAGTAAATTCAGGCTATATTCAAGTTCATTCCCAAGCTTACAGACAGATTTAGATATTGAAATTCCCCTCCTACCTGCAAACGCTACAATAAACGCTTTATTTGAAACGTATGCGGGAAAATATTATATTTTCTATGACAACCCAAGTAGCACGAATAACTTTTTTAAAACGCTAAAAATTGGTATAATGCTTGCTTTATTGAATTCAATGGGATAGATGTCAATGTAGCAAATGTTGTCAGCAGAAGTCGAATTGAAGATGCATTCCCAGATATACCTAATGGAATTACTTCAGAATTTCGTTATATAGACGGGCACATTTATTTTTTTGAAGAAAATAGTTACTTCAAGTACAATGAGTTCGAGCGAAAGCTAATTGAAGTAGGAGTATTGAATTGGAACATTTTTGATATCGGATGCCCCAACAATTAATAAACTTTAAGATGACATAAGGTATCTATTATCAAAACTTAGATCTTTTTATGAATAATTGTAACAAATTTACCAACATTTGTAACCATATCGAAAAAACAAATCGCATTTTCATTATAAATTTCCTGCAACGAATATATTTGAAAAAACGTGCTTGTTGTTACATACCTCAAGAACAATAATTTGAAAAAACTATGTTAATATGAGATCAACATAACTTTAAAATTTACAAGAATAAATGAACAGCAAAATTTTTGATTTTTTTTTCTAACGATTATTCTTTGATATATGATATTACACGTTAAAATGTATGGACCCCGTCTATACTTTCCACAAAATTTCATCTAACTTCAATTTCTTCAACTTCCACTTAAATTTACCAACCGACAACACTCTCTTTCTTTCTCTCTCTCTCTCTTTCCCTAACCCACGCTTAATTTGAAATCTGGCGATGCAATAAATTGCTGGTTCCCACCTGATATTCGATAAATGATGGTTGCAGCTCATTGATGCCGGAAATGTGGTAAGTACTGATATGAACACTGTACAAATCCAAAACTTTGTCCTGATGGAGGGCTATAAAAACAAGATATTTTGAAAATTGTACTAATGATGACTGTACAAGTCCGAAACTTTCGAAACGTGGTACTGATGATGCCTGTACAAGTCCGAAACGTGATACTGATGATGACTGTACAAGCCCAAAACGGATTACTGAACCGGACTGTATAAGTCCGAAACGCCGTGCTGATGGGAGCTATATAATCAATAGCTTTAAAAAATTATGCTGATGATGACTGTACAAGTCCGAAACGTTGTACTGATGGTAGGACTGTTCACGTCGACGGAAAGGTATCGCCGAAATGTCTATACCTCGACTGATGACGGCAGTGGTCCACTTTGGCCAAAATTTTAACCCATACCGAAACGTGTGGTACTGATGAGGACTATACAAGTCCGAAACTTTCGAAACGTGTTACTGATGGAAACTATACAAGTCCGAAACTTTCGAAACGTGGTACCGATGATGACTGTACTAGTCCGAAACTTGTTACTGATGTGGACTGTACAAGTCCGGAACGTTGTACCGGGTATCCTATGCCCACGTAAGGTTAATTCGTTCTGGTTGGTTCAGACAAAATTAATCGAAGAACGCTATGCCTATTTGAGGTTAGTTTTTTCTGGTTAGATCAGACACCTTATACAATAAGCTACGCTGTGCGCTGACTAATTAAACGCCACCATCGTTTTTTCAAATTTGTGATGATAAGTGACCGAAGCGACTCTGACAGTTGGCGGGGTATCACATGTAAATATACAAACGAGTATCATCGAAACATCCCCCGATGTCCGATGTAATCGATATCTCTGTATTGGTAAGTAGGTGTTTGTTTAGAATCCCCCATGTACCACCATGAAGCTTTTTTTACGAAACGTCCCAACTATGATGTAATGGGTATCGTATATTAAAAATGACGGAACCCATTATGATACCATTTATGGGACGCCCTGTATACGTAAAACAAGAACATTTTCCCACCCAACATTTTATGCTTTTTCCTTTTAAATGATGTATTTTGGAACGCCCTGGTGTTTTTCTCTCAAATGATATATGTTGGTACACCTGGTATAGCACGTTGACAAGCAACCGCCATGGTTTTTCTCTTGAATTATGCGTATTTTGAGACACCCGATCATTTTTTCTCTTAAATTATGTATTTTGAAACACCCTGTATACCTAGCTTCCTCATTGGAATCGCTCGTTCAAACGTTACCCTACAATTTTTCACATTTTTTTAAACATTATTATTATCACAGTTCAACAACTATTCACCTATTCAAAGTGTGGTATTTTGGCAAATTTTAACTGTTAACAAATTTCTTATTTATCTACCTATATTGCACATAAACGAAATAAACAATTGACAAACGATCCATTTTACACTCCCCCATGTAACATCCCCAATGGCCCATCTTTCTGTGACACATTTCCAAATCCCCATATCCCCAATGATGCATCTTTCCTCCGATACCTTTTTCAACTGTACACCATGATCCTCCCCTGACACCCCTGGGTTAAGAAGAATGGAATTTGATGTTAGATGGCATATCATATGTTGTGAAATGTTTTATTTATAACTTTGGAAATAAACCCCTATTTATTTATTTATTTTTTAAACTCGAGGTAGCCGTTTCGATCCCCGCGACATCCATCTTTTTTTTTGCTTACTTTACATTAAAATCTGCGAGCAGAAAATATGTAATTTAAATTTAGGCGCGCGAGTAGATCGAAAAATGACAGATGACACGTAATGCCTGAAAGGCGCTATTCCTTGATAGGTAGTGTTCCGTAGATGCAAAATGGCGGCTCACCTCTTATCTTTGAAACGGATTTACCGCGACTACGTCCAACACTCGCGCCGTCGCACTCTTTCTCTCTCACACGCTCGGACGCTCTCTCTCTTACACACGGTTTTCCCTATGTCTAGGGTTTGGCTCTTCAGTTCAGAGTGCTTCACTCTCTGTTAGTGAGGGGGCGATCAAGTGAGTGGATATACACTGGTATCTGATTTTTTTTTAATTATTTAAAAATTTATCTTTGGAAATGGAGGTTAATTGGTTGTTGGGAGACGAATTAACTTTCAAATTATACATAAGAGGTTAGGTTTAAAGGTTAGGTTTAAATGTGAGTGAGCCCATATCAGGCCCTCCACTGCGGCCAATGGCCTATTGTGGCTCTACATAAGAGGTTAATCGATTGGTAACACTGTGGCGGAAAAAAAGTCATCCTCAGAGATGCGCTTAGGCAAGACAAATTAATTTCTACTTTCGCTTATCCCAAAGTATTCCTTGATGCTAAAAATAAATTAACTATTTGTGAACAATAATTAGAGGCTCTTGAACGGGATGTTCTGAGTTTTGATGAAGAAAACCGAGATAATGATTTTCGAAGGATTCACATTAGGATTCTACATATATCCAGACGGTTGAATCTACTCGATGAACTGAACACGAATGACTTGAGTGATCAGTTGAGACTTGTTCTGCCAAATCAGTCTCATAGATAGCCCAAACCCACCTATAGCTGATGTAGTAACCCAGCACAGTTACGTTCCAATTACGTCGGATCTGATTGTCATCGATGAAGTTGAAGGAAACAACAAGTCGAGGCCAAATACAGTTCCTTCGTCACCACCAGAAAAAGCCTCAGCTGAATATTATGAACTGATAGGAATTCAGCTGAAAGGCAACGTGCAAGCACGAGTGGTGGAGGTGTCAAGGAGAAATCTAATCAGGTCTGGTTCAATGCCGTATCCGAAACTGATTTCTCCAGACTAGCGACCATAAATGATTCACCAGAACGTATGGTCACCAGCCATAAGGTGGAATGTGAAATTTAACGGTATGTCTAGCGTCAATGATTCCTTAAACCGAATTGAAGAAGTCAGAGTTTCACGGGGTGCGTCAAAAGAACAACTTTTCCGTTCCGCTCCTGAGATATTCACTCATGACACCTTACTGTGGTAGCGAACTGGATACTTCTGTTGGGATTATTTAGTCTTCCAACTACGGGAAGCATTCAGACCTTATGATTACAAATATAGTTTGTGGGACGAGATTAAACGCAGGACTCAAGGATCTCAGGGTCGTGGGTTCGAGCCCCACGTTGGGCGCCATTTATTACGATTGTTCTTTTTTTTATTAAGAGGAACAGTAGTATCAGGATGTAGATTCAAAGATTCAATAAACAAGTAACATTAACTTTATTGAAAAACAGGTCCTTGGAAATAAATTAGAGATATTATTTGATAAAATATGAGCAGCTGCGAAACTGGGACATACGATCTATCAACTAGTAAATTGACAAGTGTTTGAAATGAAAGGGTTTGACTAATAAACTGCGTTACTTTACGTAACTGAAACAACCATTTCTACTTTTCATTATACTTTGCCCCCAATTGAAAAAATCCTGGAAGTTGCTGTATATGATCAGTTATTACATCACGTCACTAAAAATTCAATTTTAATAGATAATCTATCGGGTTTCCGTAAAAACTTCGTATGTGAAACAGCATTACAGCTCACAGTATGTGATACTAAAACTAAGTAACTTAGATAGCCAGAAATATGTTATTGCTGTATTTTTGGATGTAAAGAGAGCTTTTGAGACAATTGATAGAGAAATTATGTTGTTTAAATTGGCTCAGCATGGGATTGATGGAAAGGTGTTAAAATGGTTCCGTGATTATTTGAAAACTAAAAAAGGGGAAGAACGTTTTTAAGATGCACTATCAAATGAAAATGATATTGATGTGGATGTTCCCCAGGGTAGCGTTCTGGGATATTGGACTTTTCATTGAATCTGAGTTCATAAACCTTTCTGCCGATGATACGTTACTTATGTGTAGCGATATGAATTTTAATAGAGCTATTCATAAAATGAACAGGATTTTAGGAACATATATATATACATATATATATATATATATATATATATATATATATATATATATATATATATGGAACTAGTAAATAGTGGGGCTTTGCAGCAAAATCAAAGAGTACTACTTTAAAGTTTGTCCAAGCTTTCGGAAATTTAATAAATCATTTCCATCATCAGGGATACTACAAATTGCATGTGTAAGTAATATAAAAAATATATGTATTGTTAACTTACATCTTTGTTGAGATTGTGAGACGCGATGTTATTCAACAATAAGTGACACACTGTGCAGGATGAAAGTTGATATAAACATGTAAAATTGGTAGGATGTCTTAAAATTTTTTCATAAAATACGTTACATTTAAAACTGTTAAAATTACTTTTATTTTGACCACACCAGGCCAAATCAATGCTCTTGGTTAGGAGAAGACAGACAGTTGACATGTCATACGACTCAGTCAGTGGTACCAATTTACAGTTACCAACCTATGTTGGAATCCGTAAATCCGATTTTTAATTTGTAAGGCGACACCTAGTGAGCTAGGATGAAACCTGAATTGAGTACATTTGGCATGTAACTAAATGTCTTTAGTAGAATCAAAATTTTTTTGGACGAAAAGGAGTTAAGTTAAATGTATATAATTATTTATCAAGGTCATAAAATATTTGTTAATCAATTTTCAATGTTAATGGGTGATGGATTCTTATCCAACGTCAAAAGGTAGGAATAAATTTCACTCAGATGGTTGATATCTGTTTTTTTATTTATGTAATTACTATTTTCTGCGATAAAGGCCATTTCAAGAAAGGTCCTTTGGGATAGATGCGATTCACTAGCTAAGACCTTCGTGTCATCGTAATTCATATGGTGATCAAACTTGTTGACATGTTAAGCTAACGCACATCGTTCTGGATGTAATCTACAGTCACTTTTATGTGAAACGATTCGGGAGCCTAGAGATCTCGAAGTCTGACCAACATACATTTTGTTGCATATTACTTACACATGCAATTTGTAGTATCCCTGATGATGGAAATGATTTATTAAATTTCCGAAAGCTTGGACAAACTTTAAAGTAGTACTCTTTGATTTTGCTGCAAAGCCCCGCTATTTACTAGTTCCATACCTAACTAGTCAGCAACGACTACCCTTCCTCTATATATATATATAGTAGAACGGTAGTCTTTGCTGACTAGTTAGGATGCAGTTTGGAAAGATTATTTGGGTAAGCAGCAAGCAAAACGTGTACTCTTTTAACACTATATTTCCAATATTTCAACAGTGGTTACTGTCATCTTCAGGGAAGCTACAATTAATAAGTGAATATATACTAAAATGGAGTGAAACCCAGTAACAGCTATACTTACTGTGTCTTTGAGGTTGATTGCAAAAAGATGTGATGAAAGTAATACAACAATTATCGAAAGGGAAACATGAAGTTGATGATAAAATAACATTAAAAGGTCAATAATTAAAATAATTAGTCAATTAATATACATTTTTTAAAATTTATATGGATAATTTCCACGTGTGGACATTATCCATAAATTATATATATATATATATATATATATATATATATATATATATATATTAGAAGACGGGTAGTCTCTTGACTGGACTAGTTGAAAAAAACTAAGTTTTGGAAAGTATATTTTCTTTATCAAGATATCTGAAAAACACAAAAGAGTCCATTTTGTAAAAACGTGACTTTATGTTATAAAAAACAACTTACTAACTCGAGGTTGCTATTAAGAAGATCACAGTGCACTTCATAATTAAAAAATCTTACAAATTAGTTTGTAAAAACGAATAAAATATAAACATGAGCTTATTCGAAAATCAAACATGATTTAAGAATATTTCAGTCGGCACCCATTATGACTAAGAGCATGCAGCTCTACTCACATCTTGTCACACAATGGCACCTGGTACATGGAACACGCAGACGGCTGACAAGACAGCTGTCAAATGTCCCAGTCAATTGTACAACAAGTGGGAGAAAACCGCAAGTTTGGTGTAAATGCTGCCAACTTAATTTATGGCGGTTGAGTTTGAAAAAGAGAAATATCACTAATTTTATTTTTGCCAAAATTCAGTAAATAATTGTAAATCACGCTGAGATTTGCAACATCAGCACGTTTATTCATACAGTTAGGTTCATTATTGATGTGCACCATTTCAAGAAAATTTCTTTTTGAATAGTTACTTTCTTTTGCTAAAATTTTTGGATTGTTGAAATTACCAAAATGGTTTAATTGAATAGTGTGTTCTGCAAGGGCACAACTATTCTTCTTTAGTTTACAATCACTTTTATGAGACGTAATGCGACCTGATAAATTTCTACCTGTTTGTCCTATATAGACTTTGTCACAATTAAGGCAAGGGATACTGTAAATGACATTTGAACTTTCTAAAGTAGCTATAGGAGCTTTCGTTTTTGTGAAAAGGCTAGACACTGTTTTTAAATTTTTTTTAGCAATCCTTAAGTTGTCTAATTTGAAAATATTTGAAAGTTTACAATTGAGTTCTTCAATAGAACCCTTCCTAATATTGAAGAACTCAATTGTAAACTTTCAAATATTCTCAAATTAGACAATTTAAGGATTGCTAAAAAAAAAAATTTAAAAACAGTGTCTAGCCTTTTCACAAAAACGAAAGCTTCTATAGCTACTTTAGAAAGTTCAAATGTCATTTACAGTATCCCTTGCCTTAATTGTGACAAAGTCTATATAGGACAAACAGGTAGAAATTTATCAGGTCGCATTACGTCTCATAAAAGTGATTGTAAACTAAAGAAGAATAGTTGTGCCCTTGCAGAACACACTATTTGTTAAGACTCCGGTAGCCTTTTGTCTGGTTTGAAAAATGGACTGTACAATAATAGTTGATTGAGAAAACGTTGCGGGAAATGAAATGAATCGACAGCACTAAACGGCTTACCTCAAGTTGCAGTTTCTTTCCTGTGACAAGAGGCCCCTGTTGATGATGAGGAAGCTGCGACTGGCACGTCGTGGCAGAGCGGCACAAAACTCAGAAACTTGACGAACACACAACACCGAAGCAAAAGTTTTCAAAACCAAAATGTGGGTTATAGCGGGTGTTCACGTGTTTTTTTTCCTGCAGCATGTCTGTTCTCACGGCACATACTTCATTCAAACCCGGTGGCGCAGGCGCCGTTTAGTGCAATCGGAGCGCGCATATTAGTAATAATAAGAATAATAAAATTAAATATACAGACCATTTTGGATCTCTAACATTTCTGCCCGGCAAAAATGCAAAATTTGCATTTTTATTTAATTAGAAAATAGAAACAAAAAACTAAGAATGACATTGCTCTCACCCAAAAAAAAACTCAAAAATTATTGTAAGCAAATAACTATTACAAGTGAAAGTAATCCACCTTTTTACACATATACAAACATAAAATGCTACCTCCAATCCAACACTAGGCAGACGGGAGGGGGCAAAGCTTCACGAGTGGCCGCTTGAGAGTACCGTTCGCAGTTTTAACAGTTGCAACTCTCACAATGGAGTCATTGCCGGGATGCAAAGTTATAATTCGACCCATCAACCATTTACATGATGGAAGGTTATCATCGTGGATAGCAACAAGTTGACCTACTTCGGGGGGTTTTGTAACTTTTAACCACTTCTCCTCCAACGCTTCCAAAATTCGCTATGTAAGCGTTGTATCATTTGAAAACGGGAGGTTCGATTCATAGAAATATGTGTATAATCGGGAACATCTAAGGTTGAAACAGGTTCCAACGTTAAAAAATGCCCGGGAGTGAGCGCAGTAAAGTCTTCACAATCTGAGGAAATCGGTGTAAGAGGCCGAGAATTGAGTACTGATTCTATTAAAGTGAGAAGAGTATAGAACTCCTCATAGGATAATATCTGGTCACCGATAACTTTATTCAAATGGCTCTTTACTGATTTGATTCCGGCTTCGCTGAGTCCGTTGAAATGCGGTCCACTAGGTGGAGAAAACTTGAATTCGATATGTTCATGATGGGCGGCAGATTTCATCAAATTGAGCTGTTTGGCAGCCCCTACATGATTCGTGGCATTATCACAATAAATAACAGAAACGCGGCCCCGTCGGGCTATGAAACGCTGCAGAGCGGAAAGAAAGGTTTCAGCGGACAAATCACTGGCTAATTCCAGATGTATCGCTTTTGTCGCGCAACATATGAATAAACATAAATAGGCTTTAATACTCTTTACACCTCTATGTCTACTGAGGGTAATGTAAAACGGACCTCCAAAGTCGAGACCGACCTGAGAGAAAGGCTTAACTTGTTCAACCCTAGAGTTGGGCAAGTTACCCATAGCGGGCTGAAAACTTCTAGGCTTAGTTTTCCAACATCGAATACACTTCGATAATACAGAATTGACAGCCGTTTGGCCGATAAAATCCAAAAATTTTGAGAGATAAGGTATTGAGTAGTTCGATAACCTGTATGAAAGTACTTTTCATGGTAATGTTGAATAATAAGGGTTGTGAGGCGATTTCGAGACGGCAAAAGAATTGGATGTTTGATATCGAAAGATAAGGAAGAGTTCTTTAATCGACCTCCCACTCTCAAAATACCATTTGAATCAGAAAATACTTGCAACTTTCGCAAAGGACGAGAAAATTCTTTATTGTTCAATTCGTCGTGAAAATGAGTATGCTGAATGAAACGAGCCAAGGTTTGCGTTGCTTCATACAGCTCGACCAATGGAAATGGACCGAAATGTTTTTCTTTATGGCGAGCATTGTATAGGAATCTTAAAACGTAAGCGACTATTCGTTGTAATTTGGAAAAACTCGAGGTATTGTGTATCAAATTATTAAGAAAGTGATCTGGGGGCGGAACAACGATTAGAACGATTTTTTTTTCTTCTTCGGAAAAACATACTTCCTCAAATGCAGGCGGTGGAGTCAAAGTAAAATCCTGCACGGTAAGGAGGCTGGGTGGACCGATAAGCCACGCGGGATAAGACATGAGCGTACTAGGTAAAACACCCCTAGAGGCAATGTCGGCGGGGTTGTTAGCAGAGTCGATATAAAACCAACATTCGGAACCAATTTTTTCTTGAATAAACGATACCCTATTGGCAACAAACGTTTTCCAACGATGCGGCTACCCCTTTATCCAATGCAGGGCAACTTGGGAATCGGACCAGGCGTAGACTTTTGTAAATTTCAAATCGGTGCTATAAACCTTCAGAGTGTAATCAATCAATTTGGTCAAAAGAACTGCGGCGCATAATTCCAATCTGGGAACATTGATTCGTTTAATAGGAGCGACTTTGGATTTACTACATAAAAAATGAGTTGAAACAGTATCAGTTTGAAAACTTCTCAAATATATTACACATGCGTAACCAGCTTCACTGGCGTCACAGTATCCATGAAGTTCACAAGCAACTGATTGTGGAGACTGGACCATGCGGGGAATACGTAATTTAGAAATTTGAGGAATTTCTGCTTGATATTGTTGCCACGCTCTAGCGATATCTGGAGGAGGCGAACTATCCCAATCACTGCCAGATAACCACAATCTTTGAATGAGATATTTTATATAAAATGTTACGGGGGATAGAAATCCAAGAGGATCATAATATATTCTAGCTAGTTCACTCAACAAAACGCGTTTGGTGCAATTTCGAATGTTTGAAGGTGTTATGCAAAAGAAAAAACAATCTTGGCTTGGATTCCATTGAAGTCCTAGTATTTTCAAAGATAAATCATCGGGTTCACTGAACTTGAGAGGATCCTTTGACAAGTGATCGGTAGGTAATTTTGAGAGAACTGCTAGATCATTACAACACCATTTACGTAATTCAAATCCTCCTCTATTCATCAAAGCAATTAAATCTGAAACAAGAGATTTTGCTTCCGAGAAAGTTTTCACGGAAAATACAAAATCATCAACATAAGTGTTTCGGTGAATTATCTCAGCGGCAGCGGGAAATTCTGTACCTTCATCCTCGGCAAGTTGGCGTAAAACTCTAAGACTTAGAAAGGGACTACAATTCAAACCATAAGTAACAGTGCAAAGTCTGTAGTCCTGTAAAGGTTCAGTTGGAGAAAATCTCCAAATTATTCTTTGATAATCTTGATGCGACTTCTCTACTAAGACCATACGGTACATTTTGCGGGCGTCTCCACACAGTGCGTATGGATGTAAGCGAAATTGAAAGAGAATACTCATCAAATCTTGTTGGAGTTTTGGTCCAACAAATAAATAGTCATTTAACGATTTTTGATTCGCCAATTTGGCTGAGGCATTAAATACGACTCGTAATTTTGTGCTGGTGCTCTCGGGCTTTAGTACACACTGGTGTATCAAATAATACGAGTTGGGGGGAATGTTCAAACTTGATACGGGCTCCATATGAGATAAATTCAAGTATTCGCGCATGAAGTCACAATATTGTGAATATAAATTTTCATTTTTAATCAAGCGGCGTTCAAGAGACAAAAATCGATTAATCGCGAGTTCGCGAATTCCTGGAAAGATTGGCGAGGGTTCTTTAAATGGAAGCGAGACTATGTATCTACCTGATAGATCTCTATGATAATTTTCAGTAAACATGGATTCACAGATTGTATCTTCGAGAGACAAGGAAATTGCATCTGGTACCGACTCCACATCCCAAAATTTCTTGATGATATTTTCCAACGGCATCTCATCATAGTTAATTTGACAAGTAAATGACAATATTGGGGGATTCGAAAAATGTACTCTTCCAAGCATTACATAACCAAAAAGGATATTAATCGCTTCGGGTTGTCCATTCAAGCCCGCGATTTTATCATTTAATACGATTTTCGAAAAGATGTCCGCTCCCAACAATACATCAATGTGTGCCGGTCTAAAAAAATACGGATCAGCGAGTTTAAGGTTTGCAGTGTGATTCCAAGAAGAGATATTGATTGGAGATGACGGTATTGGATCACATATTTTAGACATAATAATTGCGTCGGTGTGTAATATGGGGGTTGGTCTGTCTACTGGTTTTAAAGTGATCGAAACAAATCCGCTATTCAAGCGAAAGTTTCCAATGCTGTCTGAAAATGCAACTAAAGCAGTGGCTAATAAGACGGTTTTTGTTTGCGGAATAACACAGGCACCTATGAGAGGTGAATTTTGAATACCTTCTTCTTGGGCGGGAGCAGATGCGGTAGAAGAGGTTGAAAGCATGTGAGCGGAGTTCGGATGCGACGAAGCGGAGTTTGAATGAGGAGAGGCGAAGTTCGAATGTGAATTGTTTTTTTCGAAATGCAAGAGCGTGTGATGGGAGGTTGAGTTGCAACGTTTGCAACAGGCGGTGGAGCGACAAGATTTCAAATCGTGAGAACTACTTAAACAATTGAAGCAAAGTCGTAAGTTTTTACAGAAATTATATCGTTCTGTTTGACTTTTATTGGCAAATGCAGGACAAGTATAGAGAGCATGATTTTCTTTGCAGAATACGCATGTAACTGCAGGCGATTTATTTACGAAAAGCGAAGTTGTGCGGTAAGTGGTATTGTGCCGAGCAGGAGTGGGTGGCGATGGCTTTATCGAAAACCCACTAGTACTCGAAGCTTTAGTGTGATCTCGAGAGCTATTTAAAGTTTCTAACACAGTACAATGTTGATTCAGAAAATCAACTAGTGATTCAAACGAGGGAACATTCGTTGATTTATTTGCAATTTCAAAAGCAGTGATAATAGGTTTATCAAGACGTTGGAGCAACATCATCAGCAGTAAAAAATCCCATTCATCAGTCGGAAACTCTAGAATTTTGAGGGCAGCTATATTTTCACAAAATGTTTCAAGGAGCTTTCGGAGTGCAAGTGGATTATCAGAACTGATTTTTTGGGTATTCTCAATTGCCTTATAATGTGCCTGCGCTCTGAGACGAGTATTTGAGTATCGTTTCACAAGCGTATCATAAGCAATGGAATATAGTTGTCTGCGGTGAGCGGTAAAGTGCGAACCAGGCTAAGAAGCCCTGCTTGTAACGAGGATAACAAATAATTGAATTTCTCCACATCATTAAGAGATGTGTTATTATGTACTAGTGCATTGAATAAATCGATATAACTTTGAAACATTTTATAATCTCCAGAAAACTTCGAAAGTTCGATTTTTGGAAGTCGAATATGAGTGTTATGCATTGGTTGTCCAATTGTGGTGGAATTGAGCGCAGTATTAGTGTTAACACCACTCTCAAACAACTCGATATAAGTGGCTTTGATTTCATAATAATCACTCAAGAAGGCTTCACGCAACTGATTGTCAACATCAGCATCATAGTGTTCGTCAGCTATAAGGGCTGCTACAACATTGGAATGTTGTTTCAGAAATTCATCGTAAACATCTTGTAAATCATCGACTCGAACCTTGAAGAGAGTTCTAACCGTTTTTTCCGTTTTTGCCCTTCTAGCTAAGTTAACAATAACATTTATTTCACCAATGCAAGTGTTTCTCAAAGTTTTATATTTCTTTATTTTTTCCATTTTAAAAAATTACTAATTTCCCTGAACTACAATCAGCTGAGCGATGGTCTATTTATTCAAATTTTTTGCAATGGGTAAGTGACCCTGGCGAAAGATTGTCGAGAAATGCAACCTATCCTTTTTTGCAGGTGTATGAGAGTTTGAATGATTCTAGGTATAGGTAAACACTGAAAATAACGTGACTGAGCAAACTAATAACGAATGAATTATTATTTGGAGTTTGCGCTGAACGTTACCTTTAAAGATGGCTGAACGATTTCGGTGAATTTAAATGTAGGTATTTACAAAATTTTATGTAGTATAATAAGGTGGATGCGGTTATGAGACACTCATGAATTTTTCATGAAATTGTCCTGAAATACTGTCAAAAAACACTTTATCAATGTTAACTTGCAGATTCTTTGAGCACTTGTTCAGGAATGAAACGAAGAGTGTGAGCAATGTAATTCTTGACGGTAAAATGCTAAAATGTTTTCTCTTTCAACTGAAGAGAAAATCCGGCTCGAAGGACCAATGTTAAGACTCCGGTAGCCTTTTGTCTGGTTTGAAAAATGGACTGTACAATAATAGTTGATTGAGAAAACGTTGCGGGAAATGAAATGAATCGACAGCACTAAACGGCTTACCTCAAGTTGCAGTTTCTTTCCTGTGACAAGGGGCCCCTGTTGATGATGAGGAAGCTGCGACTAGCACGTCGTGGCAGAGCGGCACAAAACTCAGAAACTTGACGAACACAAAACACCGAAGCAAAAGTTTTCAAAACCAAAATGTGGGTTATAGCGGGTGTTCACGTGTTTTTTTTTCCTGCAGCATGTCTGTTCTCACGTCACATACTTCATTCAAACCCGGTGGCGCAGGCGCCGTTTAGTGCAATTGGAGCGCGCATATTAGTAATAATAAGAATAATAAAATTAAATATACAGACCATTTTGGATCTCTAACACTATTCAATTAAACCAATTTGGTAATTTCAACAATCCAAAAATTTTAGCAAAAGAAAGTAACTATTCAAAAAGAAATTTTCTTGAAATGGTGCACATCAATAATGAACCTAACCGTATGAATAAACGTGCTGATGTTGCAAATCTCAGCGTGATTTACAATTATTTACTGAATTTTGACAAAAATAAAATTAGTGATATTTCTCTTTTTCAAACTCAACCGCCATAAATTAAGTTGGCAGCATTTACACCAAACTTGCGGTTTTCTCCCACTTGTTGTACAATTGACTGGGACATTTGACAGCTGTCTTGTCAGCCGTCTGCGTGTTCCATGTACCAGGTGCCATTGTGTGACAAGATGTGAGTAGAGCTGCATGCTCTTAGTCATAATGGGTGCCGACTGAAATATTCTTAAATCATGTTTGATTTTCGAATAAGCTCATGTTTATATTTTATTCGTTTTTACAAACTAATGTGTAAGATTTTTTAATTATGAAGTGCACTGTGATCTTCTTAATAGCAACCTCGAGTTAGTAAGTTGTTTTTTATAACATAAAGTCACGTTTTTACAAAATGGACTCTTTTGTGTTTTTCAGATATCTTGATAAAGAAAATATACTTTTCGAAAGCTTGATAATTTAACAAATAGTTTTTCTATCCACTGGCCGTTCCCAATTGACTGCAACCTCAAGGAAAAGTTTCTTTTTTGATACTTTCCAAAACTTAGTTTTTTTTATATATATATATATATATATATATATATATACATATACAAGGCGAAGCCAGGTCAGTCACGAGCAGGCTGATTGAAAGACAAGCAACCAAAAGCAACATTGAAAAACGACCCGGTTACAAGAATGCCATCAGATGGCATACTTCCCAGATATAGCTTTGACAAAACTTTCAAGACGAGTATGACGGACAGGGATGCGTGGAAGGAGGGACCTCCCATCAATGCGGTAATCGTTGTCTACACTGATGGCTCAAAAATTGATGAAGATTGAGGAGCCGGCATTTACGGAACCAAGCCGAAGATGATAATCTCATTGAGCCTGCCAAACAAGCGATATTTCAAACGGAAATCGTCGCAATACACCATTGTGCACAAGAGCTAATAAGGCATGAGTTTTCAGAAGAAAACATTGTCACATACTCAGATAGCCAAGCTGCAATACAAGCAATCAACTCAATGTGAGTTGCCACAATACTTGTTTGGGGCTGCATAGAAGCCCTGAAAGAGCTCAGCAGTCAGAACAGACTGATCCTAGCCTGAGTACTAGCAGACACAGGTTATGGAGGCTATGAAGAGGCCGATACACTAGTTTGATTACCTCAATTTAATAATTACAACAGGATGGAATCAGGCCCGGGACTAAACTAATTTTGTCAGTAACGCGTTTTCAACATTATTTTAGCTCAATTAGTGATTTCAATACAATGCAATTAGTTCAATGCCTTGTACGACTTTTTTATGCACACACTGTACTCTATAAAATATTCTGGTGCCATTCCATTTACAATTTTGTATACCAGAGTCATTGTAATATAGTAGAGTCTACTTCCAACTGATAACCAATTTAAACAATCTAGTATACTTTCTATGGGATTACGACGATTTGTTTTCAATATTACTCTCATCCCTCGATTTTGAGATTTTTATAGCATATTTAATTTATTGAGGTTGAGTAAGAATAATACTGACGCACAGTAATCAAAGTGTGGAATAATGGTAGGTATTGTAAACTGTTACTTTGAACTGCATTGACAAATTTTTTGCTACTCTACTGAAAAAATATAGTTTTTTTGATATCTTCTTATGAATATATTCACAGTGATTATCAAAATTCAAAAAATTGTCCAGTTGAAAACCCAGGTATTTGACCGTCGGCACAATTTTAATTTTTTCGTTATCGATATTGACGTTTATACCGTTGATATCTAGGGAACTGTATATATACTTTGTGGTGAATATCATTGCTTTCGTTTCTGTTACGTTTAACTTTAATTTGTTAGAGCATAAATACTCATTCACTGTTCCTAAAATCCTGTCCATTTTATGAATAGCTCTATCTAAATTCATATCGCTACACATAAGTAACTTATCATCGGCAGAAAGGTTTATGAACTCAGATTCAATGAAAAGTCCAATATCCCAGAACGCTACCCTGGGGAACATCCACATCAATATCATTTTCATTTGATAGTGCATCTTAAAAACGTTCTTCCCGTTTTTTAGTTTTCAAATAATCACGGAACCATTTTAACACCTTTCCATCAATCCCATGCTGAGCCAATTTAAACAACATAATTTCTCTATCAATTGTCTCAAAAGCTCTCTTTACATCCAAAAATACAGCAATAACATATTTCTGGCTATCTTAGTTACTTAGTTTTAGTATCACATACTGTGAGCTGTAATGCTGTTTCACATACGAAGTTTTTACGGAAACCCGATAGATTATCTATTAAAATTGAATTTTTAGTGACGTGATGTAATAACTGATCATATATAGCAACTTCCAGGATTTTTTCAATTGGGGGCAAAGTATAATGAAAAGTAGAAATGGTTGTTTCAGTTACGTAAAGTAACGCAGTTTACTAGTCAAACCCTTTCATTTCAAACACTTGTCAATTTTATTAGTTGATAGATCGTATGTCCCAGTTTCGCACCTGCTCATATTTTATCAAATAATATCTCTAATTTATTTCCAAGGACCTGTTTTTCAATAAAGTTAATGTTACTTGTTTATTGAATCTTTGAATCCACATCCTGATACTACTGTTCCTCTTAATAAAAAAAAAAAACATTCGTAATAAATGGCGCCCAACGTGGGGCTCGAACCCACGACCCTGAGATCCTTGAATCCTGCGTTTAATCTCGTCCCACAAACTATATTTGTAATCATAAGGTCTGAATGCTTCCCGTAGTTGGAAGACTAAATAATCCCAACAGAAGTATCCAGTTCGCTACCACAGTAAGGTGTCATGAGTGAATATCTCAGGAGCGGAACGGAAAAGTTGTTCTTTTGACGCACCCCGTGAAACTCTGACTTCTTCAATTCGTTTTAGGAAATCATTGACGCTAGACATACCGTTAAATTTCACATTTCACCTTATGGCTGGTGACCATACGTTCTGGTGGTTTATGGTCGCTAGTCTGGAGAAATCAGTTTCGGATACGGCATTGAACCAGACCTGATTAGATTTCTCCTTGACACCTCCACCACTGGTGCTTGCACGTTGCCTTTCAGCTGAATTCCTATCAGTTCATAATATTCAGCTGAGGCTTTTTCTGGTGGTGACGAAGGAACTGTATTTGGCCTCGACTTGTTGTTTCCTTCAACTTCATCGATGACAATCAGATCCGACGTAATTGGAACGTAACTGTGCTGGGTTACTACATCAGCTATAGGTGGGTTTGGGCTATCTATGAGACTGATTTGGCAGAACAAGTCTCAACTGATCACTCAAGTCATTCGTGTTCAGTTCATCGAGTAGATTCAACCGTCTGGATATATGTAGAATCCTAGTGTGAATCCTTCGAAAATCATTATCTCGGTTTTCTTCATCAAAACTCAGAACATCCCGTTCAAGAGCCTCTAATTATTGTTCACAAATAGTTAATTTATTTTTAGCATCAAGGAATACTTTGGGATAAGCGAAAGTTGAAATTAATTTGTCTTGCCTAAGCGCATCTCTGAGGATGACTTTTTTTCCGCCACAGTGTTAACAATCGATTAACCTCTTATGTAGAGCCACAATAGGCCGTTGGCCGAAGTGGAGGGCCTGATATGGGCTCACTCACATTAAACCTAACCTCTTATGTATAATTTGAAAGTTAATTCGTCTCCCAACAACCAATTAACCTCCATTTCCAAAGATAAATTTTTAAATAATTTAAAAAAAATCAGATACCAGTGTATATCCACTCACTTGATCGCCCCCTCACTAACAGAGAGTGAAGCACTCTGAACTGAAGAGCCAAACCCTAGACATAGGGAAAACCGTGTGTCCGAGCTTGTGAGAGAGAAAGAGTGCGACGGCGCGAGTGTTGGACGTAGTCGCGGTAAATCCGTTTCAAAGATAAGAGGTGAGCCGCCATTTTGCATCTACGGAACACTACCTATCAAGGAACAGCGCCTTTCAGGCATTACGTGTCATCTGTCATTTTTCGATCTACTCGCGCGCCTAAATTTAAATTACATATTTTCTGCCCGCAGATTTTAATGTAAACTAATCAAAAAAAAAGATGGATGTCGCGGGGATCGAAACGGCTACCTCGAGTTTAAAAAATAAATAAATAAATAGGGGTTTATTTCCTAAGTTATAAATAAAACATTTCACAACATATGATATGCCATCTAACATCAAATTCCATTCTTCTTAACCCAGGGGGGTCAGGGGAGGATCATGGTGTACAGTTGAAAAAGGTATCGGAGGAAAGATGCATCATTGGGGATATGGGGATATGGAAATGTGTCACAGAAAGATGGGCCATTGGGGATGTTACATGGGGGAGTGTAAAATGGATCGTTTGTCAATTGTTTATTTCGTTTATGTGCAATATAGGTAGATAAATAAGAAGTTTGTTAACAGTTAAAATTTGCCAAAATACCACACTTTGAATAGGTGAGTAGTTGTTGAACTGTGATAATAATAATGTTTAAAAAAATGTGAAAAATTGTAGGGTAACGTTTGAACGAGCGATTCCAATGAGGAAGCTAGGTATACAGGGTGTTTCAAAATACATAATTTAAGAGAAAAAATGATCGGGTGTCTCAAAATACGCATAATTCAAGAGAAAAACCATGGCGGTTGCTTGTCAACGTGCTATACCAGGTGTACCAACATATATCATTTGAGAGAAAAACACCAGGGCGTTCCAAAATACATCATTTAAAAGTAAAAAGCATAAAATGTTGGGTGGGAAAATGTTCTTGTTTTACGTATACAGGGCGTCCCATAAATAGTATCATAATGGGTTCCGTCATTTTTAATATACGATACCCATTACATCATAGTTGGGACGTTTCGTAAAAAAAGCTTCATGGTGGTACATGGGGGATTCTAAACAAACACCTACTTACCAATACAGAGATATCGATTACATCGGACATCGGGGGATGTTTCGATGATACTCGTTTGTATATTTACATGTGATACCCCGCCAACTGTCAGAGTCGCATCGGTCACCTATCATCACAAATTTGAAAAAACCATGGTGGCGTTTAAATAGTCAGCGCACAGCGTAGCTCATTGTATAACGTGTCTGATCTAACCAGAAAGAACTAACCTCAAATAGGCATAGCGTTCTCCGATTAATTTTGTCTGATCTAACCAGAACGAATTAACCTTACGTGGGCATAGGATACCCGGTACAACGTTCCGGACTTGTACAGTCCACATCAGTAACAAGTTTAGGACTTGTACAGTCATCATCAGTACCACGTTTCGAAAGTTTCGGACTTGTATAGTTTCCATCAGTAACACGTTTCGAAAGTTTCGGACTTGTATAGTTTCCATCAGTAACACGTTTCGAAAGTTTCGGACTTGTATAGTCCACACGTTTCGGTATGGGTTAAAATTTTGGCCAAAGTGGACCACTGCCGTCATCAGTCGAGGTATAAACATTTCGGCGATACCTTTCCGTCGACGTGAACAGTCCTGCCATCGGTACAACGTTTCGGACTTGTACAGTCATCATCAGCATATTTTTTTAAAGCTATTGTTTATATAGCTCCCATCAGCACGGCGTTTCGGACTTATATAGTCCGGTTCAGTAATCCGTTTTGGGCTTGTACAGTCATCATCGGTATCACGTTTCGGACTTGTACAGGCATCATCAGTACCACGTTTCGAAAGTTTCGGACTTGTACAGTGATCATTAGTACAATTTTCAAAATATCTTGTTTTTATAGTCCTCCATCAGTACAACGTTTTGGATTTGTACAGTGTTCATATCAGTACTTACCACATTTCCGGCATCAATGAGCTGCAACCATCATTTATCGAATATCAGGTGGGAACCAGCAATTTATTGCATCGCCAGATTTAAAATTAAGCGTGGGTTAGGGAAAGAGAGAGAGAGAGAGAAAGAGAGAGAGTGTTATCGGTTGGTATATTTAAGTTGAAGTTGAAGAAATTGAAGTTAGATGAAATTTTGTGGAAAGTATAGACGGGGTCCATACATTTTAACGTGTAATATCATATATCAAAGAATAATCGTTAGAAAAAAAAATCAAAAATTTTGCTGTTCATTTATTCTTGTAAATTTAAACGTTATGTTGATCTCATATTAAGATAGTTTTATCAAATTATTGTTGTTGAAGTATGTAATAACAAGCACGTTTTTTCAAATGTATTCGTTGCAGGAAATTCATAATGAAAATGCGATTTGTTTTTTCGATATGGTTACAAATGTTGGTAAATTTGTTACAATTATTCATAAAAAGATGTAAGTTTTGATATAGATACCATGGGTGGTATGAATAAAACCTAGCAAAAGCTTTTACTATAGGTTTGTCTCTCTCATTAATTAACAAAATAGATTGATCTGTTTCAAGAAATCTAAGTAAAAGCAATTGCTTATGGTTTATTCATTAGACCCCTTATGTCATCTTAAAGTTCATTAATTGTTGGGGCATCCGATATCAAAAATGTTCCAATTAAATACTCCTACTTCAATTAGCTTTCGCTCGAACTCATTGTACTTGAAGTAACTATTTTCTTCAAAAAAATAAATGTGCCCGTCTATATAACGAAATTCTGAAGTAATGCCATTAGGTATATCTGGGAATGCATCTTCAATTCGACTTCTGCTGACAACATTTGCTACATTGACATCTATCCCATTGAATTCAATAAAGGAAGCATTATACCAATTTTTAGCGTTTTAAAAAAGTTATTCGTGCTACTTGGGTTGTCATAGAAAATATAATATTTTCCCGCATACGTTTCAAATAAAGCGTTTATTGTAGCGTTTGCAGGTAGGAGGGGAATTTCAATATCTAAATCTGTCTGTAAGCTTGGGAATGAACTTGAATATAGCCTGAATCCTATCATCAAATCGCTAAAACTCGTTTGAAAGATTTGATCTGGACCGTTGGTAATTAATTCTTTGGGTAGATAATTCTGGAGTTTTTCAGGTTCGGTAATTTTCTTCTTTTTATCCTTAACATCAAACTTCCACAATAGACCACGAGCCCAGGCACATTTTCAGGGGGTGATATTATACACCACGATTCATATATAATGTTTAAGTACTGGTCGAGAAACAAACGTTAGGCACTATGCCGTCAATTTTCCGCGGTACAGGTGAGTGTACCGGGAGTCAGAATGTTTTTATGAAATCGACGATTTAACCCCTCCTCCCCAGTTAATGGAATACTTGACGGCGTTGATTCAGTTAACTTTGCCTTTCCTTAAAAAACTATAATACATCTATGCCGTCAGAAAGGGGTGGTACTTGGGGTCAGAAATCGCGAATCAAAACCCGATTTTTACCCCTTTAGAATTTGACGGCACCGATTTCTAGTATGAGTTAACATTTATTTAGTATTCTAAACATCGTGCTGTCAAAAAATTATGATTCATGCAGAAATAAATAAAAAATTACTAAAATTTTTTATAAGGTCATTTATTTCAGGACGGCATGTTTTTTTTTTGAGTAAACACTAATTATTATGGTTTTATAATTACGCCGTCAATAATTCATGGTACCCAATTGAAATACAGAATAAACATAAAAATGAAAAAATTAAAAAAATGAAAATTTGAAAATTGCCTGCACATTTATAAGAGTGTATTTTTGAAATATTATTATGGATAGCACTTCGTTAAACATTAAAAAATATAAAAAAATTGGTGCCGTCAATTTTCCCAAGTTATATTTTATGCATTTGCATTTGACCTGAAATCTCTTGCTACTTTTGGCTTATTTTACCAACCAGTTTGGTCATAATTTTGGTCAAAAATTACAAGACGGCATTAACAATATAATATTGACCATATTAATGGAGGTCTCTTTTTTATATGGAAAGAGATAATTATGTATTTACTAGATATTGCGGAAGTGTCTGAAATCATATTTCAGAAAAAATTGTATACACCGTTTGTCACGACTTTTAATTATAAGTCCAGTGGCTCAGTGGTAATGTTCTCGACTAGGGGTGTTTGTGACATGTCATTTATTGTGTGAAATGTAAATTTTAACTTTGGAACCCCTATTTATTTATTTATTTAGTCGCTAGGTCGCTGGATCAAACCACGATGAGAGCACAGTTTTTTTTATTTATTTTTTTTGTTTCAAATTTAACACATTTAATGACGAAAATTTTGTTAAGTGTTTTACATATCAATTATTTCAGTGGTAGTATACAAATAGTTCAGGTGAAATCATCGTTAGTTGTTTCTTATGAATTGTTTGATGATTTTCATTTCGTGGTGTGAAATTTTCTTACTGAATCCACCGCGTGCTTGAATCAATTGCCGGAAATTTTTCGAGTACATGAATTTTCTTCACTAGGGAGATTATAAGTCAAATGTTTTTCCAAGATTCTCTCTTCTCCTTCCTCTCCAAATGTGGAGAATATAAAGGAGATGTCAAAGTGGGGATATGTATGCGCACATGGACTACGCTCCGTTTTCCGTGCTCAAAAACTGGCGGCAAATACACGCGATGGAGATTCAAGTATTTAGCTCTTCAATGGACGATCCCCACTTCTAGCGACCTAGAGACACTATCAAAATATTAGAGAAGAGGGATACGTCTGGCTTCTAAAGAAACGAATTTTGTTTACAACGTTCCATTGTCAGCGAAAAATTATTTGCTGCAAGAAATGTAACAAGGTGTTGTGAATCCTTGTTTGCCATAACCGCATTTAAAATAAATTACATTCTACGAAGAAAATAATAATCTTTACTTCTGAAAAATAAATTAAAATTCAACTAACACAAAAAAAATCTAAAGTAATAAAGTTTAAAAAAACACCTGTGCCAAACAATAGCCGAATATGTGATACAGAGATCGTCTCATATCACGGAGTAGATTTGGCGTAATGTAGGCATAAAGTTGGATAATTTTGCCCCTTAAGAGCAAACAATACCCTTGATGAAACGGGAATCGGTTTTGAGTGTTCAGTTTTATTTTTTCCGAAAATTTTGTTGAAACAAATAATGATTCAATTCGTTTGTGAGAATTCGGGAATCTAACTGATTTTTGGTTTTGATGATTTTGAAGAAAAAATTATTTTTATGGTTTGACAAATGAAAAAAATAGAGGCAAATTCCCGAATTCTTAAGGAGATTATAGACTCAGAAGAAAAAAAAATGTATAAAATCATTAGTTTTGACGCAAAACCGATTGTACGATTAGAAGCATCTACCTTATTGGCGCTCCCAGCTACGTAGTTTTTTTACGAACACTTTTACCTCCACTATCGCTCTCGAAAAATATATCCCCATACACCCAACATGTACGGCGCAATGATAAAATTTGCCTTTCGTGATGACGCGCTGATGTTGCCTCTTAATTCATCAAGATTTGTTGCTCTCTGAAATGCATGACGATACGCGGATTCTTTCAGATATCCCCAAAGAAGAAATCATTTAAATCTGGTGATCTGGGAGGCCACATGATCATACCACATGTAGATATTAAGCAATCAGGAAAAGTGTTTTGAAGAAATTGTGTCACTGGTCGTGACACATTTTTCAGCGTATTGTAGGTACCATATGAAATTGACGTCATAGTAAAATATGTTATCTTTGAAGGATATAGCATTGAAACAGCTGAATTTTAGGTTGTATTAAATGACCACCTCCATAAGGGACAAAAATCGGGTTTTGATTCGCGATTTCTGACCCCATGTACCACCCCTTTCTGACGGCATAGATGTATTAAAATTTTTTTGAGGAAAGGAAGAGTTAACTGAATCAACGCCGTCAAGTATTCGATTAACTGGGGAGGGGGGGGGGGGGGGGGGGTAAAATCGTCGATTTCATAAAAACATTCTGACTCCCGGTACCGCTATTTTTTGACGGCACTGGGTTTTAGAGCATTCTCTTTTTTATTGCCTCTTTAACGAGAATAGTGCCGTCATGTATAATGTAATCAAAGAGTATCCTCTTTTTTACGACATTTCAACTCACCTGTACCGCGGAAAATTGACGGCATAGTGCCTAATGTTTGTTTCTCGATCAACATTATATATGACTCGTGGTGTATAAAATCACCCCCTGAAAATGTGCCTGGGCTTGTGGTCTACAACATATCCTTCACAATAATATAGAATCGAAAGCTGGGAAAGCCTGACGCATACACCAAGAATATAAATTTTCATTGAATTTGGGTGGATGATGGAGGTGTGGCTTGGTTGTGGTCGGAACAAGTATGGCATTAGTGGTGGTTTTCTCAGTAGTTGTAGATTTCTGAGTTGTAGTTCTCTGGGTAGGTGTAGTTTTGTGAGTGGTGGTTTTTTGAGTAGTCGTTGTATTTGGATGCGTATTCATAGGTATATGAGCAAATCGGTTCTTCCGGCCATATAACGCCTCAAGACCATCAATGTCATCTTGGTGTATGTAAATAACTTTTGGTTGATACCACGGAAACATAACTGCATCCTCTGTGTCACACTATGTCTCGATCCTAAGACGTGTCCAATTTCATGAACAGCTGTTATCAGTAGACTCGTATGGCCTTGAGGGGTTTCATCATATCCTGTATACCACTTTTCAGCATCATCGAAATGAATTTCTCTGCAAGAGTTGTACTCTGGAAAGTAGGAATGAGCTATGACTTAACCAGGACCATCAAACGGGAAAGGACAGCGGTTATCCATACAATTTCTGCGATTTTTATGAGTTCCTTTCAGCGAATGCTAGCATATCTAATACAGGTTCTTCTACAAGTTCAAATGTTAAAATTGATACATTCTGTCACATTTCGAAAGCTCTTTCGAATACAGCAAGGTATTCATCATACCTCTTATGCGGATAACGTACTAGATACCACTTCAAATGAGTTTAATTCCATTTAGTTGAAATGCGATATTCGTTTTCACCATGTTGGCATCTAGGTCTCGTAATCGACTCCATCGTATCATTATTCAAAGTTCCATCTACATATATGTTATAGATAGTTTTGTACAACAATTGAATTTGCAGCTAGTAATGGTAGCAAAGCAACCAACACGATTATGATCACCCTCATGGTAGGCTTGTACAAAAATGAGCAGCACACTAATTGTCTACGAGAAATATACAATACGCAAAGCTCATTCTCATTCGTAAGAAAAATACAACACAACATATAACTAGTGTTCTGGCAGGCTGCAGTGTCATCATTCAGCTTGCTGTCAGGAGTCACTTTTCGTTCTGTATGAATATCAGCGCCACCTGTTGGTGACAATCATGCTACTGGTGATGCATCATCTGTCATTCTTTTTCATGCAGAGATATCATAAAAAACTACCAATACGTGAAAAAAATGCATGCATGATTGGTTATCTAAAGAAGTGATTACAAGTGGGCATGCTCGTCCAAGTGAGTAATTTCACATTATCTGTTCAAATATAATCTCACTGGAACCTAAGTGCGCATGCTCATCAAAAATAATTATGTTCAGATTATTTTGAATCGGATCAAAGCATAACTGCGCATGTTTGTGAAGAAGCATATTTAAGCTGACTACAAGCTAAAATCTGTAACGATTTCTGCCCTTAGCTCGTTAAAATAACTCCACCTAAACCCGCCTAATTCCGCATGACCAAATTGCAACATTGGCCGAAAGTCCTACGAGAAATGCCCAATTTACCTTGGCTAGTACACCCCAGAAAACTGAAGCCAGTTTACCTTGGCCAGTTGGCCTCAACAACTATATGCCAATTAAATTATGAGAAGAAGAAGATCTATTGTTCACAGCAGTAGCACTGCCTGACGGTCGATAAATGAACATAACAAATTTCCTACCAGCTGCAGTGGGACTCTACTTTTTCGCATAGCGATAGCGATAACGAAACAATCGGCATTTCTTTCCGATACACCACAAGTGATAGCGTGTGCTTCGTTTCGCTTCGCTATGCAAAACAAGTTACAAAGTACCACCCCAGGTCAACGGTTGATAACTTGCTACAAAAACATCAAACTGTCCTTATCTTCAAGTTAGCGTTTATGGATGTCAGTTATTTGTTTTTTTTTTTGGATTCTGGAGCCTCAAGCACCATTCTTGGTGGACCCGGATGAAAGCTAGTGAAAGATTTGTGTACATTGGAGAAAAGTTCGAATCGATGGTGTACTGTTGCCAATGGCGAAACATGCACTGTACTGGGAACTCTAACGAGGCCAGTGAATCTTCGTGACAAGATAAAGATTCTGGATGTTTTGGTGGTTCCATCTTTGCCTCATACCTTTATCCTAGGTATGAACTTTTGGCGTAAGATGGAGATCATACCTGATATGTTCTCAGGACAGTGGCAGTTTCGAAATGAAAGTCAACTCGAACACACGTCGATTGCGACCTTGAGTGCAGCAGAGTCTTTAACAGACCCTCAAAAATTACAACTCAACCAAGTGATTGAAAAATCGTTTCAACCAATGGGGTCAACGATTGGTTGTACCAAATCAGTGGAGCATGTGATCAGAACCGATCATCCTCCTATTCGCCAGCGATACTATCCCTTGTCTGAAGTCTTACAGCAAAAGGTGAACCAGGAGGTGGAAAAAATGCTGCGGGATGGTATCATATCGAACCATCGGAATCTCCTTGGGCATCTCCGATTATATTATTCAAGAAAAATGATGGAACTTACAGGTTCGTTGTTGATTACCGACAATTAATAAAGTTACTACCAGAGACGCATATCCTCTTCCTTACGTTAGTGCCACACTGGACAAATTAAAAGATGCTCGTTATTTGACCACATTAGACATCAAGAGTGCCTACTGGCAAATTCTTTTGTCCAAGGATTCCAAACCATTGACTGCTTTCGTGGTGCCTAACAGAGGTCTATATCAGTTTTGTCGAATGCCCATGGGTTTGCACAACGCCCCTGCTACCTAGCAACGGTTCATTGACAGAGTAGTGGGAGTCGACTTAGAACAACATGTGTTCGTATATTTGGATAACATCATCATTCACGCTAACTTTTGACAAACATATAGAGGTTCTCCAACAGATTTTGGCTTGTCTGACAAAGGCTGGTCTCCCCCCTTCAATCAATCAAAGTGTCACTTTTGCAAATCCGAAATTAAATACCTTGGATACATGGTGGGAGCTTCAGGTCTAATGGTCGATCCAGAGAAAGTGGAGGAGATCCTTAAAATACCTGTCTCTAAGAATGTTGCAGAAGTGAGGAGATTGATAGGAATTGCTTCTTGGTATAGGCGATTCGTGCCAAAATTTTCATCACTAACAGCGCCTTTGTGTAATCTTTTGAAAAAGAAGGTTAAATTTGTTTGGGATGAAGGATGAAACGAATCTTTCAGTGCTCTCAAAGAACGTCTCATATCTGCACCAGTTTTATCGTGTCCGGATTTTGATCGTCCCTTTAGTGTGACTCCAGTGTGACGCCAGTGATTTTGGCATTGGATTCACGCTCTCGCAAGAATGGGAGGACGGGGAACACGTCATCAGCTATTTGAGACGTTCCTTATCAAAAACCGAACGTAAATATACAACGACGGAAAAGGAATGTTTGGCAGTCGAAGGCACTAAGTTCCAAGTAATTACAGACCATTACAGCCTTAAATGGTTGAATTCCATTAAGGATCCCGTTGGAAGAGTGGCACGGTGGGCTGTACGGCTTCAGCGATATGATTTTGACATCATTCATCGTTAGGGAAGCGAGCATGTCAACCCGGATGCCCTCTCGCGCTCTGTTCCTTGCATGGAGGTCGTACAATTCATCCCAACTCCTAACGAGATCACTGACAAATAGAACAAAAGGTTGTGCGAAAAAGTGCAGCAATAACCCCAAAAATATCCTCAGTGAAGATGAGATAATGGGACTCTGTTCAAACTAGCCCACATCAATTATCCTGATCTTACACCCCGATCTCATGAATGGCATTGTATCCAATATGTAGGCATGCAGATGTGTTCAAAACCCTTGCTCGGATCACTCAAAAATATTATTCGCCTCAGATGAAGTTCGATGTTTCTCGTTATATCCAGAGCTGTGAAGTCTGCTTGAAGACAAAGCCGGAACAAAAGGCTCCTAGAGGGTTAGGTTAGGTTTAAATGTGAGTGAGCCCATATCAGGCCCTCCACTGCGGCCAATGGCCTATTGTGGCTCACCCTATGGTTATATTTCTCCTAGTATCCAATCTCTTAACGAAATTGAGTAACATATTGGGAAACAGTTTACCAGATCTTCTGGCCTTACTTTTGTATTGCCAAATATTGAAAATCTGGTTCTGGCCACTGCAGGGCATGTACACAGGATGTGTTTAGCCGTTTCATCATCCTCCATGCATAGACGGCACTTTGCATCCTGTGAAAGTCCGATTTTATGCATGTGGTGTTTGAGTTTGCAGTGGCCAGTGAGCAAACCTACTATAACTCTGAGATGTGCTCTACTGAGTTCTAGAAGTTTGTCAGAGTCCTGTTTTTTCCTTGTACAAGCAATAAATGCTTTGGAATGGGCTAGTCCTGGTAGACTGAGCCAATACTCAAGTCTTTTATTGTCTGCCCAGGCGGTTGTAGCATTCTTGGCAGTGCTATATGCTAAACCGATGACCGGTTCTAGAGTCCTAGAGGGTTATTCTTGAGTACAGCATCCACTTGTAACCGCCCTTGGCAAATTCTGTGATACCGCGTTCAGCAACGGGCTTTTCATATATTTTATCCATAACCGATGTATTCAGCAAATATCAACTTCTTTTCCCACTGCGGAAAGCCTCAGCGACAAAAATCGTTCAATTATTCGAATAAAATGTTCGGTAGAGAAATCGACTTGTCTAGCACGGATAATATACTTACAACCGACCAGGGGTGGGATTCTGTGTACCATAGAACTCTATTGTCGAAAGTTTTGTCTCTTTCTTTCCCATGAATTCAACCATAATGTCATCTCACTTTTTCTATCGATAATAGAATTCTATAGCACACAGAATCCCCACCCATGGACGCGGATAACCAGTTCCACCCACTACCCTACAACTTTTATCCATTTTTTTTTTTTTTTCGATAGATCTGATATTAACTCAGAAAAATGGGTTCTTTATATTTGACTAACTCTATTGGCATTTCATGCTAAGCGGTACGCACTCTGGTGGCTTTAATGTAAACTAGTTTCTGCGACATTGTTTTCTAACCACAATTTCTTATCGTTTGTTTACAATTGATTTTCATGAATGTATTGCCTTTTTTTAAACTTTTTTTATATTGTCTTACTTTGGTGTTGAGAAATTGCCTTTTCATAGGCAAAGCGACCCCTCCGGTATTACAATGGCGTCTTACAATGGTTATTGTTCTGTGCCACATTGCAATTCCTGGGCCAAAAGAGACACTGAAAAGAAATTAACTTTTCACAGATTTCCCGAGGAAAATGACCCGAAGATTTATTTTGAAACGGAGATGGGACGAGAATTAATCTCAAGAAGAAAAGCCTGGATATTAAAGCTTCGGATTGGCAAACCAATAAGCAAATTTATGAAAGTGTGTTCACTCCATTTTAAGCAAGAAGATTATATTAATAAAGGTAGGTAGTTATGTTGTTTTTATTTACTTAATATTTCAAATATAATTTATTTATAGGTGAAAATACAAGACGAGGTCGTGTATTGAAAAAAACAACTGTACCATCTCAGAAGCTGCCTACATCTGTTGTAACCATGAATTCAAAATCAGATTCAAAACGTGCAGAAAGGCTGTCTAAAAGAAAAAGTGGGGAATGTAGCCAAGCGGGAACAAGTAAGGAATGGAACCAGAGCAACGACATACAAGAAGCAGAAAAATCTGTTTGTGAAAAAGTGAGGAGTAGTGAAGGTTATGTTCCTAATATTGCCAGTTCTACTGACAAAATACAGAGGCTAGTTCATGACTACATACAAGAAGCCGAAAAGTCTGTTTGTGAAAAAGTGAGGAGTAGTGAAAGTAATGTTCCTAATATTGCGAGTTCTACTGACAAAATACAGAGGCTAGTTCATGACTCTGAAATTAAAGTTAGTATGGAAAAAATGACAACATTAAGTGATCTCTTAAATTCAGAAAATGCTTTAAGAAGTTTCACAGGCATAAATAATTTCCAAATTCTGAACTGTTTGGAAGAGATGACCAGAAAGGTACTGCATGACACAAGGTTACATAGACTTGGTATTAGAGAAAGAATAATTTTAACAATGACTAAATTAAAGTTAGATCTCAGTTATGTAACTCTTGCCACCTTGTTTGGTATATCTAGTCAGCTTTGTAAAACTTATTTCTTTGATATGCTACCTATACTTAGTTCAGTTCTTAAACCAGCTATTTATTTTCCATCGTGTGAAGAAATTTCCAAAAATATTCCCAAGTGCTTTAAACAATTTTCAACATGTAGAGTTGTTTTAGATTGCACCGAAATAGTTGTACAAAAATCAAGTTGCCTCTGTTGTCGCGTAATACAACAGTTAAATTTATGACTGGTGTTTCTCCAGCAGGCATGATAATCTTTATTAGTCAATCTTATGGTGGACGAGCATCCGATAAATTGATTTTTGAAGAGAGCAATGTAATGAACAAAGTATGTTCTAACAAAGACTCTATTATGGTTGATAAAGGGTTTTTAATAGATGACATATGTGCTGTATATAAAATTCTTACGTCCTCCATTTTTACGAAAGAAACAACAACTTTCTCCTGAAGAGGCTGTTCTTAACCAGCAAATTGCTGCAGCAAGGGTACATATTGAAAGATCAAATCAAAGATTAAAAATCTTTAAAATAATTAGCGGTAAGCTTCAGTGGTCTCTTGTACCCAAGATTGATGAAATCTTTACTATTATTTTGTGGTATAAAAAATCTTTCAAGTTCTATTCTGTCAGATGAAAGATTTATTTAATTTACTTTAGCTATGATTACTTACTTTTTTGTCATTTGTAGAGCTTTTTATAAATAAATAAATTTTCTTATGTTTAATTAAAGTGTTTTATTATTATTTACTTTACTTTCACATAATACATGAAGCATTTTTGTACAATAATTAATGAGAACAAAAAGTATTTTACCCCTTCACCACACAAGTAATTTAATTCCTGGATTGTGTGGTGAAGGGGTAAAATACTTTTTGTTCTCATTGAGTGACACCACAGGCGTCCAATATCCCATTTTCGATATAATAATTAAATTTTACTTTTTCCAGCAACATTTTGCTAAAATTGTAATCGAACAATACTTCTATTGTTAATGAAGTATCATTAAATGATGCATACAAAAACAAAAAACATTTTTGCACATTTAATATGCTCATCCCCAGTTGTATTTGTCCAAAATACTGATGTTATTGTTTTAAAGTATATACACCATCTTTTTTGAAAATGTAAGCACACGATAAAATGGCATCTTCAATAGGTGATGTGGAACCAACATACACAATATATATGTATATATATTTAATAAATGCATACCATTACTTACCAGAATACAAACATTTTATTTCTAATAATGCTACTGGTTTTCCATTTTCGATTACTACACCATCTGGTGAAAATCCCAACCATTTATTTGGGGAAAAGAAATGATTCCACAATTTACGATTTCTTTAGAATGGTTCTCAGTGAATAAAGCTCTTGCAACATTTTCATATTTTAAGCCATGCTTTGTAAATTTATTGCTAAAGCTTTTGGGCCAAAAATAATTTTTGCTTTTCATTTCCCAATTAGATCTACTGAAAGTAAATATTCCATAGCACCTTGATCCTGTGATCCTAAATTGTCTGGATTTATGCCATTCAGGTGAGTTTTGACACATGCCCATCATTTCTTCGGTTTCCTCATTCATGATTTTGTAAAACGTTTGTTCACAACAAACTGATGGAAAATCACATATCATGGATGATAACTCCATCATTATCACTGATTGACAGGCATTATTTAAAATTAATGAAATTTTGTCCTCAATAGTTACCAGCACCTCTGTTGGTGTTGAAGTACGTCCTTTTCTAAAATAAAAACAATCACATAAAACGGGTTTTGTTAAATTTTATGATATATTTACTGATGTTTTGCAATTGTAGAGTTGGGTAAATTTTTAATAAAGTACTCCGAAATCAAATCAGCTAGAGTCAAGTTAATTGGGGAATTATTCTTCTTATTCTTCTTCTTGATGCAAGCCATTTCGGCTGTTGGAATGGCCTTATATTTTTCCTTAACTGAGCCTTTTGTCGATGACCAGGCACATTTCAACTGAGTTTTAGAAACATGTTCCAACTCTGACAAGTTTTTTCTAAAATTATTTATAAAATTGGATAAAGTTAATTAGTAAATTCACAATAACCTACCTGGTTAAAAGAATTAGAAAAGCTGAAATGTGTTTACATCGGCCACCAGCTCCTGCTTTGCAAGAACAAAACATTTGCATAATTTTAATATAACCGTCTATAATTTTGAGTTCTCCACTCACTTGATGAGGCTCGGATTGTAGAGCGCTTGTCTGGAGACAAAGGGCACACACTTTTGTCACTGAAGAATTCCATTCAGTTTTTCCATATAATATTATATGCTCTGCATTGAGGACTTCTTCACCTTCTACTACACACCGAGAACTTTCGGTCCCTTCAACATACCTCAGAAATTCCAATAAACTTAATTTTAATTGGGCCATTTGTCTTTGTTTATAAGAAGACCATTAAAGTATTTTATCACTAGCTTTTTTCTAACAATGTCACTATTGAACCTTAACACTAATCCTGGCACAAATAATTATTTATCTCAATGAACATTACTACAAGTTAAAAGTCATCGAAATCACAGTTATAACAATGTTTAGAGGGCCTAAACCACGCTTCAAATCCTCAATACACGAAATAAACAAAGTAAACAATGAAATCCATATGGAAGAAAAAGTAAGGTTACGAATCACTGTCGTAGAAAATACTTCAATTGTCCGCCGCCGGTAGCGCTACAATCTTAATTTGAAATCCAAATATGTGTGTGTGTTCGTGTAGGTTTCCGCAGTCGGATATTTGGAAAGTGAAAGTTAAACCGCGTCTGCAATTAGTAAAAATTCGACGATTCAGCTTTTGGAGCCATTTTCAAGAAATGAAAAAGGATTGAAAAGTGAGGAAACTTGATTCTACATAAGATCTCAATCTTTCCACTCCTCAGGTATAATCAGGTTAGGCTTTTGTGACTTGAAGTCAGGGTCTCAATCTGTCAACTCCCAAGTCTCGTCTCTAAGGTCTCAATCTGCCTACTCTTTCGAGAGCACACGTAAAATTCTGTGTCTGACGTCCAAGAACCCACGCAAACCACCATATCCTAATCGCCTTAAAATATTTCAACTTTCCAAAACATTCTAGTGCATCAGAACAACCGATGACGATGAAGCCCTAGAATTGACACGCTGTTGAAAAATCCTAGCATCGTTCAACTATCGGACAACAGGGGGCCATCGATGTACTGAAACAAATACGACTTGGGGGAAAATAAGCTTATTTGTGCTGCACCTCACGTGGCGTAGGAAGTAACAAAGCCTACATAAAACACTGACTGAAGAACCTTGGTTCATGGCCCTTCAACGTTTGATGTCGAAAAACAACTATTTAAAAATATGCAAAAACATTTGAAATATTGTAACTTTTTCTAATGACAGTTTTCAAAATAAAACTCATTATACGACGATGGAAGATAAAACACAGACTTGAATGAATACACTAACGTTTCATCCAAATACCGGACCAATATTTTTCAACACCACATAACGTGTTTCATCCAGCATGCACTTTCTGGAGCAAGATCTTTAAATATATGAAATATCACAATTATTTTCGGTTTTTCAATATATTTTCATACAAACAAAACTTCATACAATTATTCTAATAAACTTTTTTCAAAAATTCATATAAAAATAACAGACTCATGCCACATTCAATTCGTTTGTTTTTGGAAATTCTTCGACTATCACTAAGAAAAAGCATTGCTAAATTATGAACAATAAATAAACGAAATTAGTTTTGAATATGAATGACTGTGACATCATAAAATCAGTAAAGATTGGTTGAATAATATAAAATAATATCAACTGTTATAAAATTAATCAGGACAACAATTTATGAATAGATTCTGTAGCAGCTGGTTCGAAAGAAGACAATGAATGTCCAAATTCTTCTGGAAAATCCCTATTCACGAATTTTATGAATTCTGTCAGTACTTCTTTGACTTCTGAAAAAAAAAGAAACGATTAAAACACTACATTTTCAAGGTTTTGGAATTAATTATGTTGTAACTATTCATCATTATTCCAAAATCACCAAGTTATATTTCAGTAAAATATCACAGTTTCAGTCTATTGTAGGCGGCGAAAATGTCGTTTGTTTCTTAATGGCACTCTGTATGAAATATGAATTTAAAAAAATATTTGTTTATATTTCCATAGTGAAGACAAGAAAAAAGAAAGGGCATTGATTGCTACATTCTATTGAACAAAAGATACTTAGAGATTAAATTCGTTGGCAAGTATTCAACAAAAACAAGAGTGTCTCCAATCGCTTGGGGGATGGAGCTACTGGCAAAGGTGTGTCTCTGGAGATGAGAAATTCGATACAAGTATAGCGGCCATCTGTCAGCCAATGTGATTTACTGCTTTAGCATAAAAAGTGGCTTAATTACGGAAGGAAGGGCTAGTGTGTGATGATTTATGAATATTTTTCGTGTCTGCTCATGATTCGTTCAGAATGTGATTTATTGCTATATGTCAAAAATGGGATTGCTACGAAAGGCGGGACCAGTCTGTGATGATTTCGTGATTCTTCCAAAATAGAAATTTTTACGGGTTTCGTGATTGGTGTAAGGTGATGTGTCATTCAACCTTATTCACAGATACATAAGTTTTTTTAAAATATCCAACATTGGGTATTCGGAATTCTCAATGTTGAAAAGTTGGCGTATTCAGACGACCACCGAAATCAATCTTACCTGAAGTTATCTGATATCTGTTATGTTCTTATCGTGAAGTTGGCCTTCACAACCTAACATTTTTTTTTGTTGGAGTGTTAATATTGTCTCTTTTACTTTGTTCCAATAATTCGGAAAACTAATTAGGAAATATCTCCAAGAATTAGTGGAGCATTCCCACTAAACATAATACATAATAAAAACATTTACCAGAGATAACTTTATTAATATTGGCAAACTAACAGAATATTAATGTTATCATGATGTTTCTTACATAATGTTTTCAGCTATATGTTTGTGTCACATCGAAATAATATAACAAATAATATTCATTAAAAGATATATAAAATGTTGAGTATGTGTTCCTCAGATATGTCTCAGACAGAGTGATTATGTTATTTGTACGATGTTTGTGTTTAACCACCTCAAAACATTACTCACATGTGTACTGAAAACTTTTGGAATTAATATTATCGTAAAATGTTTCTTAAATGCAATTTTCCCGTTCATGTTCATGACATTCATCCATCTTGTTTATTTTAGAAGCTGTGAGCTAGTGCTTTTAATTTTCATTGTGCATTTTTTGTAGGATAATCTGATGCCTTTCTATATTTTGATTGTAAGTTCTTAGTTGACTTTTTGACCAGTTCGCGAGTAATATGATTTTCGTACCAGCTGAAGTATGGTAGGAAGAATAAAAACATGAACAAACAGCCAGATATTTGTTGGCAGATATTTGAGGTAGGCATTGAACTTTAAACTACTAGAAAATATTCAATAAATATCACCGATTAATTTCAGGATGCTGTTCGATTAATTTCAGGATGCTGCTCAATTCATAGAAAACTAGAAGCGTATCAGTTGTTCCTACAGTTGGTATCTAGATGAACATCTATGTTGGTGGAAAAAGCCCTGGACCCTTATTATCGACTTATTATTTCCAATAGTGATTGAAAGCAATATTATTGAAATTCTTAAAACATGATTCAAAAAATACAGTCTCAATATCATATTATTGTAAAATTCACAGTGTTTATAAGGTTATGATTTTCCCAGTTCCTCCCAACAAGTATGAACGTTTGATTATTTCAGGTTTCTAAGCCTACTTATCAGCGTTGTCAATCCATCTCGTCTGACAAATAAAAATAGCTCTGCTGAGGAAACAATTTTAGGTTAATAAGGAATGATAATTAGAGTAGTACTGAAGTCATTATATCCAGTGAAGATAATCTTAGCATGCAGGTCAGGCGGAGGTGAGTTAGAAAATTATTTCAATTCCAACAAATGTTATTATTTGAAGTAATATTTCCATACATTTCAAGTTATGGCTTCAAAATAGATTAATTATCAGAACTGGTGTGAGATTACGAATACTCGATGCACAAATTAATCATTTGTTTTTCTGTTACCATTTGCATAAAGCTTTTATTGAGCTAACGTAGGATTAATACTATGAAGCATGAGTTATATAGTAATAAACAAATAAAATATTTAATTCTATTAAATTGCAATCTGGCCTGTCTTGTAAAGCTGGTACCTATACTTATGAGTTTCATTTCGTAATCACCCATTAAAATGAAATATAAATGGGTTTTAAGCAATTATTAGTGATTTTAAGAATTACCAAAAATATTTCAAGAAGTAATAAAAATATTTCAAGTCTTATTACATAGCATACAACTGACATTTTGTTGACAATATAAATTTAAAATTGAGTTAAGTTTTCAGTAACTATAATTACTATATTTTCAGGATCTGTAAATGACATTCTGTTCAATCACAGGTGAAGGTGAATTGAGTTTGAACTCATTGTGACGGATTGGATAAGGTTTGCAAAGTAGAGGCTGAAGAGGAAGGAGTAGTGACACACAAACCACGTGATCATTTATTCAGTGAAAATTCTACTTTTATTCTTTAAGAGTATTTTGTTATTTTTTATATTTTTTTATTCCATTAAATATTTAATGCAGTTGTAGTTTTTTTTTATTTGTTATCATTCTCCCATTAACATTTACCTCCCTCTGTTTTGATACTTTGATTTGTAGTGTACGGGGTGGAGCATTTACTCTAGTATATCATCTTTTTTTCTATATTTATAGATACATTTCTGGAATTTTAGTAGTAACTTTTTTGTAGGTGAATAACTACGACTTAATAAATATAAAAAGAGAAAAAATACAAGGAGTCATACTTGCACCCAGTATCTCAAATGAAAAAATATGGAACAAGTTGAATGTTGGACGTTCAAAAGCAATATTTTTCCATTTGAGATACAGGGTGCGAGTGTGGTTCATGATATATGTTCTCTTTCTATATTTGTCAAGTTGAAGTTACTCGCCTACCAAAAAGTGACTATTGATATTCCATATTGTATGTATAAATTCAGAGAAGATGTGATATACCATGAGTATATGCTCCACCCTGTATACTACAAATCAAAATATTAATATAGAAGAGTAACATACATGTTGATATGATACATTTTTGTAACGTTTAGTTTCAAACGTTACATTGTAATATTTAAAAGAGGCACAAAGGACAATGGACGCAACGTATCTGTAATGTCAAGCATACCTCTGTTTAATGTTTTAATGTTTAGTGGGTTGCTATATTAATTGATGGTAAAATGGAGACCAATATTGAAAAATATTTGGCTGTATTCAACTACAAAATCAATCAGAGTGGAAAAAGGTGAAAATGTCATACTTGTCGTGAAACTGAATGCTTTTTAGAGCATTAAATATTTTATGTAGTTCTACTAGTTCTTATTTATATTTATTATTGAAATAAAATAATCATTGTTTTGTTTCTGTTCATTAAACGTTTTATTTGGATTGTGTTTGAAAGTTGAAAGAAATGGTTGATTTTCCCGTTACTTGAGATTTATTGACAGAAATGGTTCATAATACACCTGCTAAATACGGTCTATACGGTGAAATAATTTTTGAACCAACATCCCTCCAAATTAGAAAAATCTTGAAACAGTTGAAATACCCGTTGCTGGAGATTTTTTGGTAGAAATGAATTATTCCATACCTGCTGAATACGTTTTATGGAGTGAAATGATTTGTGAAAATAAAACTACCCCTGAACAACCCACCAAAGTTGAAAAATCTT
This sequence comes from Chrysolina haemoptera, assembly GCA_958298965.1. Taxonomy (NCBI): domain Eukaryota; kingdom Metazoa; phylum Arthropoda; class Insecta; order Coleoptera; family Chrysomelidae; genus Chrysolina; species Chrysolina haemoptera. The sequence continues at coordinate 13,968,803 of OY282600.1, read as the reverse complement.
GAAACAGTTGAAATTCCGTTTGATCGAGATTCTTTGACAGAAATGAGTTATTCCATTCCTGCTGAATACGTTTTAAAGGACGAAATAATTTGTGAAACAAAAACTACCTCTCAACAACACTCCGAATTAGAAAAATACTGAAATAGTTGAAATGCCCGTTGATTGAGATTTATTTACAGAATTGAATTATAATAAACCTGCTAAATTCGGTCTATAGGGTGATTCTGTGAACCAAAAACTACACGTCAACAACCCACCAAAATAAAAAAATCTTGAAACAGTTGAAATACCCGTTGCTCGAGGTTTTTTGACAATAATTAATTAGTCCATACCTGCTGAATTCGTTTGTTATTTCAAATGGAATACCGTATATTTCCACGTCACAATATTCACCTAATAATTCCCTTTCAAACCATATAATATTTCTCCTGAGTACCTGAGTAATATATTCAACTGTTTTCAATTGTTGTTCCGCGGGCTTCTGACTTCTGTCAAATAGCGTCATAAGTTTGTGTTGAAATCGTTTTGTTTTAGTGTTCTCAGCAGATTTGAGGAGTGAAATGAAAAGTTCCACACTTGAAGAATATGATTTTAACCATTGGAGAATTTAACGAAAATTGTCATAAGCGTCGAGGGTTTATGCATAAAAATACCCAGATCAAGAGCATCTTGATAAAAATGTCGGTAGGTATTGGAAAAATTATTAGCCAGATTTCGAAAAACAGGTAGTATCGAGTACACTGTTCGAGAGATATCTAAACAAGTTACTGGGAATGAGGAACACAATTTTGAAGTTATGCAACATGTGATTGAAGATTCCAAAACCAGTACTAGAGCCATTGAGAATACAACAGGTATAAGCCAATCGTGTGTTACCAGAATCATTAGAAAACACAAATATCATCCATGTCACATTCAGCTGCCTCAACATTTGTGTGGAAGGGACTTTGAACAGAGGCTAGATTTTTGTTTATGGTATCTTGAACGAGTTGGCGAAGATATGAACATTTTTGAGAATATTTTATTCACAGACGAATCAGACTTCCATAACAATGGTCTGGTATGCGGTATAGCATTCTTTATTATAACATCGAAAAAAATAATTTATTTCGAACCGTCTATCGCCAGAACCGGTGGAGGGCTAACTCATGCGGTGGAATCATAGGAGACACCATAATTGGTCCTTATTTCCTTGACGGGCATCTGGATGGAACAAAATTTTCAAGACTCATGAAAAAAGGAACTATCTGTACAGAAAATTTCCTTATCAATGGAAAGGTGGAGCAAGATCCCCCGATCTTACACTGTGGATTTTTTTATGGGGATATATCAAGGATATTGTATACAGTACACCACCCACTACTCCTGATGATATGAAAGTGAGGATAAGAAATGCCTTCCAAACAGTAACTCCAAATATGTAGAACAATATCAGAAGCTCATTCGAAAAAAGAATTGAATGCTGTATTGAAGTACATGGATCACGTCGAACAATCATTATAACTTTAATCACTCAATATTGTTTTTAGTTTACAAAAAACCAGTAACTCCAAAAATAGTAGATACAGGTGGACTGATATAACAAATGCTACAAAGAAAATCAACTGTAAGTAGAGACTGTTCAAATTCAATTTACTAATTATAATGAAGAACTACTTTTTCAGTTCAAAATTTATTGGTTTACAAAAAGGCTTCGATAACTCCTGGAGCACGATACTTAGGTATAGTGAAATATTATATAAAATAATAAAGTTATTGGAGTTCAAATATGCGGTAAGTGTTCCTGATACTATAACACACTGTATAATATTGATCGTCGTCTGAGTCCGCAGTAACTAGCTGAAAGGGATTTGAGTGATGTTATGTATATGTTCTATGATAGATTGTAATGTATATGTTCTATGATAGATTCCTGGAGTTGGATGTTGAGAGGTTGTCACCATTGGTTGTCAACGGGACAGAACGATGTCATGTTTGTAATAAACTGATTTAATAATTTTAGCATTATTAAACAACAATTAGTATATATTGCTGTTTCAATATATAACAGTGACCGGTACAAATTTGGTACACTTGCTGTAGCTAATTCCAATGATTGCATTTTTTTGACAACGTTACGAGAAAATAATTGAAAAATGCAAGAAAATACAGGGTGTTCTATTATAGAAAAAAAATTTACACAATAACCTTGAATAAAAATCATAATTTTTGAAATGTACTTCAGGTCGACATACATATATTTCCCCAGGCCTTTTACTGAACTGAACTAAACCCGGTACATTTTCATATTTTTTTTGTCTCCGTATAAGATTCTGAATACTTACTTTTTTGTAACCAAAAAGTTTTTTTATTTTTTGTTACCTTTTTATGTATTTTACCTTATATTTTACAATATAATAAAACTTACTTTTATTAATAAATAAAAAAAAATTAGTATATATTGCTGTTTCAATATATAACATGGTGTCAGGTGTAAACAGAAATTAATAAAAGTACTTAGTGTACAAGCTGAAAGTAATCCAATAAGTAACAAAAAGAGAGGTTAAAAATGGAGGGAAACTTCAGTAGTTTCAGGCCTCCTAAAGAATTAGTATTCGATGGGGAAGCTGCAAATTGAAAAAGATTCAAACAACAGTTCGAAGTATATATGGAAGCCACAGGGCTGGATAAAAAAGAAGATGGAATGAAAATTGCTATATTCCTGAATGTTGCAGGCGAGGAAGCTCTAGACATTTTCAATACACTCAGTTTAACAGATGACGATAGGAAAAAATACGATGAAGTATTGAAAGCTTTTGAAGCATATTGTTTACCAAGGAAAAATGTAATTAGTGAAAGTTTTAAATTTTTCTCCAGAGTTCAAAGACATGATGAAAGCTTCGATCACTTTTGGACAGATTTACGCTTACAAGCAAAGTTGTGTGAATTCGGAGATCAGGAAGAAAGGTTAATAAGGGATAGAATTCTGATAGGAACAAATGATTCACTATTACAAGAGAGAATGCGAAGGGAGAATGATCTTACGCTAGTAAAAGCCATCAACTGTTGCAGGGCTTCAGAGACTGGCAGAAACCAGGCTAAAGCATTAAAGGAAAAACCACTAGAAGTAGCAACAATTAAGAGACAAACCAGCAAGAAAAATAATACAACTGCAAATCAAGAGTACCAGTGCACAAGATGTGGGAAGAAACATAAAGTCAGGGAGTGTCCGGCTTATGGAAAAGTATGTGCTATTTGCAAAATTAAAGGTCATTTTGCAGTGAAATGTAGAAATAAAGAAGAAAACAAGAAACCTATGAGGAAAGTACATGAAGTTACAGAAAATTATGAAGTTGAGTCATTCTGCTTAGATTCTATTTTTACAGAAATGCATGTAACAGAGGCAACTGTACAGGAGGTTGATTCAGAGTATACTGTACATAGTAGTAGTAAGCAATGGTACCAAGATTTTCAGGTAGGAGATTTAAATATTTCTTTTAAGTTAGACTCGGGGGCTGAATGTAGCACGTTGCCTTATAAATATTACTTACAGTTAAATAAAAACAAGGAACTAAAATTGGTAGGTAGCAACATAATGTTGGTGGTGTATAATGGAAATAAACTGAAACCTTATGGTTCAGTAGAATTAAAATGTAGCATAGAAGGAAAAGATGCAATTATAAAATTTTTAGTGGTAAACTTAGAGTCGCTTCCTATTTTAGGTTTGCAAGACTGCATCAGGTTGAATCTAATTAAAAGAGTTCACAGTGTCATAAACACACTAGGAAAATGTTATTCGAAAGAGGAGTTTTTAAAAGAAAATAAGTTATTATTTACAGATTTAAAGATAAAAGAAAACACAGAACCAGTAGTGAAACCACTTAGAAGGGTACCTGAAGCAATCAAAGATAGGTTAGAAAATACATTAAAATCTTTAAAAGAAAGACAAATAATAATGAAAGTCAGCAATCCTACAGAGTGGTGTCACAATCTAGTTATTGTGGAAAAACCAGACAAATCGTTGAGGTTATGTTTGGATCCCAAAGAGTTAAATAAATGTATACTACGAGAGAGGTATTTGATTCCATCTCCAGAGGAGATTCGCAATAAGTTAGCTGGCAAACAAATATTTAGTGTACTTGATCTAAAAGATGGGTTTTTTCAGGTCGAACTTGATGAAACGAGCAGTTATGTGTGTACCTTCAGCACACCGTTTGGTAGGTACAGGTTTGAAAGAATGCCCTTTGGAATTTCCTCAGCTCTAGAAATAATGCAGAAAATAAATACCAAAATATTCGGTGATATACAAGGCGTTCAGGTATATTTTGATGACTTAATTGTGGCAGGAGATAGTGAAAGTAATCATGATGAAATTATGCAAAAAGTAGTAGATAGGGCAAAAGAACATAATATCAGGTTTAACCCGAATAAACTACAGTATAAAGTAGATCATGTTAAGTATGTGGGGTTAATAATTTCCAGGTCTGGTATAAAAGCAGATACAGACCAGGTGAAAGCAATTTTAAATATAGAGAAACCTAAAAATGTAAAATCCCTTCAAAAATTTTTAGGAATGACAAATTATTTGAGTGAATTCTTACCAAATTATTCAGAAACGACCTACCCATTAAGACAACTTTTGAAAAAAGATAATATGTGGAAGTGGGGTGAAACTCAGGACATTGCGTTCAAAAACATTAAGACAAAACTCAGCTGTGCACCTACTCTAAGCATATTAGATAGGCATAGTCCAATATTACTTCAAACTGACAGCTCTAAGACTGGAATGGGGGCATGTTTATTGCAAAATGGACAGCCAGTATCTTTCTACTCTAGAAGTTATACTGAGAGTCAGGTTAGGTGGGCAACAATAGAAAAAGAGTTGTTTGCCATTTGTGCATCGGTAGAAAAATATCACCAATTTATTTACGGTCGTAAAGTGGTTGTTGAAACTGACCACAAACCACTCATTTCAATTGTCAAAAAAGACATTAATAAAATTAGTGCTAGACTTCAAAGAATGATTCTTAAATTACTGAAATATGAATTAGAAATAAAATATGTACCGTGTAGTAAAATGTTTATTGCAGATTTTCTATCAAGGAATTATATCACTAATAATGCAAAAGATGATCCTACATTAAATGACATAGTTCACTGTTTAGAAATCGATTTACCAATTTCAGACTATAGGTTGAATCAGTTAGCAAAAGCAACACTGGAAGATAAGGTTATGAAACAAATAATAAACTGGTACATAATGCTTGGCCCAAAAATGATAATAATATTACTGAACAGGAACTAAAAACATTTTATAAGCTCAAAAATGATATACATATAAAGGATAATGTAATTTATCTGAACAGAAAAGTAGTAGTACCCCTATCCTTGAGGAAGGAAATGTTGAATCTCGTACATACTGGACATTTTGGTATTACTAAATGTAAGAAACGCGCGAGAAGTTTACTTTACTGGCATGGAATGTCGTCATATATTGAAAGAATGGTAAGATCATGTAAAACTTGTGAAAAATATAAACGTAAAAATATTAAAAAGCCTTTAATGTCTCATGACATCCCATCATTACCTTGACTTGACTGTAGCCCGGCCCGGCCCAAATTTTGATGAGCCGAATGTTACGTTCTAATTTACCATGTACTGAAGAAACTCTCCAACCAAAAATTGTAAATAATGTAAGAAACAACTTATTAGTTAAACAGAGTAAATCGAAAAAATATTATGATAGGAATGCATATAGGAGAAAAGACTTCAAAAAAGGGGATGATGTAGTAGTACAACATCTTCCAAACAAAAATTGGTCTCCAGGCAAAATAATGGACTCTCATGGTCCCAGATCATTTATTATCCAGAAAGATAATGGGGATGTGTTGCGAAGAAACTTATTTCAGTCAAGACATTTTCTAAATAAATGCAATGTATCACCAGATATACCAGATAACATTGAACAAGAGGTTAATATCTCTAACGATGTACCACCTTTTGAGGAACATCCAGTTATTAGTAATGAGACTAAAAGTTGGAGTATAAATGATCAGGATCAGAGACAAATTAATCCTCCAGATTGTGTAACTCGTTCAGGTCGTACAATAAGACCTCCCTCATATTTGAAAGATTATTGTTAAAATTAAAAAGGGGAGATGTTATGTATATGTTCTATGATAGATTGTAATGTATATGTTCTATGATAGATTCCTGGAGTTGGATGTTGAGAGGTTGTCACCATTGGTTGTCAACGGGACAGAACGATGTCATGTTTGTAATAAACTGATTTAGTAATTTTAGCATTATTAAACAACAATTAGTATATATTGCTGTTTCAATATATAACAGTGACCGGTACAAATTTGGTACACTTGCTGTAGCTAATTCCAATGATTGCATTTTTTTGACAACGTTACGAGAAAATAATTGAAAAATGCAAGAAAATACAGGGTGTTCCATTAAAGAAAAAAAATTTACACAATAACCTTGTATAAAAATCATAATTTTTGAAATGTACTTCAGGTCGACATACATATATTTCCCCAGGCCTTTTACTGAACTGAACTAAACCCGGTACATTTTCATTTTTTTTTGTCTCCGTATAAGATTCTGAATACTTACTTTTTTGTAACCAAAAAGTTTTTTTATTCCAAAATTTTATTTTTTATCTAAAGGGCTTCGGATACGTTCAAATTATTAATTTTAGTCCTAATAGACCAGGATCCCACGCCTATTTTCAAAAATGTTTAATAACAGACTGAATACTCCTGAGTAGCCTCATCTTGCTGAGACGCCCAACTTTTTCCTCTACGATATTTCTCAATGAGGTAGCTAATAAACTGCGCAGGCGTCAATCATGTCGATTTGGTGAGTGCAAAAAAGTCATTAATAACAGTTAGTTTTTTAGTTGAATCTCGAGATAATTCGCCAAAGTACTCGAAAAAATATTGATTGAAAGTTTGATTTTGTGGAGGAAATCCAGTTCTTGACATGATTTGGTAACTTATCGGGCAAATTAATTAATTTGCCCTTCTACACTTGTACAGATTTCTTTGGATTACATTTTTTTTTTCATTTTCAGATTGTGGAAGGTCATAAACCCAAAAAATCATGTCAAGTACTCGAAAAAACTTTTGTCCTACAAAATGGATGGTAGGACTGAGGAGTCCCCCACGCCCAATATGTACCAATGACGTGGTCATATAAAAACATTAGTAACCGGCAAATTTTTTTACAGCTGCTTGTTTAATATTTGTAAAATTGAATGGTCATATTGTCCTACAAATTGAATGGTAGGTGTTCCCAGTCCTACGCTTCGAAATTGTCAATTCCATGGTAAAAAAAAATCATTAGTAACAGGCTGAATCTTCGTGAGTAGCTTTATTTTGATGAGACGCCCAACTTTTCCCTCTAAGAAAATTCTCGAAAGTGGTATCTAACAAAATGCACAGGCGTCAATCATGTCGATTTGGTGAGTGCAAAAAAGTCATTATTAACAGTTAGTTTTTTAGTTGAACCTCGAGGTAATTCACCAAAGTACTCGAAAAAACGTTTGTCCTACAAAATGAATGGTAGGACTGAAGAGTCCCCCACTCCCAACATGTACCAATGACGTGGTCATAAGAAATCATCAGTACCTCGCGTATTTTTCTACCGTTGCTTGCTTTATATTTGTAAATTTAAATGATCACATTGCCCTAGGTAGGTTTTGCCAGTCCTACGTGCAAAAGTCGTAGTATACAGGGTGCTCCATTTTATGTTCTTGTACAAACTTGATGAAGACCCACATTTTTTAAAAAATTGGCAACTTCGAGCAGTTTGTTTTCTAGTTATAACGAATTGAGTGAAAATCTAAATTGATATCGCAGTATTCACCTATTTATGTGAACAGTGTCTTGCCATGCTTTTGTGAGATATTATTTTCATTCAAATGAAGGGACTCATGATCTTAAAATTAGATGCAAAAAGGTTAATTCTAAGGAAAGTTCAATTTCGATCAGCTTCCATTCTGGTTGATCGTCACAATATGACCATTCAATTATACAAATATTAACCAAGCAACGGTAAAAAAATCCGCCGGTTACTAATGATTTCTTATGACCACGTCATTAGTACATGTTGGGAGTGGGGGTCTCTTCAGTCCCTATCATCCGTTTTGTAGAACAAAAGTTTTTTCGAGTACTTTGGCGAATTATCTCGATGTTCAACTAAAAAACTAACTGTTATTAATGAGTTTTTTGGACTCACCAAATCGACATGATTGACGCCTGCACAGTTTATTAGATACAACTATTGAGATATATCATTTTTGAAAATAAGCCTGTGATCCTGGTCTATAAAGTAGGTATTCATTGAGAAAAATACAACTTTACGGTTGTCGGTTAAAATGCATCTGCTGTGTAAAATTAGATTTTTTAATCATTACTCTTATTTTATTTTCATATCGCAACATAGTGGCTGGTCGGGTCAGAGAAAAAATGTATAGGACTTAAAAAACTACATGTTTCGACAAGTAACTCAGCTTCAGCAAGTTCTAACATTTTTTTGGAATATTGTTTTCAGTCGAAATGTACAATTAAATTTCTGAATCTGAATTGATAATTTTTTCAAATGGCAATTTTGTACATTTAATTACGATTATGTTGATACCGCTTCATTATTAGAGGTTGCAAACAAACCTTTGTTAAAAAAAACTTGAAAATATTACTTAAGATCTTCCCAAACATGAAACACCATTTCAGATTAAAATGAGATTCAAATGCATTGAGTAACCTGTGACCTACATAACTGATGAAACAAGGCAATTAAGGTGTAATGAAAACAAAAAAAAAACATTACTTGTCGATATTTTATTTTTCCTCACTTCTGCCAAAGTAAATTAGGAAACTATTGTGAACGCTATTGATTGGCAAACATGTTAATAATATTATTTATGCAAGAAGATATTAGTTTTTGGATTTATGGTTTTGTCATATCGTTTGTGTTGGTCACAGGTTACTCGATAAATTTTAATATTATTTTAATCTCAGAAGGAAAGATCTACAGTAATATTTTTAAGTTTGTTGACGAAAGTTTGATCGAGATCTAATAGTGTGCGGCATCAAATTAATCGAAATAAATTGTTTTCTGACCCGACGAGCCCCTTTGTTGCCATTTGAACAAAAAAATAGTAATAATAATTTGAAAATTAAATTTTACACAGCAGATTCAACCTAAAACCGTAAAGTTATATTATACTTTAGGGCTAAAATTAATAATTTGAACGTATTCATAGCCCTACAGAATCAAAAAAAAATTAAAAATATTAAATATTTTTGGTTACAAAAATAACAAATTATACATATTTGTATTCAGAATGGCATATTGAGGCAAAAAAAAATGAAAATATACCGGGTGTCTCGTTTTAAAATCGAAAGTTTATATCACTTTCGGTGAAACCAGAAGTTGCATGAACCTGAGTCACTTGTCAAAAATGCAGTTCAATATCTTCAAAAACAAAAAAGTTATATTAGGGAGCTATAGTAGGGAGTTATAGTAGGGAGCCACCGTCCGTGGACACCAGGTATATATATATATATATATATATATATATATATATATATATGATATATATATATATATACCGGGATATATGTAGACAAACCCAACATGACGGATAATCAGCAGATTACCTCCATGAATGCTAACTTCACGGATTAACCCTTTCAACAATATCAAAATCAATTCTTCATTTTAATATAGCTGTTTTCTGTTAGATATTACAAATAAGTCACATTTTTCATTTTTTCAATTTTCATGGAGAATGTTCCCCTTTTCTGCATAATTGTATTGTTCCACTTAAGGCTAATTCATTATTTTTGTAATACTAGGACTGGTACTTGATGTGATTCCTTGTTGGTTCATGTCATTTGTCAGGCACAACATAATTTCTCACATAATAGGAGCAATCCTTTAAAATAATTCATAATTTTCATAAGATTATCAATAATTTGTAACATTAGGACTGGTACTTGGCATTTTGATGTGATTCCTTGTTATTTCATGTCATCTGTCTGGTACAATATTTTCTCATAGTAAGAGCAATCTTTTCAAATAATTCACAATTTTCATAGATTAATGTTCCATGTATCTCCATCACAAAACTGTATCAGTAGGCATAGGGTCATCTGTCACTTCCTGTTAAAACAATTCACCCCCACTTCACGTGGCAACATGGCACGATTCCGTGAAGGGTCATGTCATGTGTCACATGTCACATGTGTCAGTTTATTTGAAAATATTCTCTTGCGCGGTTGTTTGCCTCCTCAAGGTTCAACACGTGCTTTTAGTACTAACAAACAAAAAAATTTTTAAATCCACTTTAAAATGTATCATCAGTAATGTGTTCGCACCCAAATTAACTCTATGTGTTACCAATAAAGTTTTATTCCCAGTTCTGTCCATATATTATGAATAATTTTAACATATACGCCACATAACCTCACAACACTGTAAGTTGTTGACATGATTTTTTGGGTTTATGACCTTCCACAATCTGAAAATGAATTTTTTTTTTTTGTAAGTTGATTCTTGGTTTTTCTTTTTCTTTATCAATATCTCAAAAATGTCTTTCCATATTGTAGCTTCCCTGAAGATGACAATAAAAAATTGTTGAAAGCTTGGAATCTGTGTATTAGAGTACTCTTATTGGCCTGCTGCATATCCCAAATATTAATTTTTTTTAAATAGTTTTTTAGCTGTAGAAAAATATCAAATCATTTTCTTATGAATTGCTTGACCATACTGAAATATTTGTATTCCGATGATAATAACAAAACTCTCATTTTCTCCACACCAGAGAGCACTAAATTGAAAAAATTGAATTTTGACAGAACCCTTGCTGTTACATTGGTTCGTATCTAATAGATATATCACAATTCCACTATTATTGCGATGATAGGGAGATCCAAAAATATCGTGTTTTTCAGATTATAATCAATTTTTGATGATAATCGTGCACGAACGTTTCACTTCGCACATAATCTTAAAAATAATGCGTCAAATTAAAGAGGCTTGAGTTTTCAACATTGCATGCGAAGTGAAACGCTCTGGCACGATTATCATCGAAACTTGATTATAATCTGAAAAACATCATGTTTCTGGAGTGTCATGTCATCACAATGGTCGTGGAATTCTGATATTGCTACGTTCTTTCCTCCCTCCAGGGGTGATTGGCAGGAGAAAGAACGACTAGCAAAGAAAGAGAGACTGGTGTACCAAGGTACCGCAACAGACCCTTGTTCAGTGGAGAAGGGGTGGGTAAAGAGTTTATGTTTCTGACCAGAGTGTAACTGGCTAAGTGTCCCAACACCAAATTCCTAAATTTAAGAAGAAGAAGAAATAAACGATTTGTGATCGGTGTGAACTGTGTTCTATGTTTAATTGACAATATGACAAATGACAATTGTTATTGTGGATCTGACAGCCAATATTTTATTTTGTTATGGTTGGAAAATATGTTGAAAAATAAAAGTATCCAAAAGTGCACCCTATTTCGGGGCAGAAACAAGCATTCGTGCTACGCTCTGACCATTTATCCCCTTTCAGTATATATACTCAAAGTTCACAAAGTACCTTGGGGCCCTGGCGGAAAGATAAAGCAAGTATCATGCAAGTGAAAGCATACAAAACAAAATATAAGGCAAGCAGAGGTATAAGTTATTAATAAGTATAGGTTGGCTTATCTGTAAGCTTCCAAGCTAAGCGATGGTTATTCTACAGGCTGGCAACACAAAACGCTATCGGGGCTCCCAGATTTCACAACTAGGTGATCGATTGTTTCGTAGGAGTGGCTTCTCTAGTTGGATCCGTCATAGACCAGTGAACTCACCAGACTGGACTCGTACAGGGTGGGATGTACGATGATATGGTACAATTTCAAGTAGTGTGCGAGGAAGAGTAGCACCAAGTGGTAGACAGAAGAGGTACCCAAAAGAAGGCCTAAAAATAAGTGTTTCTTTGATATGTTGTCACCAGAGATTTGAGATGCAGCTGAGTGTACACGTATTGAAATACAAATAACTAACCTGTGGTGTTGTGCAGCCTTGAAGAAGTTGGGAAAATGAAATTTCGAGAGAGGGAGGAAAATAAATCCACAAATGTGTGTGGTTATTCAATGGAACTAACCCACGTATTTTCGCAACTCTGACTCAAAAATAACTTAGAAAAAATCCACAAAATGTGAGGTCGAAAATTCCAAATCACATGGACAGCAGACCCTTTTTTTCTATTCCCTAATCTCGCGGTAAATTGAGGACCTTTTTTATATGGAATTCCTATGTGATATATGTCAGATGACCAAGTTCTGACAGCAGCTGACAGGCGACACATGTAGGTTATCTTATAAATATTATTCTTGGTAATTGATTAATTTTTCTCTTCTGCATTACAGATATTACTTCACCAGCTACAGGGATGAGTGAATATATTCAATTGGAAGGTGGTTGTAGCCCTGGGTAAAAGGAAGAAATATGAAATAAAATCTAACCTAGACTGTCATATGCAAAACCATAACAACACAAACTCGAAAAATTATGAAAGGTGGGTATTGATACAGGAAGGGTTATTTTCATTAGTCTTCATAGCAATTTTTCTTTCATAGACTTGGATACCTTGGCGGTGATATAGACAAAATTAAGAATATTACGAAACGAAGATTGCGAAAGAACGTAAACGAAAGAAAACAAGGAAGGAGGAAAGTCCAGATCAAAGCTCATCAAAGGGTAGGTGGGTTTCAGATCTACTACATGCGGTATTCTGATTTTATATATTTTTTTAGATACATGGTGGAGATACGTTGATCATATTATAGAACAAAGAGGCCAAAGAATAAGATGCTGATGATTATAATGCATTATACTTTTACCACACTTATGATTGTATGAATAAAATGTTGGTATTGAGTGGAATCATTTGTTGATAAAGGTAATAAAGATGATACAATCGTTTTGAAATGATTAAAAAATGATTAAAATCAATTTTAGGTAGCTTGGCAAAATAAACACGTAACAACACCACCTTTCCCTAGAAAAAGTTTCGAAGAAACTTTTAAATAAATTCAAGGAAATAAACCACACTCAGAAGGAAACTAGAGGACAACCCGTTACAGCAAATTTTGGTCTTGGTCAGTCTCTTCGGGAGGGTGAGCTTTGATGTCTTTAGCATTCCAGATTCCTTTGGATTGGTTGTTTTCGTCCTGTAACTCGTAAGACCACGGTGACACGACCCGAATTATCTTATAAGGACCGCTGAATTTTGGTGCTAATTTCGACGTGAAATTTTTCGTCGCATCGGATAACACGTAATTCCGTTTCCAAACTACCTGGTTCAGTTTGAATCGCTCGTTTCTATGCCGTAGATCATATGGTATCCTACTCTTCTGATAAGCTTTACTCAGGCGTTGCCTCACATCTTCAAATAATCTACCAAGCATCATAGCTCTTTCAGGAGAGTTATCTTGTTTTTCCGGACTACGTTTATCAAATTCAAAATCGTTAAGTTTCACTTCTCGACCGAAATTCACCAAATTTGGCGTAACACCAGTGACCTCATGCTTTGAGGAGCGAATTGCAAATGCAACCTTCGCGAGATACTGATCCCAGTGTCTTTGATCCTCCGAAACATACGCAGTGAGCATAGTCTTTATGACTCTGTGGACTCTCTCCACCGGGTTTGCTTGTGGGTGATAGTTGGCTGTGTATCCAATTTTTATCCCATACTTAGTCATGCATTTCTTAAATAAATCACTAGTGAATTGAGCGCCATTATCAACAATAATCTTTTTCGGTGCGCCATATATCAAAATAACATGGTCCTCAATCCACTTGACAATACTAACGGCAGTAGCGGAACGAAGTGGAAATAAAAGTATATATTTGCTGAAGCAATCTAGCACGGAAAGAATATAGCGGAAGCCAGACACAGAACGTGGGAGCGGACCGACCAGATCAGCACTCACCAGTTCCCATGGTCTTGTGGCTGAAACTTGAGCCGACAACATCTGTCCAATCGGGAGCTTCTGTTCAGGTTTTGTGCAAATACATGTCGTACACTTTCGGATGTATCTAGAAACATCAGCTCTCAATTTCGGCCAGAAGAATTTTTGAGATATTCGGGCAACCGTCTTGGCCACGCCTAAGTGCCCACATGTTGGAGGGTCATGATGATTTTTGATTATAGCTGACCTTTCGCTTCGTGGAATAACGAGCAACCACTCACTACCTGTCAAACCTCGATATGGAGTACTCGTTTTTCGATAAAGTTTGCCGTTTTCTATCCTCCATAGTGGATATTTTCTAGGGATCTTAGTTACGTTCTCGCACATGTTACGGTACCATTTATCAGTGGATGGCTCAGGTTGAACAACACAACTCTCGATAATCTCAACGTACGGAACAGCTCGGGATAAAGCGTCTGGGACAAGATGGTCTTTTCCCTTTCTGTGCAGAATATCGAAATCGTATTGTTGCAACCTGAGTGCCCATCTGGCAATCCTACCAATGGGGTCTTTTATGTTAAAAAGCCACTTAAGACTAAAGTGGTCCGTTATGACGGTAAATTTAGTTGCTTCCAGGTATGGCCGAAGCTTCTCCACAGCGAATATTACCGCTAAACATTCTTTTTCGGTCGTTGAGTACTTCCTCTCATTTTTTGTTAGTGAACGACTTAGGTAGCATATTACTTTCTCGCCATCCGGGTGACGCTGAGAGAGTATAGCTCCTAAGCCATAATCAGAGGAATCGGTCTCGACAAAGAATGGGGCGTTGAAGTCTGGACAGGTTAGAATAGGGGCCGAAACCAGGTGTTGTTTGACAGCGTTCAGTGCCTCTTCGCATTTTTCGCTCCATCGAATGGACGATTCTTTTGTGTCAGTTGCGTCAGGGGTGATACAACTGACGAAAAGGATGGAATGAATCGTCTGTACCAGGAAGCTAAGCCAACAATTCTTCTCACTTCAGAGACGTTTCGAGGGGTAGGGATGCTCAAGATAGCACTGACCTTATCTGGGTCAACCATGAGTCCAGACTCATTGACAACATACCCCAAGTAACGCAACTCTGAACGGCAGAAAACACACTTTTCTCTATTGAGAGTCAGACCTGCTTCACTGATACGTTTGATTACTTCCTTCAATATCTCCAAGTGCTTTTCAAACGTGGAAGTACAAATAATTACATCATCCAAATAGACGAAAGTGTATGGATCAAGGTCAGCACCAAGGACACGGTCAATAAGTCGCTGCCAAGTAGCTGGAGCTGAATGCAAGCCAAATGGCATCCGCTTAAATTGAAAGAGGCCACGATTGGGGACGGTGAATGCGGTCAGTGGGCGTGACTCTGAGGCTACTGGAATCTGCCAGTATGCTGACTTTATGTCCAGCGTAGTCAAATAGCGTCCGTCCCGCAGCTTGTCCAATATCGCACTAACATAAGGTATTGGGTACGCATCTGGAGTACTGACAGCATTCAAGCGTTTGTAGTTCACGCAAAACCTCCATCGGCCGTCATTTTTCTTCACCATGACAATTGGTGAGGACCAGGGGGAATTAGATGCTTCGACGATATCCTTTGCCAACATCTCATCGAGTTCCTCATTGACGATCTTTTGGAGAGCTGGGGATATGGGGTAATACCTCTGTTTGATAGGCGGTGAGGTGGTATGTATCACATGCTCTACGAGATGTGTACAACCTAAATGCTTGCCCATCCCAGAGAAAGCTTCATCAATAACCCTATCAAGAATAACCCGTTTTTCTTGATCCAAGGAACTAATGTCCTGGATACCGCAGATTAGAGTATTGTCAACCTGTTCCTCAGTTCGGAAACTCCACTCGCCTGTATAAAGATCTGGTATAATTTGCATTCGCGACCAGAAATCAATACCTAAAATCAAGCTATGTGGTAGGGATGGAACAACTAAAACATCCACCACCTGTAAGCGATCCTGTAGGTGAATTGGTAACGTAACCTGACCCAAAGTCTCACACGTTTGACCATTTGCCACCGTGCAGAACTTACTTGACGACTTGTCCAACTCACAAAAATTCCGTAGAAGTTTCCATCCAGGCCCACCTAGAATAGTTCGCGAAGCTCCGCTATCGAGTAATCCCAAAAACAGTCTATCAAGAATTCGCACATTCAAATACGGCCTTTGATCATCTTTGGCATGAGCAATAACAAAATCTAAAATAACTCTTCGGGAGTCGGTGTTATAGACGGACGTTGTTAATTCGTCTTGTGGGTGCGAAGGCAACCGACCTACTGCCTCGCCACCCGCGAGTTTTTTGAACAGTTTCCACACGAATTACTTGTTGCGTCCGCTCGTCCACATTTGAAACAGAACAACCGTCTTGGTTGTTTACACTGGCGAAACCTATGTCCGCTGCCATTGCAATTCCAACAAGTTGGTTGAGTCTTATTCTCCGCCACAGAAGCGAACACATCTGATGCATTCTGAGGACATTGATCCGAATTAACAAGAGAAACTGCAGCAGTTGGTCTCCTGTACGCTAAGTCTGGCTCAAGCAACTGTTTAACATTCATGGGTGGAGGACAAAATCGTTGGATGCGCCATTCCGTCTCTTCAATGGTTCGAGCAAGTTGGAGCAACTCTGCAAGTGACCCAATTGAGTTCAATGACAAACGACTCTGAATGTAAGGCAATAAGTTTCGTCTTATTATCGATACACGTCTGAGTTCGTTGGGTTTATTGGATAATTTCCGGAATAGATTTTCCATCACTGATATGAAGTTGATAACCCGCTCCTGAGCTCCTTGAGTCCTTCGACGGATCTCGTCCCACAAAGACTCTTCATAGTCCATGGGCTGAAAAGCAGCTCGAAGCTTCGTGACAAGATCGTCCCATGATGAAAAGTTACCCATTCTGTACCATAGAAGTGCGTCTTTGGTGAATATCTCCGGAGCAGACTGTAGAAGTCTCTCCTTCGGCATACCGCGAGACACTCTCAACTCTTCGACGCGTTCTAAAAAGTTGGTGACACTTGAAACTCCGTCGTACTGTAGACGCCAACGACTCACGTCAAATTTAAAGGATGTGTCATAGACACGGATTGGTGAGTAGTTCTGGGCATCTTGTGGCCGCCAAGCCGAATAGTCCCCTTCTTTGGGTTCTAACTGCAAGTGTCTCAATCTAGTAGAGAAATCGAAAGAAGAATTGACACCATGCGAATAATCATCCTCAAAATTTTCCCGTTTACGAATATCATTTTCGACTCCATCTTGAAATCTTACAGATGAAGTATGGGCCACGGAATTCATATTCCCATCCTTTGTCATCCCAAACGAATTAACGGGCAACTCCCGTTGATTCCGAACAGGTAAATCATGTTGGTGTGGCCTTGGTTCGTATCTTTCGCGGAGACTCGAGCTACGATGGTTTCCATCTTGTTCCGATGCCATGATTTTTGATTGTTCGTGAAAATCATTCGCAAAATGCTGTCCAAACAAAGGACCTTCAGTAAAACCATGATATGTTCCTGGTCTGGATTTATTTTCGTTAGTACTGCCGCCTGGATTGGGTGGGTAACAATATCGCGCAGATGTCGGTGCACTGAACCTTCGGTTGAATACGAAATCGGACTGACACAGGCGCTCTTGGTCTAATGCTAGGTTTGGACCTGCATCAGGAAAGCGATTGTGTGACACTGGACGAACTGCGTTCGCTTTCTCCCTTAGATACTGAGAAAATGGTCCTAGGTTTCGATGCCGACTTCCCGTTCTCTCACAAAAATCTAACCGTTCCTCCAGCTCATGTTGCTCAACATTGTCACGTTCCGAGTTAGACACGCGAAACGTTTGCTGGGGAGGGAGTGAGGTTTGTCTTTCCCTGTGACCGAACTCGGTATTTTGCCCAAGGGGCTCAGATATTTGGTTTGCTCCTACCTCCTCTGGCACCACAAAACGTAAGGTTCTATTTTCCTCAGTCATTTCCGGTAAAAGAATCGAATTATCTGCGAGGGGCACTTCCTCATCCAGTATCGAACGATTCACTTGAGGGTATCTTCTATCCACAACAAGTTCCTCTACCTCTAGGTTAAGGCCCTCCAGCAGTTCTTTAGAAGTAACCACCAATTTGGAACGTCGAATATCTAAGAATGAATCACAACGAATTCTTCGTAACCGCCTATACAGATGTAAGAGCCGAGAATATATCCTTTTATATTCATTGTCACTATTATTGTGATCAAAATTTCTGATACTCGCGGCTAAATCGCCAAGTTTACGCTCGCATTTATCTAATTCATCTATGGGAGGTAGGTTTGAAAATTCAGGAGGTCCCGTTTGTTCCGATCGTTCTATTGCTAAGACCTGTCGAAGCTCAGCCCTCTTCTGATTAACCGTACCGGTTATGGGTAATCCACGAATTTCTAGTTCATAAGTGATTTCGTCACCAAGAAGCCTGTTAACCTCCATGTTATATCGAAATCAATGATGTATAATCGCAATAAAATTAACTTGAATTAGTTTGTTTATATTATGCAAAGCTATTGCAACCCTATCCTAACTTACCAAAAAAAAAGAAAAAAAAATAAGAAAAAGTGATCCACCTTATGAAGAATCAAAGAGAACGATAGAATCCTTCCAAAAAGGTTTCAGATTATTTCAATCCAGTTTTAGAAAAACTTGAATTCAAAACCAAATCAAAACATACATGTACCTCTATGTACTAACATAGGTCCACCCTGTATAATAAATATCCGCTACAAATTAAAAGGGGCAGCCTTTATACCTAGGGAAAAAAATTATTCAGACTATTTGAACATGTAGCGCTTGTGTAAACCACCCTTTAGTGTCTTACTTATTTAATTTTGTAAATGAATCACAAAAACCGCTTATATTTGTGTCATGTAGAAATTATGAGCTTGATAAAGATTTTCACACAACACAGTCCAACACCATCAATAAAAAAAGAAAATAATAACAAATACACGTCGGGCGCCAAATTTGCTACGTTCTTTCCTCCCTCCAGGGGTGATTGGCAGGAGAAAGAACGACTAGCAAAGAAAGAGAGACTGGTGTACCAAGGTACCGCAACAGACCCTTGTTCAGTGGAGAAGGGGTGGGTAAAGAGTTTATGTTTCTGACCAGAGTGTAACTGGCTAAGTGTCCCAACACCAAATTCCTAAATTTAAGAAGAAGAAGAAATAAACGATTTGTGATCGGTGTGAACTGTGTTCTATGTTTAATTGACAATATGACAAATGACAATTGTTATTGTGGATCTGACAGCCAATATTTTATTTTGTTATGGTTGGAAAATATGTTGAAAAATAAAAGTATCCAAAAGTGCACCCTATTTCGGGGCAGAAACAAGCATTCGTGCTACGCTCTGACCATTTATCCCCTTTCAGTATATATACTCAAAGTTCACAAAGTACCTTGGGGCCCTGGCGGAAAGATAAAGCAAGTATCATGCAAGTGAAAGCATACAAAACAAAATATAAGGCAAGCAGAGGTATAAGTTATTAATAAGTATAGGTTGGCTTATCTGTAAGCTTCCAAGCTAAGCGATGGTTATTCTACAGGCTGGCAACACAAAACGCTATCGGGGCTCCCAGATTTCACAACTAGGTGATCGATTGTTTCGTAGGAGTGGCTTCTCTAGTTGGATCCGTCATAGACCAGTGAACTCACCAGACTGGACTCGTACAGGGTGGGATGTACGATGATATGGTACAATTTCAAGTAGTGTGCGAGGAAGAGTAGCACCAAGTGGTAGACAGAAGAGGTACCCAAAAGAAGGCCTAAAAATAAGTGTTTCTTTGATATGTTGTCACCAGAGATTTGAGATGCAGCTGAGTGTACACGTATTGAAATACAAATAACTAACCTGTGGTGTTGTGCAGCCTTGAAGAAGTTGGGAAAATGAAATTTCGAGAGAGGGAGGAAAATAAATCCACAAATGTGTGTGGTTATTCAATGGAACTAACCCACGTATTTTCGCAACTCTGACTCAAAAATAACTTAGAAAAAATCCACAAAATGTGAGGTCGAAAATTCCAAATCACATGGACAGCAGACCCTTTTTTTCTATTCCCTAATCTCGCGGTAAATTGAGGACCTTTTTTATATGGAATTCCTATGTGATATATGTCAGATGACCAAGTTCTGACAGCAGCTGACAGGCGACACATGTAGGTTATCTTATAAATATTATTCTTGGTAATTGATTAATTTTTCTCTTCTGCATTACAGATATTACTTCACCAGCTACAGGGATGAGTGAATATATTCAATTGGAAGGTGGTTGTAGCCCTGGGTAAAAGGAAGAAATATGAAATAAAATCTAACCGAGACTGTCATATGCAAAACCATAACAACACAAACTCGAAAAATTATGAAAGGTGGGTATTGATACAGGAAGGGTTATTTTCATTAGTCTTCATAGCAATTTTTCTTTCATAGACTTGGATACCTTGGCGGTGATATAGACAAAATTAAGAATATTACGAAACGAAGATTGCGAAAGAACGTAAACGAAAGAAAACAAGGAAGGAGGAAAGTCCAGATCAAAGCTCATCAAAGGGTAGGTGGGTTTCAGATCTACTACATGCGGTATTCTGATTTTATATATTTTTTTAGATACATGGTGGAGATACGTTGATCATATTATAGAACAAAGAGGCCAAAGAATAAGATGCTGATGATTATAATGCATTATACTTTTACCACACTTATGATTGTATGAATAAAATGTTGGTATTGAGTGGAATCATTTGTTGATAAAGGTAATAAAGATGATACAATCGTTTTGAAATGATTAAAAAATGATTAAAGTCAATTTTAGGTAGCTTGGCAAAATAAACACGTAACAATATAACTGTTAGATACGAACCAATGTAACAGCCAGGGTTTTAACAAAATCCAATTTTTTTTAATTTAGTGCTTACTGGTATAGAGAAAATGAGAAAGTTTTGTCATTATCATTGAAATACAAATGTTTCAGTCTGGTCAAGCTATTCATATGATAATAATTTGATATTTTTATACCGCTAGGAAAATATTAAAAAAAAAAATTCTATTTTCAATTTTCTCTCATTATCTTTTCAAACTTCGTATATGTGTATAAAATTTAATTCTAAGCAACTTTTTCAAATCACTTTTTTTGATATCTTGTCAAAATCGATTTTTAGGTTATCGGACATGCACAAACTTTTCCCAAGAATCTTTTTTCTAATACTCTAATAATAAACTTTTTTCCCATATGGTACATACTTTTTAGCGGTCACTGTATATATATGTATACCGGGTGACCACGAGGTGAGGTACGCCCCCCCAATTTTTCTATAGTTTCCAGGATACATATTTCAAATTTGGTATGTCGCTATGGTACTTGAATACGCATATTTTGACCCCTATACTGAAAACTCACCACTTCCGGTTTAACTGGAAGTGACCCCAAACTTTTTTTTCAAATGACACCCTGTACATATTTTTTCACTATCAGAAAGAGCACGCAATTTGTGATAACACTGTTCTTCAAAATTGAAAATCGGTTGAAAAATGGTGGAGATACAGTTGATTGTTCAGTCAAACAAAGATGGCCATGGAATTCAAACTTAAATCATCACAACTGACAAACGACATCAGAAGTTATCAGAGGAGGCTCGAAGTGCGATACAGTTGAAAACTGAGTTTCTTGTGTAATTGCAGCTCCCACATAATCCAACAATTATCAAAAATTTACTAAAAACGGAGTAGTACCCATAAAAAATGCTCATAACTGCTATTTCTAAAATGGCAACATGTTCTTTTCACTTCGTCATGATGAAAAATGATTAATTATCGGATTAGTCGTGTGAAAAATTTTGAAGAATTCTGAAAGAAATCGCAAATACAAGATGTTTCATCATGAGTGTTCTCAAAATTAAATATTCTTCAACGAAAGCGGCCATGAAGATAAAAAAGCCCAAACAAAAAAGCAGCATTATTTAAATAAGTAGGAAAAACTTTAAATTCGTTGGAATAATATGAGCTTTTGTGTATTGCTTTCTTAATTATGTTCTAAGCCGCCTACGTCGAAGAACATTCAATTTTAGGAACACTCATCATGAAACTTGATTGTATCTTTGTTTCCTTTAGGAATTCTCCAAAACTTTTCACACGAGTAAATTGATAGTTTATGATTTTTGAACATGACAAATTGAAAGGTACATGTTGCCATTTAAGAAATAGCATTTGTGAGCATTTCTTTATGGATACCATTCCGTTTTTAGGTAACTTTTGATAATTGTTGGAATATATGGGAGCTGCAATTACATGAGAACCTCAGTTTTCAACTGTGTCGCACTTCGAAGCTTCCTCTGGTAACTTTTGATGTCGTTTGTCAATTGTGATGATTTAAGTTTGAGTTTCATGGCCAACTTTGTTAGATTTAACAATCAACTGTATCTCTGCCATTTTTCAACTGATTTTCAATTTTGAAAAACAGTGTTATCACAAGTTGCGTGCTCTTTTGGACAATAGAAAAATATGTACAGTGTCATTTGAAAAAAAAAGTTTTGGGTCACTTTCGGTTGAACCGGAACTGGTGAATTTTCAGTGGAGGCTTCAAAATATGCGTATTCAAATACTATAGCGACACACTAAATTTGAAATCTGTATCTTCAAAACTAAAGAAAAATTGGGGGGCGTACCTCACCTCGTGGTCACCCGGTATATACATACCAAAAGTCCGTTGCCCCCCCCCCCCCCCCGAAACTTCTTTATTTTACATGAGTACAAAAAAAATGTTAAATACATAAGTTGTAGTGTTTCATTTGATCTATTTAACGGTTTAAGTTTATTTCATTTATACGGAGTGTCTCAAAAAAGCGCAGTGACTTAGAAGTTATTTTTTTGAATGGGACACCCTGTATATCATTGCATGACCGGCTAAGGAATCCAACAATACCAGGTTTTAAATGTGAGTGAGAGAAGATGTATTGACCCGCCTGGACATGTTTCTCTCTCCCACTTATTGGTCTCATGGATAAAATAATAGGCGATATCTCCGTAGTCTTTGGAAATAACAGCATCAAACTTGGTATTGTTGGTTTTCTTATGATCATCCCTAACCGGTTATGCAATGGTCTACGGGTCTCCTATTAAAAAAAAACTTCCAAGTCGCTGCGCTTTTTTGGGACACTCTGTATAAATGAAACTCAAACCATTAGAGTGATCGAATGAAACCCTACAACTTGTGTATTTAATATTAGAGTGATCGAATGCAACCCTACAACTTGTGTATTTAATATTTTTTGTAGTATGTAAAATAAAGAAGTTACGGAGGGGGGTGACGAGCTCACTGTATATATACAGGGTGTAATCTAACATCTTGCACTCCCGTGGAGGACGTGTGTATAATGCCATTTTATAACCAATAGCAGGTGTGAAAAATTCGAAAAAAAATTGTAGAAATTTCTTCCATCCGGCAGTTTCAGTATTATTGCGGCTATGCTCCGGTCAGCTGACGTTCGGCGGACAGTGGTTACAAAATTTCGAAGAATTTTCCAACACAATTTAAACTTTCCACAATTTTTTTTCGAATTTTTCACACCTGCCATTCGTTATAAAATGGCATTATACACCCGGCCTTCACGGGAGTGCAAGAGGTTAGACTACCCCTTGTATACAGATATATACAGTGCGGTCCTAAAGTTATGAATGAATTAATTTTCTACGTTATTAACCATTTTCAAGAAAAACAGTGAATAACGTCTATTTATGTTTCCAAAAAGACACTTCGAAACATAAAAAAAAATCGCCCCTTTTGCACCCACGTCAAAGTGACGCAAGCCACTAAATTTTTTAAATGGAATAGGTGGTCGAGTCATACCTCATTTTGAAGGGCATTCAATTGTCTATACAACCATGTCTTTTTTTAAATTTTGTTCATGCGTCATAACATAAAATTATAATATTGAAAAGTATCACTATTCAATGGACCTCAATTTTTCTACATGCAATACCTAACATGACATATAACAAAAACAGTTGGTAAATGAAGGAAAAAACTGTTTAACAAATTTTTAAACGAATCAGAAAAAAATATTTGGTTCCTTTACCAACTGTTGTTTGTCATACAGTGAGTCAAAAATTACATGTAAAAAAATTGAGATGCATTGAATATAAAGGTAATTTGATAGAATACGTGATACTTCTTAATATTTTAAAAATTATTTTTTCATAACCCATGAACGAAATTCAAAAATAACTAATAGTTTAAAAAACTAAAGAACACGCTTTACTTTCAAGATGGACTAAAAAGTAAAAAATAATTGTCAATGTATGATTTTCGCTTGATTGACGACCATAAAGTAAGAAATAAATGATTTCTTGAATTTTTGCTTGATCGAGGAGGATAGGTTAGAATATGAAAATCCCATATAGTTTACATGCAGTGTGCCAAATAGGTATTTCGCACATTACTTCGCGCACGATGTCATGGTAACGAAGAAAAATGAAAAAAAGTGACATTTTGCATAATATTGTTGTCAATGCGGGAACCTTGTAATTTTTTGACGTATGTAGAAAAAAAAATGTTCTTCTTCTGGATGTATAATCCCTGTGAGAATTTGGTAACTTACCCATTTTTTTTTTTCAAACCATACGATTTTTTTTCCCGAATTCTCACATAGGAATTGAATCATTTGTACCAAAAAAAGTCAACAAAAAAAAAACAAGCTGTGCGCTCAAACCCACTCCCCGTTTCAGCAAGAGTATTGTTTGCTCTAAATGAGATATAAAATGAACACGGTGGTACAAGTTATTAAATCTTCAGCACATGAGAAAATACGAAAAAATAGAAATTAAATTTCATCTTTTTAAGTGAGAAAAACAGGCATACTATTTACTATGAAGGTTATATAGTCTAAGAAGTTGAAATTCAGTCAACCTAAAGCAGTCTTGATAAGGGGGTGGGGTAAAAACCTTCCTCAGGCAAGTGCCTGGTAAGTACGGTGAACTAAACAATAAGCATGAACCACAATGGCACAATGTAAACGCTATGCCATCGAAAGGTCAGCCTAACGCCAACTCATCATGAACTTAACCTATAATGACAGCTTCATAATGTACTCACCAACTCTGGGAGTTTGATCATTGTAATAAATGTGTATAGCCATTTTGATAACTTCTGATAAGTGCTGTCTCAAAATAGGATTACCCTGTTGGTACAAGGAATAGAAGCAGTTGATAACAGCTTCATTTTCGTCAAAATCAGTTCTTAATGGAAGTTTCTGCAAAAAAGCCGGAAATACCTGAAAACATACAGAATACCATTATAAAATATACTTATCGAATTAAGTAAAAGGATGCAGGCAACTGGTTAGTATCGATTTCAAATTCGCCATGGGAACAATATTTTTTGACTGGTTGGAATCGATTCTTGATTGGGATTTTTTTTATTATGCATATGTTTTCAGGAATAATAACTCCAAACTCGAAGGACCAGGCAGCGGCCATATGGAAAAATTGTCGGTTATTTTTCCTGAATTTTTGGTATGTTGTAGAATATGACCAACTGAACAAAAGTTCCACGAGCCCAACTCAATCCTATGGCTAGTTTTTAAGATACAGGGTGTTGAAGTTGAAAAGTGGCAATTTCTATAAGGTGATATTGCTCTCAGAAAAACATCTTTAATGAGAATGTACTGAGCGACAAATATCGCCTGTCCATAAGGCAACAATTTCGGACTGGATTTTGATAAAAAAATATTGATAATTACAGGGTGAGTCAAGCATTACTCAAAATGAGATACTTAATCAACCCTATCTCAATTTTCTTTCTTTGAGTGTGTCTTTTTTCTTTAGACTTCCTACTTCTGGATGTGTATTTCCAATATTAGTGTTGACAGAGCTAAGACAATTGTTCAGCTCAGTTTTTGTATAATAATAATAATAATAATAGGTCTTTATTTTTTCCAAATATAGGTACCTACAATATAAAAGGAAAAACGCCGAAAATCAGATCACAACTATTGTTTATTGTTACAACTTACCAAATAATTACAAATCAGCATTTAGCAATTCTTGTGTTCTAGCACAATCTTCAATTCTGAATGTCATGTATGATTGTGTATCATCTTCATATGATTGAATTTTACATCTTTACAAATTATGAATGAAAAGGGCCCCAATATTGATCCCTGTGCAACTTCTGAGAGAATGTCAAGAGGATATGCGAGGAGTATTGAAAATCAACAAAACATTTTTGTGACCTAACTAGTAAATATGACCATGCCTGACATCACTCATGTACCTGAAAGGTCTCCGTAATAATCATTGGAAGGTTGAACAGGATTACCACACATGTAAAACTCCCCAAACCCAAAGCAGTATAATGCTAAAAAGTCAAACACAAATATGCCCACCATACAACTCCCCAAAATCCAATGCAGTGTAATGGAAAAAAATCAAACAACCCAAAAAACACCTCGTGTGGACCCAACGAGAAACTCCCCAAAACCCAATGCAGTGCAGTGGAAAGCAAAAAAAAACAAACACAAATTCCGAGGTACAACCCGTATTTGATCGCTTTCTAGAAAGACCCCCCATATACTACAGTCGGTTCTGGATACTCAAATATTTTTCTTTCGAAAGCTCGACAATTTAACGAGTTTCTTCATATCGGTCATTCCTAGTTCACTGCAACTTCAAGGAAAACATCTTTAAGTGATTTAGTGACGTTATGATTTTGCCAAATCGAAGTCTGAACTTTAAGGTTTTATAATTTTTCCCGAATTGAGCCTGAAAACTATTATATTTCTATAATATAATATTGATTTTTACTGATGCTGTGTCATTTTCAACAAAAAAAACTATAGACTGATTCAATGTGTTCCACATGACATAAAAATTAGTTTTATGTTTAGACATGAGAGCAAAAAGAATTTTCAATTAAATTTGGCTAAGCATATAATAATTATCATTTCGTATGTTAAGGAAGAAGGAAGGGAACTAACTCACCTGATCCAGTGGTATTCCAGTAGGATTTACTAGTATCATTTTAGCTATAGCACCACAAATGTTGTCTAGGATACCTGCATGTGATTCTTTCAAGACTGCTGTAGAAAGAGCTTGAAGTATTTCTGAATATTTGCTATAAAAAAAATTATCTCAAACACCAAACACAACCAATGAATTATCACAAACACACCTGAATATCTTCTCTTTTCCATGTAATATCATTTCCCCAAGCCCAAAAATTGCATTGTTTCTAACTTCTTCACACGAGTCTCTGGCACCAGTCAGCCATAAATGTAAGAGTGTTGGAACAAATTTTTCCACATAAACATCCAAAGATTTCATACACTCGGCCAAAGTTCCGAAAGCAAACGATCTCTGTCCTATACTGTTCTGCTTTTTCTGTAATCAGAAAGGAAACAAATAATTTTCCATACTTAAACTAATTCTGAGGTAAATATTTTCTAATCATTGACAGACTGTCAACTTTCTCCAGTCAACAAACTCTAAATTCATACACAAGTTTCCAGACGGAAGGGGGAATATTCATAAGCGGATTACCTTCGATTACCTAATAATATCAAAAATAAATTTAATTTATTGTCGATATTTTCACCTCACAATAAAGTCTCTGATACCTAGCTATCTATTGGATAAACTTCTCAAATGGAAATATAGATATATATGAAATATACAGTTATCAAGGACTTTATGACAGAAAAAGACTGGTCCTTAGAAGAACAGAGTATTCTTCAAAGTTCAAGAAAAAAGTAAAAATAATCAAGCTACGAAGCTACCAAGACTGTGGAAAAAAGTATAAATTACATTCTTGACATGATTTTTTGGGTTTATGACCTTCCACAATCTGAAAATAAAAAAATTTTTAATCCAAAGAAATCTGTACAAGTGTAGAAGGGCAAATTAATTAATTTTCCCGGGCAAATTAATTAATTTGCCCGATAAGTTACTGCGTTCACAAGACTGCTGTCTTGAAAGAAATAAATTTTTGTCAGTAACGTACCCTACATTTTCAATCAATATTTATAAATTACATTTTATACGGAACCTTAAAGTATTCACTACCAGAGATAGGGCGAAGCAAATTTATAGCAAATGAGAAAAAGATTCTTGACATGATTTTTTGGGTTTATAACCTTCCACAAAAAATCATGTCAAGAATCGGATTTCCTCCACAAAATCAAACTTTCAATCGTGAAAAAGATTATTTCAGCATGGAATTTGTTGAGTTGAGTCATGAGTGCAATGGAAGTGTCACTTCAATGACAATGCCATATTTTATGGAATATCTCTTGCCAAGGTGTATTGTGGACCAGAATCACTTCCAGAACCGCAGTGATTGACGACTGCATACGCTCATAACGGAGGTCGGCTAGATTCGGATGTTCTAACTTGATACGTTGAAATAATTGAGATGAAATGGCGAGTATAGGAAATTGAAAAAACTTACAGTCTAACTCCACCAAAAATATTCTTTATTGCAGCTGTCATGCAGCCAGAAGACTGACATCACGTTGAAATCATGTAGTCAGAAGACTAACATTAAGAGGGAGGACATGTTTGGAAGGATCAATCCTTCATCTTCAGAAATTTTGAGTTAGTTACAAGTCGATCATATTATGATGGAAAAATCACAATCAATGGGAAATTTTTTTGTCGAAAACACGTTTTATTGAATTTATTATTATTAAAAAGCTATGATGTTCTACCGTTATCACAGAAATTGATTTTTGGAGCATTTTTTAGGAAATGTATGATGTAAAAAATTATTTTTTTTTTTATTTTGACTTTTCCTAAAGATTTCGTCTATTATCCCGAATATTCGACTTTAATGTCGAAAATGTCGAAATTTAATTCTTTTTCTAGAATTTTGACATTGAAGTTGAAATGATTACATTTGGACATGAACATTGCATTTCAGACATTAAAGTCACAGTTTAGACTTTTTTCTCGAAATTTCGACTAAATTTCTAATAAATTATTTCGAGTTAATTTCGACTTTCGACATAAAAGTCAAATTTTATAAGTTCGAATTTAATGTCGAAAAAATTTCTTGTGGCTCTCTTGCGCTTCGGGTTTCATTTATCCTTTACCAGTCATCTGAGTATGACAAAACTTTGGTGAGTTGTTAGATGAGATTTGTGATTATAATTAGATTTCGATAAAAATTGATATGTAGGGGTTTCTGGGATTAGAAATCAACATATTTCCCAAAGTTGAACGAGAATTCAATCCACTGTATTATCATAACCTCCAAATTGGCAGCTTCCTTGGTCTGATTTCTCAAAAACACATAAAAAAGTAATTTTTCAGTTTTCTACAATTCTGCCTTCCTCAAAACCCGTAAATCGCAATTTTTCACATTTTTTTCAACCATTCAGCCTTCTTTAAAAATGTGAAAAATTGCGATTTACGGTTTTTGAGGAAGGCAGAATTGTTGAAAACTGTGAAAAATTACTTTTTTATGTGTTTTTGAGCAATCAGACCAAGGAAGCTTCCAATTTCTCCAAAATCTCTTGTTGAATTCATATGTTTTTCTATTTGAACTTTATAATACTTTATTTTGGCTTCATTTAAAATAGATGTAAGTCGATTTTTATATAGTTTATATTCGTTTTCTAATTCAATAGTTATAATCGTTCTTCAATTTTTTATACATTTCGTTTTTCTTATTTATCGATTTCAGTAATGCTGGGTCATCCGTTCTTTCCTCTTTCTATCAATACTTTTAATTTTTACTTTATTTGTACTTTTTTCAATACAATTTTGAACTTTTTTTATTAGGCAGGATGCTAATTCATCTGAAGTGTTTAGATTGTAGTATTCATTCCAATTTTCATTTATAAAAATTTCATATAATTAGTCAGTAAAATATTTATATTTTATTGGTTCTTTTTTTGTCTGTTCAGTTTCAATATAGATTTGTAGAATAATAGGAAAATGATCAGTTATTTGATATTCAAAAATAACAGGTTTGAAAATATCAAAATTTTTATCAGTTTTTATGAATATGTGATTTAAACATGATTTTTGTTTACCCATTTTCCTTGTGGTTTTATTAATAAAAGACATAAAACCATTTTCACTTAAAATATTAGAGTATTCATTGACAGAATCATAATTTGAAAGTAGGTCTATGTTCAAATCACCAATAATAATTAAAGTTTTCTTACTCAGTTCTGTTTTGTATTGACAAAAGAAGGATTTTAAATGATTATTGAACATATATGGACAGAAAGAAGGTGGTTTGTATATTGAATATATATTAATGAATTTTTTATTTTCATTGGTATATTAATTATTTTCAAATTACCAAATGTAATAATATCATATTTGTAATGATATTTGTCTTTTATGAAAACCATTACACCATCATTTTGATTTAAGTTTCCATGATTGTAAATTTGTTGATATCCTGGTATTTTGAACAAATCTGGATTATATATTCTCTAAGATTCTGTAAAAATCATAAAATCAAAATCTTCATCCAACTGACTAATAAATAATAATGTTTCATTCAAATTTTGGCAATACTTCTAATATTATTATGAAAAATTGTAAATTTATGATTTTTATCAAAACTGATATACTTATAATCTTCAAAACTGTCCACTATTTGTGTGTCAATCGTAGGATCTTCTAGCTGTCTAATGAATAAATCCATATAATATAGTTTCTGATATTTTGAAATTATATTTTATATATTATTCTTGGTTATATAACTTTTCTTCATTATCTATAATAACTGCTTCTTCTTTACTGTTTCTCCTCACAAATATTCTTCCATTTTTCCATCATACAAATTCATAACCAATTTTTTTCAATTCTCTTGACTTTCCTAGTAAGTATTTGTTTCTTCGTGTAAGTTCTTCATTGATGAATATTGTTGACTCTGATCCCGGAAGATTAATGTCAAGTGTAGTAAGCTTCCCACTTGTTTTGTAAAATTTTTTGGCTCTTTGAATAATATTGTTTTTTATTTCATTGTTAGAAAGGGCGATTTTTATTAGGTTATTTGGATTTTCAGGTAGAGAATGGTTTCAGTGAATATTGACTATAACTTTTTCTTCTAATGCAATTCAAATTTTCTTACAAATTGATATGAAAATTTCTTCATCTTTCATTTTTACTTGTTTAGTAATGCCCTTCATTTCAATATTATTTTTTAATGTATTTTGTTCTTTACAATCAACTTTTTGTTTTAATTGCTGTACTTGTTTTTTCATTTCATAAATTTCATTTTTCAATATGGTGTTTTCTTTCCATAGGTTGTCTCTATCTTTTTTTATTTCTTTCAATAATGCTATCATTTCTCTATTTTCAAATTTAACTGCGTCATATTTTTCTGACAAAAAGTTGATCGATTCTTGAATATTTCTTACAACTTTTGTTAGATTTTTTAATGTTGCATGATAATTTCCAGATTTTTCCACTTGAGACTTTTCTGTGATACATTTTCTACAAGTCCATCTATTTCCTCTTGGTTTTTTCAATGCTCTCAAATAAAACTCAAAATCTTTACTAGTTAGTTGGCTGCATTTCAGATGATACCATTTTCCACATGTATTTTCACATTCTATACCTGTTTGATTAGTTTTTATTTGAAAGTCACATTCACCACAGAGAAAAACATCAGATGGTCCGGAACTATTTCTGTCTGGAGTTGAAATAATGAAGTTTTCCAGTTTATTACGGGTTTCATCATTTGCAGGAGGATATTTCAACGGTAGATAACTGTTTTCATCTTCAGATGATTCATAGTCATCCTTTTTCATGGGCGTTTTTGCTTCAGATTTCGATTTTTGACTTGATTTTTTCCCCATTTTTGTTGCCACTTGGTATTCAAAAGTTTGAAGATGTCAAATTGAAATTTTTAAATGTCACTAAGTAATTCACCTGAATTAATTAAGAATGATAGTTTTAACTTCGTATTCAAGTTACTTATTCTTGGATGACAGGTAAGTTTTTTTCTGAATGCTCTAATTAGTAACAAGTAGTGCCATCCACTCCTAATGAAGATTATAGGATTGAGATTATTGGGAAAAAAAAAGAAAAACTTACCGTTCTTATAGACAGCAGTTGCAGTATATTTGGAAAGTATGAAACAAAGTCCACTGGACCTAAAGCTGCTGCAAATTTAGGAATCACATCACCAGCGGATTCTAACAATAATTCATCGTGTTCTGCCTCGGTATCTTCATCATTACTCTCACATGCTTCTCCAAGGTCAGTGTCTTGGCACATTGTCTGAAAACAAAACACGATTCAGACCAGAACTAGAGAAACAACTCAGGTAGAAATAGATTTAAATATTCTACTAAATAATATGAGGAGTATTCAATCACCAAGTCAAATAAATATAAAAATCGATTATCGGTGAATCAGCGGTCTAACCCAAGTAACATTTTCCGACTCATTTTGGGCAAGGTGTCGACACTGTAATTTGGATATGATACATTTTAAAGGCACATTGTCGACTTTTGGACCATTATGTAACAATTGCCATATCGGTTAGTTTATTTCCCCAAATTCATAAATTTATATTGAAAGATACTCTGCTTCCTGAATAAAATACCCAATCTTAAAATTCATTCTCGTCGGAAATATCCCATAAAAATAAAAATTAATGAGTAGAGGTCCGGTAAACTCGCCATCGAGATTAATGATTTGTTTAGTCTTCGAGGAGACTGAGAAAAGCAACATACATATCGAGTTCTGAATGGGGCCTTGTGTTGCCATTAGGCAACCCAAGTAGAAATTTAATGAATAAAATCACTGAGTTGTGAGACCACTTAGTGAAGAACTATTCTCACGAACAGGCACTTAGGATTTTTGCTGACTAATGGTCAGCGCGTACTTTTAAGTAAGTAGGCTTCGAATCGTGAGAAATGCGTAGCCAGCAGGAAAATCCTGTCATCTTGAATGGGGCGGTTCAAATTGGTTTGACATCGAGAAAATGATAAAATAAATAGATAAAAGCCATGTCTACGATACGATCGGGATTTCAAATAGTGTTTCAAGCCAGAAGATAAATAAAGGATTAGCTGTTTTTGTTTTGGTAAGCAAACCAATTGCTATATGCATGAACTAACTCACATCTATACTTATTCCTCTGCTACAAATTCTCCTTTCTTGAACTTATGAGTTACCAAACTAGGAATTAAAATTTGCCTTCACTTGAGAGGAACGCATCGTTCCACTGTTGTCTAAGAAAGTAGCAACTATCAAAAAAGCCAAATTTTTTCTGAACTCGATCCTATAGTCTATTTAAATCAATTAGGGACTTTGGCTCTGGTTATATTTAGAAGACATGGCTGATAAACTGATTTAAGAGCTTTTTTATTGCAGTATCTATATATAGATATTTTCATTTTCATTTCAAATTCGAGATTTTTGTTCTTTGTTATTTATAAAATCACTAAGACTTTCTCACCAATTGCACTAATCAGATATTTGTTATATTTATATCCATTTGTTTTGTTTATTCACATTTGATTTTTCTTGTTTAATAGATATCGTTTTTTCGAAGCGATTATTATTTATAAATTCCTTCATTGTTACCAAAAATACTTGAGGCAGTCGAATTCTAGCCCTTAAAGCCAGGATAAACCAGATAGACCGAATTTAAATTTATTTCCTGCCTGGTGTCTCCGCACCAGGTAACTTTTCTTTAATACCTCTAAAAACGAGTGGTGATAGCATTGCTACCAAATTATCTTTATCTGGGTTGTCCTGGGCCACAGGGGTTCTGTGAAAACTTTTAAATGGAATCTGGGCTAGGGAACTTTTCCTCAGATTACCTGTAGAGTCAGTGTATCAACAAAGAAAAGAAAAAGCAAAAAGACTGGTACAGGTAAAACAGTTTTCCTAATTAAGCTTAACGACCCTCTTAAAGGTCAGTACTTTTCGTGATGACAAGTCGGTGCGTCAGCTTGGGGTAAGGTCACACACCTTCAAAAGGTGTACCCCCCAAGTTTAGTACAATAATAAGTGGGAAATGCAACCAAAATGGTGTTTGAAATGTGTACTAAATATGGCCCAAACTTTGTCCAATGGTGAGTCTGAAATATACCTAAAACTTTACGAAAATGTGTCTTGATTCTGCCTTTTGTTTCCAATATTGGAAACATCCATATTTTGGCCAATAAAAACACGTACTTTTCATTATGGAACGGATTTTCTGCCTATTGAAAAAGGTATTTGGGACTTATCAAGTGAGTTGTTTTGACATACTTAGGTACTTGTTTGACGTTTAATTTCTATTGCATTAAAAGAAGTACAAACATATCAAATAGTGAAGATTTATCATGCACATCACCAGAAATTTATAACAAAGCAAAAACTGTCCGTAAAAATTGAGTTCTACCCAGATACAAAATCTATGGAAAATTATAAAAATAATTCAAGGACCGTTGAGTTACAACAAATATTTAATTTTTCACTTTATGCACAATTGTCCGTATTGAAATTTATGTTGAAGTAATGTTTGAACATTAAATTCTTGTTTAAATTTTTTATCAGTAGTAGAAAAAATAGTGCATGCAAAGATCACGTAATGGCTATAATACACACGCACGAGATTTACATGATCGTTACTTGATATACTATTTTTCCGGTATTTCCAAAATAAAAAAATTACTGAATTGACAGACATTCCTATGTAACCCTTTTACATCTAATTGCGCTACTTACTTTTTACACACAAAGAAATTAGAATGTCTCGTAGGTATGCTAAAACAATACAATTGAACAAAATACAACCGGGGATTTTTTCATAGAAATTTTCCATAAATAGCTCTAATGAAGACCCGTAGGGTTTTTTCTTCATACCTACCTTGAATGGTTTATGCAGCGTTGCTATTTGTCGATAAACGCGATTTTCGCATCTTACTTTTGAACTATATCTGATGTTCGTTTAAACCACACATATTTCCATTAGTTATATCAATACCAATCAATATACAAAATATCTATTCTAATGAAGAAACAAGAATGTAATAATATTAACTTGGCTGGGGTGAGAAAAGCGGCGAGCGTTTGAGTATTTAGACAGACATTCAAGGTTAAACTTACTATGAGCATTATAGTATTTATATTGTACACCGAAATTAGTTGGAGTGAGACGACATTGGATTTCTTTTATTTTGGGGCTTCGCCTCCATCACTTGGAATTATTACTTCCCCCTTTATACCACACATTTACTTCTCCTTCTCAATTCATTTCCTACAAGTTTCTTCATCACCACGCTTCCTTTTCAACTATGAAAATGAGTATTTTATCATAGAGTTACTTATTTGAAAGCGGGCCAGCTCTCTAAAACTATTATTTATTATCCGATTCAGAAGATTATTTTTTATTTCAATAGATAGAGCATGAATAGTTCTAGTTGATTGCCATGAATTCGAATTACAAATAAAAATTCCAAAGTGTTCTTCGAATTTTTTTCAAAGGTCAAATCCAAAAAGCATTCTAGCGATTTTTTTAAGATGCATCAACAGCGCGTCACCACGAACGCCAAATTTCATCATTGCGCCGCACATCTTAGGTATGAGGGAATATATTTTTCAAGAATGATGGTGGAGATAACGAAGCACCTGTTCCCAACAAAACTGCGTAGCTAGGAGCGTCAATAAGGTAGATAGCTCCTAATCGTAGTTTCGGTTTTGAGTAAAAACTAATGATTTTATAAAAAAAAAATCTTCCTCTGGTTCTATAATTTCCTTAAGAACCCGGGAAACTACCTATTTTTTTCATTTGTCAAACCTTAAAAAAATGTTTTCTTCAAAATCATCAAAACCAAAAATCAGTTAATTTAAATTAAATCATTTGTACCAACACAATTTTCGCAAAAAACTAAAACTGATCGCTCAAAACCGAAACTCGTTTCATCAAAGGTATTGTTTGCTCTTAAATAGAATTTGATGACACCACTGGATTCACATTTTCAAGTAGTTTGTGTAAAAAATACGTAGGAATGCGTCCACCAATGAAAAAGTTATATGGGAATAAAATTTGTAAATTATGTGAATCCCCCACTTTTATCAAAATTCTGACTATAGCACTGGACTCAGAATATTTCAATAGATTTTATGAATTTCCTATTCATATTTTCGAACTAAAATTTCGAAATATATTTGGTCAGAATTTCATCGAAATCTGTTCATAAATAAAAAAATTATAAAAATGAAAATGAAATTTTCCTGAAATTCCACTAAACTACATTCTTTTCAAATGTTATTATTTAATTTTTTTTTTATTTATAAGTAGATTTCGATGAAATTTTGACCAAACTCATTTAGAAATATTCTAAATCCAGTGGTGTTGTCAGAATTTCGATAAAAGTTCTGAAATTGAAGTAGTAGGTTGATTTATTGACATAATTTTTTTTCCATATAATTTTTTTATTGATGGACGCATTCCTACGTAATTTTCATATAAACCACTTGAAAAAGTTGTAAATCCAGTGGCATCATCAAATTCTATTAGTATGTTTTTTGGATTTATGACCATGAAAAAATTTTGAAGTAGACTTGAAATTTTCATTTTTATTTCGAATTTATAGCACTCAAAAATTTATTTATTTTATTTACTAAAAAAAATGATTAAAAAATTTCTTCAATTTTAAAATGTACAGAACTCATTGATGTGTGTTTGAGTTTTTTTTTTCGCCCTGAAAAAAAAAACTATGAATGGATGAATGGACCGAATTAATGAATGAATATGTGAGTTTTTGTGATTTTATGCTAATTTTATTTTATGACAGCTTTCAAAAAAAAGGAAGGTATTATCACGTTGTTACTACATACCTTCAAGTTCAATACATCAATCACACAATTCATAACAGCTTCCCTATGTCCTTCGCCTACAAACACCTCTCCTTTAACTTCTTCAAGAAGAGTTGCATAAGCGTCTAGACATACTGTAACAACACTTCTTTCTTCATCAATTCTAATTAGTTCAGCGCATTTGGGTACAAACATCTGTATGGCTTTATAAAGGGCCTGCTTGCCTTCTGGCGAATTACATTTGTGCAGTGTAATGCAAAATTGAAGTAACGCCTCTACTGAGGCTTTTCGAATATCTTCTTGAGGATAGTTGATCAGTTTGAATATTTCTTCAAAGCTCTTTTCTATATAAGGTAAAAAGGTTATGCTGAAATGAAAAATTCAAAACGATTCTACATAAAAACATCTTTTCATAATTCTCACCCAGTATTTACGCAAATTTCTCTTAGAGCTAAACAAGCTTGTTCTTTCTCTTCATTATAGGAGTTCTCGACAGAATAGCGGCATAGCGTTGAATCAGCACTTCCCGAAGAAGAAACTTCGATATCTTCCTCAACATCTTCATCCTCATCTGACAATTCAGCGTAAACATCTACACCATCCTTTTCTTCGTCCTCATAGTGAGTCTGAAATTTCATTGCACATAATGTAGTTTGGTATCAAAATTAAATAATTCATATTTATAAATTGTTTGGTACGAAGGCGTTGAAGAGCCACGGTTTTTTTGTTTATTTAATCCTTCATAATTACTACTTTCATGTCAAAATTTCGACTTTTATCTCGCAATTTCGACTGTTATCTGGAAATAATGAAAAATGGATTATTTAATCCAAACTTCCGCAAAAAACAAAAAAACTCTATACAATAGGTAATTTATCGAAAAATATCCAATTTGGCAAGATGATTTTTAAATACATGGCTGAATGAATTTTTTTCAATTTGAATGGGTAACACCTACGTACTGGTTTCATGATCAGCAAAGGCTAGTTCCCGAAAAAATAACTTCATCATTTGTTGGGAATTCTTAAGACAGATATTGAAGTATCTATCCAGGATTAAAAAAAAAACATTCCAACTATGGTGTTGACTTCAATTAGAAGTCAAATCATTACATATAGAGTTGACGATACTACTTGACGGGAGACTATTAATTAATATTGAAAAATGGATTATAGAATAGAATAGCTCTTTATTTTCAGGAATTACAATCACAGTAACAGTACATGTAAAATATACATTATTACAGTAACTAAAATTAAAGAAAATAGTGTCAGGTACAATTTGAAACAATACAAGAACATGAAGACAAGTATTTGTATTTATTAAAATATTAAAATGAATAAAGGTAACTCGTTATTTTTTTTTCCTATATTATGTCCCATTTTCACTGCAGGATCTCTTCCTGAGATTATTGTTCCAGATATTCTTGAATAGAGTATGGCTCTAGATCCACCAAAATATTGATTACGAGCCTCTTGAGCACCTTTATGTCAACTTCTCGTTTGACTTGACTATTAATGGTAATTTATTGAAAAATTTAATACTTGCATACTCTGGAGTCTTTTCTGTTGATGATGGTCTGTGGATTGGAATATTATAATCCATGTTATGATTTCGTGTGTTTGAACTATGTTGTATTCTATGAGACTCAAATTTATTACGATTTTTAAATAGAAACATTAAGCATTCAAATACATAGGTCCCTGACAGTGTCATTATATTATATTTTTTGAATTTACCTCTACATGATTCCTTATAGTTGAGGCCTAGCAATATCCTGATGGCTTTTTTTCTGTAAAATGAAAATACGGTTTGCCAGGCTACTTCCTCCCCAGAAGATGATGCCAAAACGCATTATTGAGTGAAAATTGGCAAAGTAAATGGTTCGATTTGCTTTATCATCCAAATATTTCGATGTTACCCTAAATGAATAGAAAATAGATGACAGTTTAGTGACAGTTTCTCTAATGTGTTTTTCGAAATCTAAGTTTTGGTCAATGTGCACCCCAAGAAATTTTGTGTTTTCTGCTAGTGTTATTCTCTGTGTTTGTACTTGAAGAGTTTCAGGTATGTTATTGTTTTTCATTTTAGTTCTAAAGCAAGTATAATTTGTTTTCTCTTTGTTTAGTATGAGTTTATTCATGGTGAACCACTCCTGAGCCTTTTCCAGTATTTCATTCGAGATGTCTAAAAGATTGTTCAATGACCAACCTACTGCTAAAATATTTTGTGTCATCTGCAAAATTCACCAGATTAATATGTTCATTTTTTTCAAAAGAATTCCATGATCCAGGCTATCAAAAACCTTTGACAGGTCTAGAAAGATACCCATCGATATTGTTACAGACCTGAAATTTGATAAAGACTTCTCGAATTGTTCGAGATCGTTCGATGAATTAGATGGAAAAATCTAGAAGCACTAACTTTTGTTCTGGATCAATCGTCGAACATTCTATTTGTGTTCTATTGATTTCTTAAGTTTTCTAGAACTTTATTTGTATATAAAAGCAATGCATTTGTTAGATAAAGGAAGTTAGTTAGAAAGTTACCTTGAGTTACCTTAGATACAAGTATTTTGACAGTGACTTGTATTACAGTGTTGTCAAGTAAAGTTTGAATAATAAAGGCGAGTTCATACCAGAGTACACTTATTTTTGAACCCGAAGACGCAACAATTGGTGACAGCGGCGGAATAAGTGTTACTGAAGAAAGAAAAGTAAGGCAGTTTTCCAGTATTTGATGGTGAATACTCGTGCAAATAATTACGACGAGATGGCGACATCAGCAGATATCCTTGAGTTTTTAAAGGAACAAGAAGCCAAACGAAAACAAGAACAAGAGGAACAAGAAGCCAAATGAAAACAAGAACAAGAGGAACAAGAAGCCAAACGAAAACAAAAACAAGAGGAACAAGAAGCCAAACGAAAACAAGAACAAGAGGAACAAGAAGCCAAACGAAAACAAGAACAAGAAGAGCTTCTACAACAATTCGAACTGAAAAGGAAACAAGAACAAGAGGAACAAGAAGTCAAACGAAAACAAGAACGAGAGGAACAGGAGGCACGGTTAGTCCAGCAGTTACAACAACATGTTGATCTTCTGCAACGTATTAGTCACAGTCAACAGTGCTTCCAGAATGAAATCACTGAAGAAGTACAAGAGGTCAGAGGAAAAGTCCAGGAGGTCAAAGGTGAAGTCCAGGAGGTCAAAGGTGAAGTTCAAGAGGTCAAAGGTGAAGTTCAAGAAGTCAGAGGCGGAGTCCAGGGAGTCAACAGAAGGGTCCAAGACGTCGAAAATGAACTGTCCAAAATAGATGAACGGGTGGCACGAGAGGTGAACAAGAAATTCAACGAAGAAGTGGATAGGATCAAGGAGAGGCTGGAAACGTTACACCTTCCACACAAGCGTGCACCACCTGAGGAAATCTCCCCCACCACCGAAAGGCCATCCTCACTGACAACTCCGATAAGGCCTACACAAGTGAAAATTT
Organism: Chrysolina haemoptera; assembly: GCA_958298965.1. Lineage (NCBI taxonomy): Eukaryota > Metazoa > Arthropoda > Insecta > Coleoptera > Chrysomelidae > Chrysolina > Chrysolina haemoptera. The sequence continues at coordinate 13,928,525 of OY282600.1, read as the reverse complement.
TGAAGCCTCCAACATTTGATGGACAATCCTCGTGGTCCATGTATAGACGTCAGTTTGAAGCGGCAGCAAACGCAAATGGCTGGTCCGAGGAAGAAATGGCCACCTCTCTAGTCCTGTGTCTACGAGGACAAGCATTGGACATCCTTCAGAACATCCCCGAGAGTAATCAGAAGGAATATTCTAGAATCGTTGAAGCTTTGGAAATCAGATATGGACAGCAATATCTCAAACAAGTATTTCAGAGCCAAATAAAGAGTCGATACCAAAAATCCAACGAAACTCTACAGGAGTATGGAGCCGACGTAGAGCGACTCAATAATTTGGCATACCCACAAGCACCGAAGGAGTTCATAGAACAAATTGGGGTGCAGACTTTCATCGATGGTTTGAGAGATACTGACATGCAGCAAGCCCTTCGACTAGGACGACTTCAAACCATAAGCGCAGCACTAATAGCATCTTTGGAGTTCGAGGCCGCGAAAAACGCATCAAGAAATACGAGGCCCAAGTTACGTGAAGTTAAATTCAACGATGATTCTCCTACAAGCGAGGCGCTATTGAAGAAAATATTGGACTCCATAACAGCATTAAGCAACCGAGTGCCTTCCCCAGAAGACAGGAAGAGGCGCTGCTATAACTGTGGGAAAAGCGGCCATCTACAGAGGAGTTGCTGGGAGAGATCGAAATCCAGAAGTCCAAGAAGAAAGAGGTCGTCATCAGAGAGCAACGAAGATAGATCGAGATCTCCGAGCTCAGGAACAGAGCAACGTGGGCGTTATACCAGAGGAGCCTTCAGGAGATCGACCACGCCAGAAAGGAGACCTCAAACGTCCGAAAGAGGACTTGCTCCCACCCAGGAAAACGAGAATTAGTCGGCACTAGGGGGCGCGTGGCGACTTTCAGTGTTCAAAGCCCCAAGATCCATATATCGTCATTGAAGAAAAATGGCCAAAGTCTACTAATACAAGGCTACTTAGAAGATCGGAAATGCACCTTCACTATTGATACAGGAGCTTCGAGATCAGTCGTTCGCCCAGACCTCATACAAGAATCTGTGAAGCCGATGAAAAGGAATATGGTTTTGGAAACGGCAACGGGACAAACCGCACCAGTCATTGGGGAAACACTTGTACACATCCAGATAGGATCTATTACCATGGAACATTCTATGTTGGTTGCGGAAATAAGGGATGAATGTGTTTTGGGTCTGGACATCATGGAGAAAAACGACTTCATCCTTAACATCAGACAGAAAATTTTGCGGATTGGCAATGAAGAAATCTTCCTGAGCAGATACAATGAGAAAATCCAACCAATTAAGATTTATGTTGACGAAGACATCCACATTCCGAAAAACTCCGAAACCATCATCATGGCCAGAATGGATAAAGAACCTGGAGATTTGAGCACTGGAATAATTGAAAATGATGAATACCGCCAAGATGGAATTTTAATTGCCCGATGTCTTGTGAACACAGAAGAAAAACGACCAATTGGGATTCTGCAAACCTGTCACTCGAGTTATCAATTGTCAAAACCACACTCAGGTACTGCGAAGAAATACCACTAACACCGATCAGAGAACAATAGACAAAATGATGGAATCCACGGAACATTTAACTATGGAAGAAAAGCAGAAGGACAAAGAGTTTCTTGATAGCCATCGTAACATTTTCCCGACAGAGACTTCGACGGGACGTACCAGTCTAGTTCAACATCGCATCAACACCGGCGATGCCCGACCAATCCGACAGGCTCCGAGGAGATTACCGTTTGCCAAACAGAGAGAGGTAGCAGACATGATAAACAACATGATGGAGGATGACATAATTGAAGAAACCACAAGCCCATGGTCCTCACCGGTAGTATTGGTAACTAAAAAGGATGGATCAACCCGATTCTGCGTGGACTATCGTCGATTGAATGACGTAACGATGAAGGATAGCTACCCATTACCAAGAATTGATGATACACTAAACACATTATCCGGTTCCAAATGGTTTTCAACGTTGGACCTGAAAAGCGGGTGCAAGTGGAAGTTCATCCTGATGATAGAGGAAAAACAGCGTTCTCTACCGGACAAGGGCTGTACCAATTCAAAGTTCTTCCGTTCGGATTATGTAATGCTCCCGCCACCTTTGAGAGACTTATGGAACTAGTATTGAGAGGTTTGACATGGAAAATTTGTCTAGTCTACTTGGATGACGTCATAGTAATGGGAAGGACATTTGACGAACACCTGGATAATTTGGAAGAAGTATTTTTGAGGTTAGAAAATGCTAACCTGCAACTGAACCCAAAGAAGTGTTATTTATTTCAAAAAGAAGTTAATTTTTTAGGCCATGTCATCTCGGCCGAAGGAATTAAGACCGATCCTGCTAAAATCGAGGCTGTTAGAAGTTGGCCACGTCCTAGGGATAAACATGAAGTAAGAAGTTTTCTGGGGCTATGTACCTACTACAGGAAGTTTGTTCAAGACTTTGGTAAAATTGCCAAGCCACTCCACCGCTTAACTGAGAACAACGTTCAGTTTGATTGGAGCCCTGATTGCCAACAGTCGTTCGCTGAACTGAAGAAGAAATTGACAACTGCGCCTATTTTGGCTTACCCACGAGAACAAGGCACTTTCATTTTGGACTGTGATGCGTCTCAGCAAGGCATTGGATCAGTTTTATCCCAAGAACAGGATGGCGAAGAGAAAGTAATAGCCTACTTTAGTAAAACTCTAGGCAAAGCCGAAAGGAATTACTGCGTTACAAGAAAGGAGCTTCTATCGATAATCACAGCCATTGAACATTTCCATACCTTCCTCTATGGCAGACGTTTTCTCGTAAGAACTGATCACAGCGCTTTGCAGTGGATAATGAACTTCAAGAAACCTGAGGGTCAGATTGCGAGATGGCTAGAGAGACTCCAACAATACGACTTCAAAGTTATTCATCGCAGTGGCAGGAAACACAGAAATGCAGACACATTATCAAGACGTCCATGCTTGGAACAGCAATGCCGATATTGCCAGAAACTCGAAAACAAAGAAGTCAATTTTTACAAAGATGAACATTGCAAGGAAATTCTGCAAGTTACCACCGTAAGAGTCGAATCTGAAGAATCTGATTTATGGACCACAGAAGATATGAGGAAGAATCAGAAGAAAGACAACAATTTAAAGTTAGTTCTAAGCTGGCTAAAAAATGGAGTTAGACCTGAGTGGCAGGAAGTATCCAAGTTTGGTGCAGTTGCCAAGGGATACTGGGCTCAATGGGATTCCCTATGTCTTCGTGATGGCCTATTGCATCGCAAATGGGAGAGCCCAGATGGAGCAACTGTGGTGTACCAACTGGTCCTGCCGAAAGCACTTACTAAAGATGTGCTCGAGCAACTTCATAGTAGTCGTGCAGGTGGACACTTCGGAATCAAGAGGACCCTTGCTAGAATTCGAGAACGATTCTATTGGGTGAATTGTCGTCGTGATGTAGAAGAATGGTGCAGAAGATGTGACCTATGCTCTTCAAAGAAGGGACCCAAAACTAGAAGTCGAGGGAAAATGGCTCAGTATCTTTCTGGTGAACCATTCGAAAGAGTAGCAGTTGACATTCTTGGGCCGTTTCCTGTTACCGAGCAAGGAAATAAATACTTGATGGTAGCCATGGACTATTTCTCCAAGTGGCCTGAAGTTGTGCCCATTCCAAACCAGGAGGCAAAGACCGTTGCAAAGGCCTTCATAGAAAATGTAATAGCCAGACATGGAGTCCCACAAGAATTACATTCTGATCAAGGACGAAACTTCGAATCTGAGTTATGGCAGGAAGTGATGAACATTCTAGGTGTGAAGAAGACTCGTACCACAGCCCTACAACCACAATCAGATGGTATGGTTGAACGACATAATAAAACCATCAGTCAGTACCTGTCGATATTCATCTCCAAAAATCAAAAGGATTGGGATGAGTTGGTACCACTATTTCTCCTATCCTATCGAAGTTCCCAGCATGAGTCCACCGGATATACTCCTTCAATGTTGATCACTGGGCGAGAAATGAAACTACCATGCGATCTGTTGTTTGGAATGCCACCCAGAAGTACAGAGGACAAAGTCCTACCAGAATATGTCCAAGAGTTGCGAGAAAGACTGGACCAAGTTCATGAATTCTGCAGACGTCGTCTTCAAATCTCCAGTGATAAAATGAAAAAGAGGTTCGACAGGAAGAGTCCAGGGACTATGTTCGAGCCAGGTGATGCCGTTTGGCTATACCAACCTCAGAGAAAGAAAGGAAAATGCCCCAAGCTACAGAGAAATTGGACAGGACCCTATGTCATCATAAAGAAGATCAACGACTTGGTATACCGCATCCAGCTCAACCCAAGGAGTAAACCCAAAGTTGTTCACATCGAGAGGTTAGCAGAATACCGAGGCCACGATCCCCCAAATTGGTTCCAGAGGGACAGCCAAAATGGTGATGGTGTTATCCGGGACGGAATAACCTAAAGGAGGAGGCAGTGTTACAGACCTGAAATTTGATAAAGACTTCTCGAATTGTTCGAGATCGTTCGATGAATTAGATGGAAAAATCTAGAAGCACTAACTTTTGTTCTGGATCAATCGTCGAACATTCTATTTGTGTTCTATTGATTTCTTAAGTTTTCTAGAACTTTATTTGTATATAAAAGCAATGCATTTGTTAGATAAAGGAAGTTAGTTAGAAAGTTACCTTGAGTTACCTTAGATACAAGTATTTTGACAGTGACTTGTATTACAGTGTTGTCAAGTAAAGTTTGAATAATAAAGGCGAGTTCATACCAGAGTACACTTATTTTTGAACCCGAAGACGCAACAATATATTTCTATTCTCATACCCAGAAGTTACTTTTTCTATATGGCCGTCTCAATAGACTTCCCCTTCAAGTAACCATGTTGCGTGTGGCTCAACAATTTTTTGGTATAGAAATAATTTAAAAGTCTGGAACACATGGCTAATTCAAAAACTTTGGAAAAAGATGGTAGCAGACTTATCGGTCTATGATTTTGCAGAATTGTTGGATCATCTTTCTTGAATAGAGGTTTGACTAGTGCTATTTTCAAATTGTCTGGGAATGAACCGGTTGAAGAGGAATTATTAATTATGTGGGATAGTGGTATTGCTAATTCCCATGCACAAAGTTTTATGACACTATTTGATATTTCATCATATCCCGTACTGGTTTTATTCTTTAGTTTTGAACACAATTTTATTACCTCATCAATTGTTAGCAGTATTGAGAAAAATGTGTTTCTACTTAATGATATATTACTTTTGAATTCAGTATTCGGTAGTTCTTTCAATAAATTGGGGGCTGCATTGATAAAGTAGTTGTTGAAATTATTACCAACTGTATATGGGTCACCTGATATTTTTAATTCATTTGTGGTTGTATTTGTTCCTTTGATTTCTTTCACAATCTGCCATAAACATTTAGATTCATTATTGCTATTTTCAATGCGCTTTCCATACGGCTGAGCATTAATAAGAGATCAAGTCTATCTTTACATTCCCTTAACTCTGCGTTCTCATAATAATTCGACTGTTTTTTACAATTATTCAGATATTTTTCTGGAAAGCAGTGGTTGAATATTGGGATAAGTGTACTCATAAAAACTTCGCACTGTTGGTTTACATCTTCATATGGGATGGAAAAAATATTTGCCCACTCTTCTTCTGCTAAAATTTTTTTGAATAATTCTTTATTTTGTGGCTGAAAAATTCTGCGTTTTATTTTCTCATTTAGAGAATTTTTAATGTTGATGTCAAGCGAGAGTTTTTGACCTGTGTGGTCTGATATATGAGTGCTTAAAACTAGGGCTTCATAGTATTCACAGTTTGTTAGTATGTTGTCTACACAAGTTTTTGAGTTTCCTGCTATGCGTGTATATTCCAATATCGATGGGGTTATATTAAAAGTATTTAGCAATGATAAAAAATCAGTTCTAACCTTGCTCTCTTGTTTTATATCTATGTTGAAGTCTCCTGCAATGAAAATAAGACAGTTTTCCTTAAGAATGTATACTAATAAATGTTCCAATATATCTAAACATTCTTTCACACATGATAAAGGAGTACGATATATGCATAATATCAAACCCTTACGTTCCCCACATTGCACTTCTACTGATGCACATTCAAACACACCCCTGATTGCAATGTCCTCAATATCTCTACGTGCTATCCATTCGGTTCCATTTTTTAAATATATGGCTGTTCCTCCATGTTCGCCTTCTGCTCTACAGAAGGCAGAGACTGGACTGAAATCCAGGAAATTGTAATTTTCAAGTCGAGTCTGGCATTGCCAGTGTTCACTGATACATACTGCGATACATTCTTTATGGTTTAGAATTTCTTGTATTACATTCATGCAGTTTCCTATGGACCTTACATTTTGATGAAATATGCTTATTCTATTTTGAGTTTTGTTGTTCCCTTCCCTCTTTATTGACTTGCTCAGCGGTTCTGTATATTTAGAAACAGGTTCACAATGGATCGCAATGGTGGAACTTTCTTCAACACAAGTTGGGTTGTCTTCTTTTAGGACTGCACATAGCTCATTGGCACAGTTTCCAATGTTGCGGACGTTGTGATGAACTAGAGAGATGCAATCGGAAGCTTCTTTTCTTGGGTTTAAATCATTTTTTGATTTGTGACACGTAGGTTGCGATTTTTCTAAAAATCCTCACTACGTCGTTGATAGCTCTGGTATTTCTTGAAGTCAAAGCGTTTGTATGCCATACTTTTTGGCCAGGTTGAAGGTTTATAAATGTCCTCTTTGAGGCTATAGTTTATGCCAAACATGAAACATTTACTTTGAGATTCCTCGGTGGGAAGTTCTTTTATCACCAAGTCTGCGTTTTTAAACACATCTTGTTCTTTTATATACTTGGAGATTTTATCTTCTGTGACCTGGCGTTTTACACGGTGCAGATAAAGCCATACTTTCCTTTCAACACCAAAGTCATCCGCTGTGTCATTCTCTCCGACGGTGGCTTTTACTGGTTTCCTTTTTCTATATGACACTTTTTTGTATCTATCGTCGACAGGATTGGGAGTATTATTGTTATTATAAATAATTTGATTCATCAATTCCAGCTGATCACTTGCGATGTTTTCTATTTGAGATGATTGTGTTTGTTTTGATTGTATCTGGTTGGTTTGTTGTGTTGGCAACCATGATGTGTTTTGAGGAATTTCCATGACTGGTGGAATGTTGGACCCTGAGCCCATATCTGTTTTTTTTGTGCTGTCTGATTCGACGGGTTTTTGTTTGCAGATTTATCGGAGAATTTTTTATTTGGACCAAATTCTGATAGTTGGTGTATTTTTTGTTGCAAAAATTCATTGTTTTGCTTTAGGAGTTTATTATTATCGAGAAGCAGATTGTACTTTTCGTCCTTTTCTTGAAGTAGTTTTCGCAACATTTGATTTACCCAATTTAGATTTTCACTGAGAGTTACCTTAGGAGAGCCCACATTTTCGTCTTGGGTATTGTTTTCGAGGTTTGTGCATTCACAGCACTTAATTCTGGTATCACATAATTTAACACATTTGAGTTTTTTGCTAGCTGCACATGAGTGATGAAACAAACTTCCACACTTGACACATACTAATATTTTAGTTGACTTCTTTGGACAACACTTAAAGAGTTTTTCTGTAAACGTATCTTCATTAATTACACAGAGCACATCCTCTGGTTGACTACCAGACGGCGCCATCTTGAATATATATAATCCTATCTTCCGCAAAAAACCTTATACAATATGTAATTCGTCGGCAAGTATTCAACAACTACTGCCCCCTACGACTATTGAATTATATCTGTTTGATACTTGGCAACATTTTTCACAAGAACAACTTTGCAATGTTTTTTAAAGGGTATATTTTAAATGAGCACCAAAATAATCATTGTGCTACATTACGTGACAAGTTTTATACTTTGCCTTCAAAATAATATTGGGCCACCAAAAGTAAAACAAGTACCAAAAATCCTCAACCAAAAATAGAATTTATGAGCACCTGATATGTTAAAAAGTTGGCATAATTATTAAATTCGTACCTAATGTAATACCTAAACATCAAAAACATTAAATAATCACTAACGCATTTTCATGCAAGCTAGGTTAGCTTGCTCAGGTTAGGTTTGTGCAAGCGAAAATCTAATTCTCGCATTTTCGACTCGCAAGCTAGTTTAGCTTGCTCAGGCTGGTCTTGTGTCACCAAAAATCATAGTAAAGCACCAAAATTTAATTAAAAAATTTTTTGAGCCCCAAAGTATTGAGTTTTTGATGAAATCGAGCATAAACCGGTGAATTCCAATAATATGAGGTATTATATCGTAGAAAGAAACTAAAGACCTTTTATCTGAATGAAGTTTTAATGTCAACTAACTTTTTTTTTATAAACAACAACAACATAATATTATAGTAACAAGACTACTTGAATCTATTTCTCAATATCCCCCCTAGATTCAATAACCTCCAAGGAAAAATTCATTTCCTCGATGCACCTCCTATGTTTCGTACTTGCGAGCTCCTTGGTCATATCAGCTATCATATCATTGGTGGATATGTGTTGCAATTGTATGTTGCCTTCTGCTATCAGCTGCCTCAAGAAATGATGTTTAACATCGATGTGTTTCGTCCTTGCCTTGTACATAATGGTGGCAGATCAATTAATGGCACTTCGGTTATCACAGTTGATTGTCATGGTATCCAAACTATCAGGCTCCAACTCTTTGATAAGCTGTTTCAGCCAAATAGGGAATAGGGACAGGAATGTCAAAATTTCCTACCGATTTGCGGAAAAATGACTTTCTTGACACTTCCTATCATCAAGCCGAATGTCACCCACAATATTATGCTCGATCGAAGATAAATTTTCATTTCCTGAAACACTTTCAGAATGAACTTGAACAGGTGTTTCGATGTCATAATTTTCAATGAAAACTACATCACAACTGACAATGATATTTTTTGACTTTTTGTCATATAATTTGTACGCCTTGCTTTTTTCGCAAAAACCAAGTAGAACACATTCGGATGACTCGAAATCAAATTTTCGTCTTTTCTGCTTAGGTATATGGACCATAGGTTTGCATCCAAATATTCTTATTCTATCTGAAACAGGTTCATATCAGGTCCACAGTTCTTCAGGAGACTTATTTCCGTTTCGACATGGTAAGCGGTTGATCAAATAAGCAGCTGTATTGACGGCTTCTACTCAAAAAATTTCTTCTAATTTTGCATCAAAAAACATACATCTAGCTCTTTCTGCGAGTGTGCGATTCATGGAGCACTAGTTTGACGCATGATGCCAAATGATTTCAAATAATTCTCGAAGCGGATATTGCAATATTCCGATCCATTATCTGTCCTTAATATTTTAATCTTCTTGTCAGTTTGGTTTTCGGAAAAAGATTTGAATTCGACGAATCTGTTATATACTTCATCTTTGGTCTTCAACATATCCACGAACACTTTGTGGGTGTGATCATCGAGGAACAGAAAAAAATGGCGGGCTCCTCCTTTGGACTTCACGTTCATCGGCCCACAGAGCTCGGAATGAACTAGCTCCAAAACTGTTGTTGTCCTCGTACTAACTTCCTGGAATGGCAGTCTGCATTGTTTTTCTTCCAAACATACGGTGCACGGCTGATCTTCCTCAGAAGAGAAACTTTTTCCATCAATGTAAGTTTGCCTAAACTTGTTCATTGTTTGAAAACTAGGATAACCCATTCTTCTACGCCATAACTAGTAGTCCAATTCACTGGGTTTACGTGGCTTGGATAACGACAATCCAAATACAGAATTGGGTCGGACCAGTAAAGAATAGCTTGCTATTATGTTGAGAGAGCATTACAATTTCTCCTCGACTCGCTCGAGGAAGGGATATCGACGTGGCTGTTAATTCGTCGGACGAGGTAGTAGGGGAGGCGTACAGTAGTTCGTTTCTCTTATTTATGTTTTTCAAGACAGACATTGACTACTTGTCCATCAACCTGGATGTCAATATTGACGTTTCCTTTTTCTTGCACTTCGATGTGGACATTATTAGCAGTGATGACTTCGTGTCTAAATTCCTCATGATCTGACAACCAATCGCTTCTCAACTTCATGTGAGATGAAGCTCCTGAATCTATATACCAGTCATTTAGATTGAAACCACTTACGATCGAATGATTACAGAGGAGATTGGCGGATTTTTTATTCAGATTGGTAGATTTCTTCTGGGAGCAAAATTTGAAGAGGTGCCCAAACTTATTACATTTGTAACATCTAGGACCCTTCGTACGAAATGTTTTCTTCGATTGATTTTTGTTGAAGAAAACGACTGCATTTTTATCATCATTTTATTTCCTCTTACTTCCTGTAAAAATTTGGTTTTTATTGCATCAGATGAAATTTGTGTTCCAGAGTTTTCGATGCCCATGATCATTGGCTTATATTGTTCAGGTAGTTCTGCAAGCAGTAAAGTTCCAACCCACTCGTCATTCACTTCCATTCCCACACCTCTTAACTTATGAGCTGTAGAAATAACTCTGTTGACATAATCTTCTGTCAAATCGGCTTCGTGTAATCGTGTGGTAATCAGCGTCCTCAGCAATCCTACTCGTCTTGTTAATCCGGAATCTAAGAAGGATCTCTCTAAATTGTCCCAGGATTCCTTCGCCGTTTTTGCCATTTGCACATGGGTAAAATTGATAGGTTCGATTAGCAAGATGATTTTTGATTTGGTTTTCACGTTCAGATTCCTTTTGGACTGCGAATCTCCTCGTATCATAGTTCTCTCTACCTTTGAGCTTCTCAATTGGTGGCAATGAACTTCCGGATGCCATATTGAACTTTAACAATTATCGTACTTCACTTAAAGTGTGCGATAACCTGGGCCCAATAAATATACTCTACTCTACTCATAACCTGATGAAATCGAGCATAAACCAGTGGATTCCAATACTGTGAGATATTATATCGTAGAAAGAAACTAAAGACAATGTAAACTAACTTTTTTTTATAAACAACAACAACATAATATCATAGTAACAAGACTACTTGAATCTATTTTTCAATAGTTTTGAAGATTATTTATGTTTCAGCACCAACCAATTATTATGACACCAACATCTACTTGAATTTATATCACCTACTTTTCCGAATGGTACCGAATTCTAAAATATTTCATTTGAAGAATTATCGTAAGTACTTAATAATAATAATAATAATAATAATACTCCCTCATAGACACACGTAGAGTTTACCCAAAAGGCACAGCCCGCTTCGGGGCGACTTTTTTGGAGGCGTATTCACAATTCATCTGTAGGAAAACCCGGATAACCTGCAGCACCACCTCGGATGGTCGGTGTTCACTCCAAGCTAGCACTAGACGAGATTGGCAACTGGACAACGAACAATACACTTCCTTTACAACAAGGCATGTGATCGCTTATCGATCCGATATCAAGTATTTGAGAAAAAATCTCTCGTACCTACATCTGTCTCGAACCGACTATCGCGAAGTTTCGAAAGGCCTGCGCCTTAGACCGCTGAGCTACCGGCTACGAGACATTGTTGGTGTTACTTCAACCTTTCGCCTAATCTCAAGACTAGTGCAGATATTCAGATATTCCCATCACAAGGAATTTTCTTGTCTACTGAACTCCTGTTCTGGTTTGAATGAGAACCTCAAGTGGTCATCATTTCTCCATTGTGGAAATGACGCCTCAAGGGTTAGGGCCTGAGAAAGAAATTCCTTAATGTCATTTATAGTAAAAAGCTCAATATTTATAGACCCTCAGATAATAACAAATTTAGGTGCCCCATTTACGCATAAAAACCTCGAATAGGGTTGAAAAGTATATAGATTTGGAGTAAAATGAAGATATTTTTACGAATGGCTCCTGGGGATAACATACGGAGAATTCTATTTTTCAGTACAGTGTTTATTTGTTTTCCTAACTACGGTACAAAACTACGGAGGGTGATTCGTTAGGTCGTTTTAATAAAAAAAGTTCCTATGAACATATGTCTGGAGTTGCTTCGTTGTAATGTAACGCCCTGTATCTCAGAAAAGATGTTCATACAAGCTTTTTTTCTCAAAACGACCTAACGAATTACCCTCTGTAACGAGGAGAATAAAAAAAAACTAATTTCGATGTTATACCCAGGAGCCCCACATAAAAAAATAACTTTATTTCACTCCAAATCGATATACTTTTCAACCCTATTCGAGGCTTGTATTAGAAAATGGGGCACCTAAATATCTCACTAGCTGACGGTCTATTACAGATCCAGTTAATAAAACCCAGATTTCAAATTTGTTCGATATTCTTTCTTGATTGAGTACTGATAAACATACGTTAAAAAGAAGTTTTGCGATTAGAAACTTTATACGTCATTATTTCTGTGCGATTCAGTTCATTGCAGCCTGGATAAAAACAATGTTATTTGAGTGTTATCATATTTAGTGCTTCTAAAAATTAAATGATTGGAGAATTTCAGTGAAAATTAAAAGTCCATTAACAAAAATAAGGTATCAGTTTTTCAACCAGGCCAGTAGAGATAGAAATGAAAAATCGAAAATTCAACAATAATTCCAAAAGTTTTCAAACTTTGGTAAAGTGAATACATCGGAGAAACATCCTGAACAGTTGTGCAGATTTGCAACCTTTTAAGTTGACCGGAACATATATTTTTATTATTGAAAAATCTACACATAAAAAAATAACTTCATTTCACTCCAAATCAATATACTTTTCAACCCTATTCGAGGCTTGTATAAGAAAATGGGGCACCTAAATATCTCACTAGCTGACGGTCTATTACAGATCCAGTTAATAAAACCCAGATTTCAAATTTGTTCGATATTCTTTCTTGATTGAGTACTGGATAAACATACGTTAAAAAGAAGTTTTGCGATTAGAAACTTTATACGTCATTATTTCTGTGCGATTCAGTTCATTGCAGCCTGGATAAATACAATGTTATTTGAGTGTTATCATATTTAGTGCTTCTAAAAATTAAATGATTGGAGAATTTCAGTGAAAATTAAAAGTCCATTAACAAAAATAAGGTATCAGATTTTCAATCAGGCCAGTAGAGATAGAAATGAAAAATCGAAAATTCAACAATAATTCCAAAAGTTTTCAAACTTTGGTAAAGTGAATACATCGGAGAAACATCCTGAACAGTTGTGCAGATTTGCAACCTTTTAAGTTGACTGGAACATATATTTTTATTATTGAAAAATCTAATTACGTTACAAATTACCATTCGCTTTCTTGGATTTAATTTTGTTTGTCAACTCTTTGAGTATTATGGAAAATTGCAAGTTTTCACGACTTTTTTCTATGATGACTGATGTTTGTTTTATTGGAATATGAGGTCTTCAATTAAAGAAAACTCTATATTTTTCAAACCAACTTTTCGTCAATTCATTTTGACATCTTCAGGGCACTGTGAGATACAAAAAGGGACAATGTTTTAAATGTATAAACATTAGAAAATAATTACAAAATAAATCATTTATCATGCAGTGAGCTAGACTATGAACTCAAAAAAAGAGTTGTTAGTAACAAAAATCAAAATGATAAAACAAAAATATTGAGTAGGTTATCAGGAAAAAAAACAGAATGACCCAGGTAAGCTGATTGATATGAGTTCGTATGAGGTCGATTACGAAACTGAAAAAAATTGCGTGTGGCATCCTTGATTTCTGAATTTCACGGAAATAGTAGAGATTCCTCTGTTTCAAGGTTGAAATCTAGGTTATTTCATGTTAGTGGTCGAATTAAAAGGATGATTCTACCTGTTGACCCTGCTGAAGCAATGGCTGCGGAACTTCATCAACATGAAGCTTTTGCCACCTGTCTGATACTTGAAGACGATTTAGTTGAGGAAGCTAGGTCTCAGGATGCCCAGATGGTAAAGCCACCCCTAGCAATGAATAGTGCAATGAAGCCTATTATCAACATTCCAGCTCCCGTGGTCTCTTTTCCACCAAGGTTAAAGCCCTTAGGGGAATGGGGAGTAACCAGCTGTTGAACTATTTATAGACAATGCCTTTTTTTGGTACAGAAGTGTTCAGTCCAAAGTCACAGACTGGTGTACATTGATCACTCAATTGAAGAATGATTTTTTTTCTCCTGACATGGATGAATTAAATAAAATCACACAAACAAAGAAAGACTGAACCAATGACAATCTTATTGCCGGTATATATTAGTCACTTAGCCCTTTCTGATATCGATGATGTAGGTAGGCTTCAAGAATCAGCCAAAAAATTAGAAGTAAATATTACTAAACTCAATATTTTTTCGCAAGGAAAACTACCAAACAAGTTGGTGAAGTAGCTAGTCACTCCAATGCCAATAATCAATGTTTCTCAAAAACTAAAAAAGTCGGTATATTAGGAATAAAAAGACAAAAACATTTAAAAAAATGACTCAAATGAAACGAGCCAGGTATTAACAAATGATAGCCAGGAAAGTAGCTCCAGAGAATCACCTACTACTAAGGTCGTTTTTTGTTGGAACTGTGGTGAGAAAAACCATGTTTGTTGAAACGAAAAGTGTTTTGATATCGTTGTGGTACATCAGATGTCAAAACAAAAGTGTCAAAACTGTTCAAAAAGCGACTAAAGGAGTGAGGTCTGACCGCCACATTCATCCTCCCAAAATAGCCAACCAATCTAAGCATAATCCATATTCGCAGAACATTAGTTCTAGTTTGCAGAAATCGATTGTTGAGGAGGATTCTGAACATGTTGCATCCCTGTTCTTGACAGTTTCAGATAATCGTACATATATTTTGATCAAGTTATGTCCCAGTATTGTTATTATTACCTATTATTACCTATATTTAGATTTAGAAATGATCCTTCTCTAAATGACAGATTCACCAAATGGATCAAGAGTTTAGTTAGATTAAGAAGACTGTTTTAAAAGAAACATTGGAACTTCATCATAACTTTTATTTTTAAGCTTGTTATTCAATAATACATACAGTTCAGATTCAGTATAAGGGTGTAAAAAAAAACGAATTATTCGGAGAAGAAGTGTTTCTAGCAAAATATTAATAATCCAGATCTCCCTTATCAATTTGACTAGTTAGTACTTTACTCACTTCAACAAAATAATTATTTTTTTGAATATTTTGGCTACTTCAATAGGCGAATCAACTACAGCGTCGTTGACTTCAATTGAAATTTTATTTGTGTTAAGTTTTGGTACTTATATCAGATAATTCTGAAACAATTCTGCAAGCTGTTTTTGAAGAATTATCGGACTCATCAATTTGTTTTTGACATTATTCTTTCTTTGTTGATTTTACCAACTTGAAGTTTTTTTGTTTTTCTAGTTCATAACAGATCTCTAGGTCCTTTCGAACTTTTTTCATGTATAGGTCTTTCAAATTCGTACTTGAAATTTTAACTTAATTGTTTACCCATTTACCATCTCTTTTGGCCTTATTAAGTCTTTTGCGTTTTGAGAAATGAATTTCAAAGTAATACGAAATAATAGGAATATCTCTCCCAGAAGTAATGATTGTTAAACACATCTTCCCAGTCTTCACCCTGAAGATCATTCAGGAAAGATAAAATTGAAGTATCATTAAATGAACGTTTAAATTCGCAATAAAATGAATTTTCTCTAATACATCATCCAAATTACCAAATATTGATTTATGATCAGAAACATTATTGTCGAGTACACAGGATGTACCATTCATTGTCAGTGAAATTTGAAAATATTACTCTGGTTGGCCATCCCACCATATGTATCATGTTATAACAACGGAAGAAATTACAGAGCTTTTAAAAATCATTATTTACCTTACTATAACAGTCAATATTTAAATCGCCACAAACCACCATATTATATTTGATTCTGAAAGTGAAACTTAAAATATCCATTTTTTTTTTTAAATACATTAAAGTCTGCAGACCTGTAGCAGCATGAAATGATTGTTGGACCTAGGTCCGATTTACATGAGATACCACAAATTTCGAATTCTTGTTCCAAGCAATATCTATTCAAATCCAAGCACTCTACTGTCAACTTATTTTTTGTCAGAATTAATACTCCTCCACCTCTATTTTATTTTCGACAATAGCTGCTTTGTAGAAAAAAATCGTTATAATGGAACGAGTTAACCGAGTCGTTCCTACACCAAGTTTTTGTTAAACCAATTACACTTACATTAAAATTTGCAGTATCCAAATGAATATCGTCCAGTTTATTCCGATTGAGACACTGAACATTTAATAAAAGTACCTACTGGAGGATTGAACATCACATTTCTTCCATCTTTTTGTGCCTCTTCTCTAAAAAACGATTAATACATGATCCAAAAGGCCATATTTGGGGATTCATGACCTTTTTGAAATTGTCTTCGAAGATTTTAACTTTAAACGATGAATACATTTCTGGGAATCTGGATCTCATGGACTCACAAGATAATTATGGAAAATGATTATGCAGCATACTCATCATAGATTCCACGGTTGTATCCATATCTATTTTACTTACATGTAAAGTAACATATTTTCTTTATCATTTCCCCGTACTAGATTTCGTTTTCTATTATGTTTTTTTTTTATTGAACCATCTTCCAACTATTTCCCTGTCGCACACGGTATATTACTGTTACATTCGCGTTCCTGGAGATTAGGATTTTGTTCGTCACTATAAGTATTTATAATTTCATTCATTTCCATTTAAATTTCTTCCTGTATTATTCTTAACGCTACTCGGCTTTTTTTATTTCTTTGGAATTCCCTTGTTTACCATTCGAGTTTTTCGTATGTTCCATTTTGTTAGTTGAATCGTGTATGTTAGATACAGTTTTTTTTTCAAAGTCACTTTTTGTTGGTAAGACTATTGAAGTTTCTTCTGAAAGCAAGTACGTTTTATGTTCTTTGTATTATCCGACAACCTTAAATGTAACTTGCATAACTTGGGCTAATAAATTATTATTATTATTATTATAAACGAATTAATTTCACTTAGCAAATGTGTACGTTTTTGAAATAAATCTATCTTGCCCCTCAGTTCGTAAATTATACTATGTCTTTTTGCTTTAGCATATAATTAACTATGCTGACATCTACCTTTTTTCCGAGTTGGTGAAGTCGTCAGAAACACCAAGAGAAGGAATTTATTTATTACTCACCGGCACTTCACTATGTGGATTATCGCATCAAATGATTCGTTCATTATCGATGAAAACTATGTTTTTCAAAAGTTTGACACAACTATTGTGGATGATGTCACATTTCAAGTACTTCTTGCCCGTCAAGGCAACACTTTTACATTTTTTACATCATTTATTCGGAGCGACTTCGTCGTATGTCTTACTACCTGATGCCATTACACCTAAACTTTCCCAGCGTCCCAGCGATAGAGCACGAGCTTAATCTGTAGCAGGTAGGCTCATTCAATCAAATAACTAATTAAAATCTTCTATGCAGAATAAATAAAATTTAAATGTGTATGAAACTGGTGACGCCAAACCTTTCAAGAAAAAACAATATCATCTTTTCCCTTTCCCTTCCCCTTTCCCTTTTGTTTTTAATTTTCATCTTTCTCAGAAAAAACTGGTGAAAACGTTATTTTTAGTGTTATAAAGGAGCTGTAATTTTTTCAGAGCAAAATATTTATTTTTCGATTTTATACGAATTTAAATTTAATAAAAAGCAAAGTTTACAAAAAAATTTCGATTTTAAAAATGTTCAATACTCATTATCCTCTTCAAAATCTGGACTTTGAGATGGTAGTAGAAAATAAATTGTTCTATGGAAAAATGTTGTTAAAAATGCAAAAAAAAACAAAAAAACGACTTGTTCATAATCGATTTTTCGGTAATATTAAGAGGGGGTTATTGGTGAAACAAGGAGCAGGAGAAATCAAAATACTCGGAGCTCGCTCAATGAATTCGAGATTTTTTTTCACCATCTGAATTCAAAAAGTTGGATCTGGGCATCTCTCAGACTATTTTTTCCAATTTTCGTTAAAAATTACCTTGAAAAAATTGCAGAAATTTGACCAGATTCACCATTTTGTATCTCACTAGCTAATTTTTTTTTTTTTAAGTACTCTGAGAGGTGCCTGTCTCATACATTTATCTTGTCACAAAAATTGCCAGAATTCATCCAAAATCGCACGTCAAAGTGATTTTTGCTGAACCCCTGCATACTGAATATTGGATTTCTTTTCTTCACTGATTCGAGCGCCCTCGCATAAATATGTACTTTTACATGGATACTATGGATGTTTGAATGGATTGTTGTTTCATTCATTGAATTTGTAAATAATACTGAAGCTATTCACGAAATTTTAGCACAGGAGATGAAACCAATAGAAGTTGTAAATGGGATTGATTATTGGAGTTTAAAATATGTCGAATGAATAACTACTGAAATTGATGAGCATTGGTTGTATTTACACACGACAATTTATTCGCCAATTCTGTTGTTAGATATACCAACATAATGACATGAAATGGTTCAACCCAAGAACTTTTATCCAACAGGTATCATGACAGACCGAAAGTTACTAGAAATTGCATTAAAATTCATGAATTATTGGTGAATGAATATTGACGACAATTTTCCATTTTCACCTGTCAATAAAATTCAAGTTCACAAAATTGATGAATTTATTTGATCGTATCCATTGACACTAACGACGTATCAATGGTTTTCCAAGTATTTTATGTTCGTTATTTTATTACGAAATGTGCAAATGGCGGCCTAATTAAAATTGTACCCGAAACAAACAATTTTCGAACAAAAATGACGATTCATTTTTCAATATGAAGAACCCAGGACTAAATAAAATGTATCACTTGAGAAAAAAAAACTAAAATTATCACTGGCGGAATTTTGACAAGCTGATAAATAAATAGGTAGGAAATTAGAGCGGTGGACATTATAAGGGGGATATATACAGCACGTAAATAAAATATTATATTTTAAAAGAAAATCATAAGAATATCATACAGGGGGATATATACAGCACGTAAATAAAATATTATATTTTAAAAGAAAATCATAAGAATATCATACAGACATAAAATAAAAGAAATAAAAGTGATGAAATAATATATATAAATCCAAATTTTGATTGGCAGCTTCTCATTTATTATAATTCACTCAGCTCTGCAAACACTCGTTTTATTTTATTTTAAGGTCCACCGCTCTCATTTCCTACCTATTTATTTATCAGCTTGTCAAAATTCCGCCTGAGATAATTTTAGTTTTTTATCAAGTGTGATATTTTATTTAGTATGTATGAAATAATGTGTTAATGTAGTACTCCACATAATGACATGTTCTTCTGATAATTAAAAAAATTGATGGAAAGGCAGAAGTTATCCCTATTCACGTAGGGAGGTTCGGCTGAATCTCGTCCCGGGTTTTCTTTAATTATTTTTGTTCTCTTACGTCTCCATATTCCAAATAAACATGTATTTCATTAATAAATTAATAAAATAATTTAATTTCATTTCCTTGTTACTGTACTAGTTTGAGCAAGTTTAGTTGTTAAAAAAAAAACTTTGCACAAATAATTTTGAAGTTTACTTCAGTTCAAAAGCAAAATTACCACATTGTATAGGATTATGGCAATAAGCGTCGTCCTGGCAGTGCATGACATCTTGTTTCTCTCTTGACAAGCTTATTGTGAACAACGCATGCAGATTTTCTTAATTTGTATTTGTGGTTAAATAGTTCTGGGTATTGCTTTGGTTGAGGGGCTGGAGTTCAGATGTGCCCGTTGTTTAGTGAACGCTAGGCTGCGGGCGGTGTATCAGCTTCTGCCTTTACATGGAGAGTCTGCTGAATCATTTGTTGCAGACATTAGTTATTGTCTGTAGAGACCTACCCTATACTGATGAGGGCAAGAACCCAGAAATCGATCTATAGGTGGTCCAAATGTTTCAATGAACATTTCCATGCAACTAGCAATTGCGGAGACATCCTTGCAGGACTCTGCACGGAAATTTATTAGATGTAATTCAACGTTCGTCGTGGTATTCGTCAGGAAAGTAGTTGTTTTCTGGTGGATTTTCGACCTAATTATTCCTATTGTATAGAATTATGGCAATAAGCGTCGTCCTGGTCGTACAGGACATCTTGTTTCTCTCTGGAAAAATATTGTTAAAAATGCAAAAAAAACGGCGTTTTCTTATTTTTTATTGCGAATAAACATTGAAATTGATGAAAGTTAATAGTTTTCATGTTATATAATGTCATTTACCATAACATATTTGTTAACGTTTTGAAATTACCGAAAACATCATTTAAACAATAATTGAATACGTAAAATTTTCGAGACACAAAGGCCAATTATTCAGTTTTTGAAAATTGAAATATAAAATTGTTTTATTAGTAAAATTTAGGAAATAAAAAAATACACTCAAAGATATAGTATATGTTAATGCAACGAAAATAAATGTTCCGTTAACAATGTCGTCAATTTTGTTGGATGAAACAACTTTTATGGTATTGATAAATAAATTTAAAATAATAATAAATTTCGACTCTGCATTCCGCTTACCTGTCTGAACGTACCCTAAAAGTATGAGTTAATTTGTTGCATGGAAAGTGTGGTACCAAGCTACAAAAGCAGTAGCAAAGTGAAAATTATATTTTGGTTTATTTATATACTTCGTATGATGATACAAATTTGCGATGGAAAAAGGCAGCACTTTTATTCGAAAATGCTACCTTCCTCCATCGGAAATAATGCGAAGAATACAAATAAAACAAAATAACATTTTCACTTTTTCTACCTTTGTCTACGACAATACATTAAACAATATTAGTGTATTTGTAAATGAAAATCCTTTCTTATTACAGAAAATTCAAAATGAATCTTTTGTATTCATTTAATTCTCTGGCTAGTTTTAGTTGATAAAATCATTAACATGGATCAGTTGTATGCAAACTGCTGAAGGAACTAACTTATTTCTTCAAAGACGAAGCCAGGCGCAAACACTGCCAGACATCTCCCATTAAATGTATATGACATTATAATTAAAAATGGAAATTGTTATTTTTAAGCTAATTTGCAATAAAAAATAAATTCTCAACATTACTGAAAAATCGATTATAAACTAGTCGTTTTTTTTGTTTTTTTTGCAATTTCAACAATATTTTTCCATACAAACAATATATTTTCTACATACCATCTCAAAGTCTAAGTTTTGAAGGAGAAAATGAGTACTGACAAATTTAAAAATTTCGAAATTTTTCGATTGAAAATTTTGCTTTTTTTTTAAATTTAAATTCATATGAAATGAAAAAATAAATATTATGCTCTGAAAAAATTACAGCTCATTTATAACACTATAAAGAACGTTTTCACCAAGTTTCATGAAAAACATGTTTTTCTGAGGAATATACAAATTGAAAAAAAACGAAAAATTACTGATACAAAAGTTTCAGATTTATAAATTATCTACAACTTTCCATGGAATGCATATTTCAGCCACAAATCGTAAAAAACCAAGTTCCAACCCTCAAAAAGTATATTGCTACATCTACCCCCCTTCCGGTACTTTTACTGAGTCATCTTGATTTACTTATAAATCACCCAAGACTTTCCGACCCTCCATATACTGCTAAGAACTTTTTTTTTATTATTGACCCTGGTCTAATATACGTGAGTGGATGATGTAAGTTCCAAAAAAGTACTTAGCTCTTGTCATGATCCTGTAACTTGCCGTCATTTTGGATTCAACAAGACTCTGGCTTGACTACAAGTGTATTATTATTTGCCAAAGGCGAGACAAGACGTCCTCAAGTATGTTCGTCAATATCTGGTTTGAGGTTCTCAAAAAGACGTTCCTACAGCTCGGATGGGCCTGATGGGAGGCAAGAAAAATGTACAATATCCTTGGCAGATTATATCTGTCGACTTAATGGGTTCATTTCTACAATCTTCAAATGGCAACACTCACCTTTTGGAAGTAGGAGATGGCTAACAAAATATTGTTCGCCTAACGAATTCGATATTGAGTATTTGAGAAAAAATTTCTCGTGCGCCGGCTATCGCTATGCATAAGTTTCGAACGGCCTGCGTCTTTGACCGCTAGGCTACCGTCTACCCGGCCACAAACTTTCGCAAAGGAACATAATTTCTTCTGAAATATTGGATAATAAATAATATACCTGAGATCACATAATCTCAAAACAGTTGGGCAATAAAACGAAAACTCTTTACATTTTTTAGTAAATAAGAAGGCGTTTCATTGTATTACTACTAGTTAAAAGGATCTTTCCCAAAGAAACATAATTTTTTTTTGAATATTTAATAGTAGTGATAATAGTGAAGAACAATTAAAAACAAAATAAATAAAGAAATAATATAACTGAGATCACATAATGACAAAAAAATTGAGCAATGAAACAGACAATATAATAATCGAATCTTGACATTTTAAGTCAAAGAAAACGTTTAATTGTATTACTTTTTGCAGAAATAAAAGCAGGCGCGTATACAAGAGGGGGGGGTAATGGGAGATATAATCCCCCATGATGGAAACAAATTCAGTGTTTCAATCAAAATCAACTTTAAGATTCAAAAAATGAATTTTATTTCATTCAACTATCTAAAGCTAATCATCTAATCTATTTCTTCTCTGAAACACCGCAGGCAGGTTGCCAGGTTTTATAGATATTTTCATGGACGATGCTCTTCCGAAATTTCATCAATCGTTTCACCGTTAGCGGTCCCATCGAGACTGGCCCGTCGAGCTCAGTCCTCACATCCATATGCCGTCACTTTGGAGACAAGCCGAAAATCTATTTCTAAGCATCGTTCGAAAAAATATAGGCAATTTTATATATATATATATATATATATATATATATATATATTACACTTTATTAGCAATTTAGCTCTTACAATCAAACAAACAAACACAATACTTACATACTAAATATTACAATGTATATTTTGTTACATTATTTTCATGTAGGTATATTATTGTTCAATATTTTTCTTTCACATAGATGGAACATTCTTTTTTAAAAGTATTCAATGACGTCTCTCTCATGGTATTTGGTAAACTATTGAAGAGTGTTAATCCTTTATTGAATAAGTTATCACATTTTGAATTGATGTAGAAGTTATTTGCCGATCTACTTCTTGTTTCATGTGAATGGACTTCATTGATATATGTCAGCTCTTGGGTTAGATATGTGGGTAGCATTTTATGATTTAATTTGTATATAAAAATTAACATATTGTATGCAATTCTCTGTTTTATACTTATCAGCGATAATGTATCAAGCATGAACTGAATAGATGTTCTTCTGTTGCACATTAGAACGGCTCTCATAGCACGATTTTGAACTTTTTGCAATATATTGACTTGTTCATTTGTCATGAAAAATAGAAGTGTTCCACAGTAATCAATGTGAGGAGCTATGATTGATTTATAAATTGTTAGTTTTGAAAAGGAGGACACCTTATTGTCCAGCCTATATAAAAAATGTATTTTTCTGGCAAGTTTCCGTTTCACAAAATCACAGTGTTGAGACATGTCTAAAGTACTGTTTAGAATCACTCCTAAGTATTTGAAATTGTTCACTTCATCTATCTTGTTTCCATCTATTTTTATGTTGAAAGTAATTTTTTGTTCTTTAAGGTATTTTAGATTATGGCGACTTGACATTACCATAAATTTAGTTTTATCCATATTCAGCATCAATCCATTATTTTTCAGCCAGATGAACATACTCTGTAAATCTTCATTTAGAAAATACTCCATATCTTTGGGTTCACCAGTATAATACAGCATTGTGTCATCCACGAATAACTTTATCTGACAATGTTTAATATGATGAATAATATCATTGATAAATAGTATGAAAAGAATTGGACCTAGTACTGAACCCTGAGGTACACCAAATTCAGTTTCTATTTCTGTTGAAAATATGTTGTTATATTTAACAATTTGTTTTCTTTTCTTTAGATATGATCTGAGCCACTTTAGAACATTCTGGCATAATCCATATTTTTGTAGCTTCATTATTAATAATTCTCTATTTATCGTTTCAAATGCACGTCTAAAATCTAAGAAGACAATTCCAATAGTTTTTTTGTTATATATGTCAGTTTTCCACTGTGATATTAGAAATTGTAGAGCGGTTTCACATGAATGTGATTTGCGGAAACCAGATTGTTGCTCAATAAGAATGTTGTGTTTCTGTATGAATTGAATTAGTTGATCTTTTACTGATAATTCCAAAAGTTTTTCATAGAGTGGTAACGTATTTATAGGGCGATATTCAGAACATAATTTTGTATTTTTTGTTTTCTCAATGGGCACAACAGTAGACATCTTCCAAGCTTCAGGAAATGATCCACTATTCAAAGATAAATTTATAACACCTAAAAATCTGTTTCCAACAATACTGAATGAATGTTTTATGATGTTTAAGTTTATGCCATCATTGTCACAGCTGTTTTTTGTTAGTGATGTAATGATCATTTTCAGTTCACTCATGTTAATTTGTTTGAAGTTTGAAAATGTATTTTTTGTGAGTGGAATATGATTTGTTTGTCACTTTATGAAAGTCATTGCTTGGTTTTATACCGGAAATAATATTTTTTATACTACTTATGAAGAATGAGTTGAAAGAGTTTGCTATTTCTTTATCATTTACCTTCAATACACCATCAAAGTATATTTCTGGTTTGAACTCTGACTGCTTTCCACTCACTAACTCTTTTAGTGTTCGCCACATTGATTTAGGGTCATTTTTGTTTTGATCAATTTGTTCTTCATAATATTTTTTGTTTCTCTTCTTATCAATCTAGTTACAATGTTTCTTGTTATTTTATATTGTGCCCAATCATGTTCATTTTTGGTTTGTTTGGCTACTTTGTATAGCCTATCATGCACTTTTATTTCAGTCATAACTTCGTCTGAGAACCAGATATTTAATTTAAAATTATTGAATATCTTGCAATCCTTAAAAGGAGCATGTTTGTCCAAACAATATATTATTTCTCGTACTAACAGTAAGGATACTTCATCAATATTTGTGTTATTTGCATTCCAATGAGTTTGAGATAGGTCAAGTTGAAAATCAAACTCATTAAAGTTTTTGTAATCCCTCTTTTTCATTTTCTTGTCAATACTTTGTTTCATTTTCACATCATTTAGAGATATCAGCAGATTTGAATAGTCAGACACATTAGGGTAATCAGACACTGCATGTCTCATTTCTTTGTCATCAGTAATTAAATAATCGATTAATGTTGAAGAGTCTTTGGTAACTCTAGTATTTTCTGTAATAATTTGAAATAGTCCATTCATTCAGGGGAAACATTTTTTCTACTCCCTAAAACATGGATTTTCATTATATATATTCAAAAATATAAAGATAATTATGGATCGTTGATTTAAAAAGGAGATATTTTTTTTATTTTATTTTGAAGAACTTTCAAAGAAACTCAAATTTTCTTTGTGGATACAATGTCCAATGTCCGTATTGAAATTCATGTTGAAGTAAAGTTTGAACATAACTAGATTGAAATAAAGTTTTTATTTAATTTGGTATTGGTCGTAGAAAAAACAATGTATGCAACGATCTTGTAATTGCGCACGAGATTTACGACACTCGCCTACGTCTCGTGTCAACATGATCGTTACATAATATACCTACCTATTTATCCCGTATTGGGCCCTGGTTCTATATGTATATGCAATGACTTATTTACTGAATTGAAAAACATTTCTTTGTAACCCTTTTAACGTCTGATTGCGCTACTTATTTTTTACACATGAGGAAATTCGAAAGTCTCATATGCCAAAACAATGCAATCGAACAAAATGCAATCGAGAACTTTTTCATAGAAATTTTCCATAAATATCTCTAATGAAGACCCGTAGGATGTTTTTCTCATAATTTGAATGGTTTTTGCAGCGTTGCTATTTACATGTCGATAAACACGATTTTTTAATTATTAAGTTTGCTTAAACCGCACATATATTTAAAAGTTATTTCAATACTAATCAATATACGAAATATCGATCCCAATAAAGAAAACAAGAATTTTTATTTTTTTTATTCATATTTGAGTTCTTCCTTTTAGGGAATACTGGACAATGTAATAAAATCAAGTCGGCCGGGGTGGTAAAAAGCGTAGAGCGTTCGAGTATTTAGACAACCTCGAAGCGTTCAAGGTTAAACTTACTATGAGTAGTTTATATTTTACACCGAAATGAGTTGGAGTGAAACACTATTAGAATTCTTTTATTTTGAGCCTCCGCCGCCTCCATCACTTGGAATTCTTACCTCGCCCTTTATTCCGCAGATTTACTTTGACCTTTTCCAGAAGGTAAACCCCTTCTTAAGTCAAGCCCTTGAACTGAGATATTCAGTTAATTTTATTGGAATTGTACTCTGTACCGCCATTTATCATTACCATATCATATACAGGGTGTTAATTAAGTACGTTGACAAACTTCAAGAGGTGATTCTTTGAAAGGTTTCAGGACGAAAAGTCCATATAAACATATGTCCCAAACGGCTTGGTTTTTGAGATACAGGGTGATAAAAATACATTATTTTTAAGATTTTTTGGAGTTGACTTCGACATTTTCGACAATAATCAGTTCAAATCAAGCAAGTACAATCCATTCAATAGTACGCATGTTACAAAATAATTAATTCCTCAAATAATTCAAAGGGTCCTTCTTTTTTCAGTCAAGCCTTGTTCAACTCTTCAAAAAAAAAATTCCGCCGTCACTAACATATTATGAGACAGGAAAATAAATGTTGTTTTGTTTAACATCTTTTTGTTCTCCTGTAGTTTTTCATTTACTTGTACGGTTCAGGAGCTACAATTAAAATATTAATGCGAACATTTTCCAGTATTGCATAACATATTTAGAAATTTGAGAAACAAATATTCTCACGAAACGTGATTATTTGAAACTTTTAGGACGAAAAGTTCATGTAAACATATGTTCAAACGGCATGGTTTTCGATAGACATGTTGCTAAAAATTAATTATTTTCAAAAATTTTTGGAGAAAACTTCGACATTTTCGACAATAATCATTTCATCTTGTTCCAGTGTCCCATAACATTAGAAAATTTGAAAATAAAACATTCTCAATTATTGTAAATTGGAAGAAATATTTTTTCAGAATTAGAATAATCTACGATGAATAAATATTGTTTGATCTAGGTTATTCTGTGAGTAACAAAAGCTTCCGCGGATAGAAAATAAGTAATCTTGTACAGGAAGATATTGAATCTAATACCCAAAGAATTATTTTACAATTTTTGTTCATCGTAGATTTTTCTAATTCTTGAAAAATATTTCTTCCAATTTACAATAATTGAGAATGCTTATTTTCAAATTTTCTTAATGTTATGGGACACTGGGAAATGTCTGTATTAATAATTTTATTTTAGCTCCTGAACCGTACATGTGAATGAAAACTTCAAGAAAACAAAAAGATGTTAAATGAAATACCAATGATTATTCTTCTCCCACAATCTCACAGTGGTGGCTGACAAAAAATTCTGAAGGGTTGAACAATTCTTGACTTTGAAAAAAGTAGGACCCTGTGAATTATTTTGTATCGTGTTTACTATTAAATGGATTGTACTTACCTATAGTCTAGTTCCTAAATTGTAGATAGTGACTCATAGGTTGTACGGTTCATAATTCATATGAAGCAGGGCAGGAAATAGAACAGAAATCAGCTAGGTACTCAGGTTTCAAATTAAGTTTTACTTTGCCACTTTCTCAAATCCCCCCCGCACTTTCAAATCCCGTAAAAACCTGAAAATGTACGATGAGTCACTATCTACAATTTAGGAACTAGACTATACTTAATTTGAACTGCTTATTGTCGAAAATGTCGAAGTCTACTCCAAAAAATCTTGAAAAAAAATTATTTTATCACCCTGTATCTCGAAAACCAAGCCGATTGGGACATATGTTTATATGAACTTTTCGTCCTGAAAACTTTCAAATAATCACTTTTCGAAGTTTGTGAGAATATTTGTTTCTCAAATTTCTTTATGTTATGCGATACTGGAAAATGTTCGCATTAATATTTTCATTGTAGCTCATGAACCGTACAAGTAAATGAAAAACTACAAGAGAATAAAAATATGTTAAATGAAAAAACATTGATTATTCCTGTCGCATATGTCAGTGACGGCGGAAAAAAAATTCTGAAGGGTTGAACAAGGCTTGACTCTGAAAAAAGGGGGACCCTGTGAATTATTTGAGAAATGAATTATTTTGTATCATGCGTACTATTGAATAGATTGTACTTGCCTGATTTGAACTGATTATTGTCGAAAATTTCGAAGTTATTTCCAAGAAATCTTGAAAAAAAAAGGAATTTTCATCACCCTGTATCTCGAAAACCAAACCGTTTAGGACATATGAAACCTAGCAAAGAATCACCTCCTGAAATTTGTCAACGTACTCAATTAACACCCTGTA
Organism: Chrysolina haemoptera; assembly: GCA_958298965.1. Lineage (NCBI taxonomy): Eukaryota > Metazoa > Arthropoda > Insecta > Coleoptera > Chrysomelidae > Chrysolina > Chrysolina haemoptera. The sequence goes on along the minus strand of OY282600.1, from coordinate 13,900,020 downwards.
TATAATTATATCTGATCCAAGAGAACCAGATCCAAGGTTTGGCAACCCGCCTGTCCATCGCGTCATTGTTGGGTTGCATACACCACAGGCTGCTGGCCCGGCGGTTTCTACGGTATCTACATTTAAACTTTTTGTGGCATTCCGCTACTGTTTTTTTTTGCTTTTGCAAGAAATGAAATAATTTCTCGTTACTGAAAAGAATATATTTAGCGTGAAAACTTAGGCATAGAACAACGTTAGAAATATTCACTTGCTAATTTTGAACCATTGGGTTATTTCAATTCAAGAAATCATCTGGATTGTCGCCTGGTCATTATTCAGGTAGGGCTATTTAGTTTATGCGCCTTTTGAATAACTTCTTATTATAGTCATTTTTTAGCAAATTGATAATTTCCTCTCAAGCTCCTATTGTCTCATTGAATTCAGCATATCCACTGAATTACTGAGCTTTATTCTGTCCTACTGGTTACCTACCGAATTGGCCAGAACCCCCTAACCAAGCTCTGAGAGCGTGTATCTGTGCAAACTTGTTTGCTTTATTTTGTTCTCAGTTTGGCTTATTCTTTCATTTATTTCTGTTACTTGCCCATTTATAATTCGTGCATTTTTATTTATTTTGTCATTTAGTCTTTTGTTCTCTTTATCCATCCTCCTCTCTAGTTTGCCTTTTTCTTTCTTGTTCTCTTCCCTGTCTTATATGATATTGACTTCTAATATTTGGGTTTTCTCCTGTACTTGTTCTATTTTCCCATCTGTTATCTGTTTCCTTTCCTTTCAAATTCCTAACTTTGGATTCCGTGGTTTGTTTCAAATTAAGTTTCAGCTAGTGACTGTAGATGTCACAAGTTATTTTTCATTATCATTGTATTTGCCGTAAAGTATTAATTCAGAGTTAATTCGTTTTGATTTCGAGAGCTGCATAAAGCTGCTCTGAAGAGTTGTAAACAACGAAACGGCCGTCAGCAGATGATGGAACTCTCAGAATTAAATCGAAAACACTCTGTTCACTTTAAATTCTGTTCGCGTTTCTCTTGACGCATTAGAAACTTGATTATGAACCTTAGATTGGTCAGGACAACAACATTTTTGCCTGCCTGCCAATGGTAGAAAAATTACTAACTTTGGATTCCGTGGTTTGTTTCGAATTATTTTTTTTTTGAACTAGTGACTGTAGATATGACAAATTATTTTCATTATCATTGTCTTTGCCGTAAGGTATCAATTAAAAGTGAATTCGTTTTGATTTCGAGAGCTCCATAAGCTGGTCTGCCGAGTTGTAAACAACGAAACGGCCGTCAGCAGATGATAGAACTCTCGAAATAGAATCAAAATCACTCAAATATTTATAAATATATGTATATATATGTATATTGGCAAAAGAATCTCCGACCCCTAAAACCCCCATATCCCAATTTTGAATCGAATTGGACCATAACATAAAATTCTTCGTCTTGAATTTTTCAATTTTGACAGAAGAATCATAATCCTTGCCCCCGAAAAATCCGAGATACCAATTTTGAATAAAATCGGATCATGATTACATAACTCATCAGCCATATTGAATCCGCCATCTTGAATTTTCCAATTGTGACAGAAGAATCATAATCTCTGACCCCGAAAATCTCCAGAACCAATTTTGGATTGAATCGGGTCATAATTACAAAACTCGTCCGCCATATTGGAGCCGCCATTTTGTTTTCTCCTTTGACAAAAATTTCCAGATGCCTTGTCACCGGGATTATGTACACCTGCTAAATTTCAAATCAATCGGACGATTAGAAGTGGTCTAAAAATTGGTTACAAGATTTGACCGTAACATACATTTTTTTTTTTTAACAGAGTTAATATAAGCGTGATAAAAAAATCTAAATGGTCAAACTATGTTGTTTCTGACACAAAATTATTAAAACGAAAATGATTAAACACTTCGTCAACCATTCAGTCTCTCGTCGCCAAAACATAGAAAAACAAGGGGCCAAATACTCAATGGCTCAATGGTTCTTGCAAAACAAATTTATTGATTGAAGAATACAAATGACTTAACATGCCAGGATAATTTATGCCAGTTGACACCTCAATTCCTTTGAGACTGTCCTCACTCACCTTAACTGACAACTTGACATACGCCTTCATGTTTCAGTATAGAGTGATTACACCACACATATGGTCTTTATTTTCAATTTGACGATCAAACAAACAAAATATAGTCTAAAAGTTAAGTTGTAATTCACTCACCACAATTCCTTCACTACTTTGTATACTCTCTATCATTTCATTAACTATTTTTGGTAGAGCTGGGCCGATTTCTTCCTTCAATACAATTGCCAGAGATGCAAGAAGACCATAAACACTTTTTTTTATGTCAGGATCGGTTGTTTGATCCAATAGTCTGAGACTCAGTTGAAGTGAGTCAGATGCTAAGGGTTTAAAATTTTGAGGTCCTATAAATTGGGCAACCACAGCCAACGATTCTAGAAAGCAACAAATCAACTATATGAATACATTAAAAAAGTTTGAAAAAAACACGTTAAAAAAAATTATCTCTAAATTTCATAACAGCGTCCTTAGTCTATATTGCTATTCAAGCAGTGGCGCAGTCAGAATTTCAGTTTGGGAGGGGGAGAGAAGGGGTGGCTGTACAGCCGAAGACAGAATTTATGAGACCTTTTTTTTGTCAACCCAATGTGATGAATACCGGGAAAAAAATTACTTAACTCGGTGGTATTGTGCTGCAGCCCCACACCCGCCCCCTGGCTACGCCTATGCATTCAAGTAGGACAAAATTAACTTCTCAACCAAGTATAATCATTAGTAACCGGCGGATTTTTTACCGTTGCTTGGTTTATATTTGTATAATTGAATGGTCATATTGTCCTACAAATTGAATGGTAGGTGTTCCCAGTCCTACGCTCCGAAATAGTCATTTCCATGGTAAAAAAAAAATATTAGTAACAGGCTGAATCTTCATGAGTAGCTTTGTTTTGATGAGAAGCCCAACTTTTCCCTCTACGAAAATTCTCGAAAGTGGTATCTAATAAAATGCGCAGGCGTCAATCATGTCGATTTGGTGAGCGCAAAAAAGTCATTAATAACAGTTAGTTTTTTAGTTGAACCTCGAGGTAATCCGCCAAAGTACTCTAAAAAACGTTTATCCTACAAATAGGATGGTAGGACTGAAGAGTCTCCCACTCCCAACATGTACCAATGACGTGGTCATAAGAAATCATCAGTACCTAGCAGATTTTTCTACCATTGCTTGCTTTATATTTGTAAAATTAAATGGTCACATTGTCCTAGGTAGGTTTTCCCAGTCCTACGTGCAAAAGCCGTAGTATACAGGGTGCTCCATTTTATGTTCTTGTACAAACTTGATGAAGACGTACATTTTTTTAAAAATTGGCAAATTCTAGCAGTTTGTTTTCTAGTTATAACGGATTGAGTAAAAATCAAAATTGATAATGCAATATTCATCTATTTATGTGAACAGTTTCTTGCCATGCTGTAATACAACACCTTTTGTGAGATATTATTTTCATTCAAATGAAAGGACTTATGATCTTAAAATTAGATGCGAAAAGGTTAATTCTAAAGAAAGTTCAATTTCGATCAACTTCCATTCTGATTGATCGTCAATGATAAACTCAATCAACGTATTCACTCGTAGGTGGATTCATACACAGGAGAATTGATTATATTATTGACTACCTTGTATAAAAACAGTTTCGTTTTTTCTGTATTATGAAACATATTTCTCACGAATGTCAGTAATGTCCAATCGCTCACTAATTCAATATTGGATATGAATGGTATATTGATATTTTTTATAGTAAAATTTTTTCAAAAATCTCAAAATGCATTATATGTCGCTCTCTAGCGCCGAATCTGGTCATACGATCGAGTAGGGCCAATGGAGACTTTTACTCAGAATATCTCCAGCTACAACATACTAAAAATTCAGCCATTTTCACCGAAAGACTTTCTTTCATTAAATGTGTGCGGGGTCCTTTGATGATAGTTGTATAAATTGTTGTTTAAAATTGATTTTTCCGTTAACCAGATGTCGTTCTAACACGAACGATAGCGATAACCCTCAAAAGACGAAACTTGTGCGAGCCAAGTATCAACGAATGATTGATTTTTACGTGCTATTCCACTTTTTCGGTCCATCAGAGAAATATCCGCAGTCTCTGGGCTTCGGACTCACGCCCGGCGACCAGAGTGGATAAAAGATCGGTACTTTAACTACTTGGCCACTTGACCCCCGTAAAATAGAATATCTTCTTTCGAACAGGACTTTTGAAAACTCATATCATATCAGGAGACACTATACATCCTATTTTACCGTTGAGCAGATTTTCACAATTTGTCTGACCTCTTTGAAAGTTTTCAATTATAAATTTCAGCTCTTCAGACGATGTGGTGTTGCAGGTGTGTCCGGGTTTCCTTGCATCTGTGAAAGCGAATGCGCCACCATTTAAGCCGCCCCGGAGGGCAGATTGATTACTTCAATTTTTTTACTTTGTTATTGTTGTTTTCAATATGTTTATAAAAGTTATGAATGCTAAACAAAATTTCCCACTTTTTTATACACTTTTCACGTAAATTACGATATTTTTGAATTGAACAAACAATTATAAATTGAAAGTAACATTACTTTACGAATAAAAGTATATTAAATCAGCTAAACCACAATTTCAAAATAATTCGTTAATTTGAATAATTCTTGTAGGACTAGCGATACATACCCGTATTTTTGTAGGGCACTGTATTATTTAGGTAAAGAATACACTAACCTTCCATGTGTTATCATTGTCCTACAGTTACTAATAATTTTTTTTTACCATGGAATTGACAATTTCGGAGCGTAAGACTGGGAACACCAACCATTCAATTTGTAGGACAATATGACCTTTCAATTATACAAATATTAACCAAGCTACGGTAAAAAAATCCGCCGGTTACTAATCATTTCTTATGACCACGTCATTGGTACATGTTGGTAGTGGGGGACTCTTCAGTCCTACCATCCATTTTGTAGGACAAAAGTTTTTTCGGGTACTTTGGTGAATTATCTCGAGGTTCAACTAAAAAACTAACTGTTATTAATGACTTTTTTGCACTCACCAAATCGACATGATTGACGCCTGCCCTTTATTAGCTACCACTATCGAGAAATATCGTAGAGGAAAAAGTTGGGCGTCTCGGCAAAATGAAGCTACTCCGGAAGATTCAGTCTGTTATTATCATTTTTGAAAATAGGCGTGGGATCCTGGTCTGAAACCAATACGTTCTTCAAAAATTGATCATATTTATGAGTACATTATACAGTATCGGAAACTTTTCATCTGGGGTATAGACAGAAATCTACGCGAGCAACAAGGAACGCAATGATATGATAATACCACATAAATAAGAGAGACACTACTGTGCGCCTATCCTGTTATCCCACCCGACGAATTAACAGCTGACGTCGATATCCCTTCCTCGAGCGAGTAGAGGAGAAATTGTAATGCTGCTCTCATGAAACCACAAAGATGAAAACTTTCCAATACTGGATATCAAAATCAACCCATTTTAATGATGTTGAATTTCTAATTGAAGTAAAACTATAAAAATACATGAACTAAATTCTGATAAGTTTGAAGATTACATATACAGTATCGAAAAGTTTTCATCTTGGGTATGGTGGTTTCATAAGAGCATCAAGAATAGCTTGCTATATTTTAAGAGAGCATTACAATTTCTCCTCTACTCGCTCGCTGTGTCGCATTGCCACGTGGTCCGCTAATGCGTCGGTTGGGGTAACAAGAGCGGCGCACAGTAGTGCGTCCCTCTTGTTTATGTGGTATTATCATATCATTGCGTTCTTTGTTGCTCGCGTAGATTTCTGTCAATTCTGACAATTGTAATTGTCAAAAACAGAATTAAACAGCAAATAATATTCCAGCCAGTTTGTCGAGATTTGAATTTGGTTCTTTCTAAACATTATTCTTCTACTTATTGTTCTTAATACCACGCGAGCTCAGATCTCGCTCTCGTGATTTTGTCAGAACAGCTCTCGTTAAATTGCCAATGAAAGTAAGTATTCGAAAACAACCACAAAAAATATCGGGCTAAATCTGAGCTATTGTGGTATTACCCTCGAAAATTGAATTTAAACATATTATTTATGTACGATTCCAAACATTCTCTCTCCAAAGCTTTCTTGGCATTAGGTGAAATATAAATATTTTACATTTTCCATTATAGGTAGACTGAGTTTAAAAAGTTTGAATCATACGGGAAATTTTTTATTGTCCATTTGTCAGAAAATGTTATTTTTTATGAAAGTTGCTGCATTGGTTTAAAAATTGTATTTGTGTTATTGAAATTCTGAATTTCCAAACAATCTACAGGAAATTTTGATCAACCCCTCATTTTTGATACTATCAAAATATTCTATTTAGAAGAAAAGCTGTTTAGAATCAAAAACAATATTCAAATTTGAAAAGCTGTTTAGAATCAAAAACAATATTCAAATTTGAAATCACAGCTACCTACATAAAAAAATAAATTTTCTTCTTTTTTATGAATAAATTGTTTCGAAAAATTTGAAAATTTGTATTATTTAATTATCAAGCATTAATTAATTGATTTATTGTATATTATATTTTTCTGCTATAAAATCATACTAATAGTTATTATAGACATACATAGAGAATGAAATATCAAATTTGCACTAAATAACTAGTAAAAATTCAAATCAGTTTCAACAAACGTCGATATTTCAGTACAAATAATAAATTGGTCCAAATTTCGTATAGATCCACATAAGGTATATGCGAGATACTAGAACCATACAAAAATGGAAAAAAATATTTTGTTGTGTGGGTGGCTGTGATCATAAATCTAATTATTGTTTTAGATTATAAACAACTTTTCTAAATAAACTTTATAAGTAAGGTCAAAAATAAGGGTGATAACTCTTGATCAAAATTCCTATTTTTTGATCTCCCCTGTTCACTGTTTGGATTAGAATTTTGATAACCCAAATACAAATTTTTTGCAATGCAAATAGATGGTAAAAAGTTTCCCATATGGTGCAAACTGGTGCCAACTTTTAATAAATATAAAGAAAATTTACCGGTGTGAACTTGGCGGTTAATTTTCAGCTGTAACTTTCGATCCAGCAGTGAATCCGCCAGTGACGTCGGTAAAAATATAACTTTCAATGGTTCGGATGAAATTAGGATTACTTTGGAGATATCCTTTCAGAATGAGTAGTTTTCACAGAATGCGTATTCTGCATCAATTTCATTCATTGGCATGGGGTATAAAATCAACCCTCCAAAAAAATTTAAATTGACAAAAGCCCTCATAAAAAGCCTACCAACATGAAATTAACAGAACACGTTTATAATAACGAAATGAACGTGGTAAGCCTTCAGAAAAAACCTGCCAACATGAAATTCACAGAAGACATTTTTATTCACAATTTCACGATTTCACGATTTGTTTGGATGGAAGAGCAAGATCTGGCTGTGCTTTCTGTAGAGCAGTCAGAAATTGAATCCTGCCATTTGATAGGACCTACTATGTAATCGTCATCGAAATTTGTTTGTTGTTTTTATTATTATTATTATTATTATTATTATTATTAAATGAACGTGTCCTTTCAATTTCAATAATTTGCAAATTGGGTGAAGGGCTAAAATCAACCCCCGAATGACATGAAATAGAGAAGAGCCTTCAGAACACGTTTATAATCACGAAATGAACGTGCCGTATAGATTTCATTCATTTTCAAGTGGTATGAAGGGTTAAAATCAACCCTTCAAAAAAATTAAAATTGACAAAAGCTTTCAGAAAAAACCTGTCAACATGAAATTACCAGAACACGTTTATAATCACGAAATGAACTTGTCGTATGAATTTCATCAATTTGCAAAGGGGATGAAGGGCTAAAATCAACCCATGAACTACATAAAATAGGGAAAAGCCTTCAGAAAAAACCTGCCAACATGAAATTCATAGAAGACGTTTCTATTCACGTAATGAATATATATATATATATATATATATATATATATAATTTGGAAAGATTATTTGGGTAAGCAGCAAGCAAAACGTGTACTCTTTTAACACTATATTTCCAATATTTCAACAGTGGTTACTGTCATCTTCAGGGAAGCTACAATTAATAAGCGAATATATACTAAAATGGAGTGAAACCCAGTAACAGCTATACTTACTGTGTCTTTGAGGTTGATTGCAAAAAGATGTGATGAAAGTAATACAACAATTATCGAAAGGGAAACATGAAGTTGATGATAAAATAACATTAAAAGGTCAATAATTAAAATAATTAGTCAATTAATATACATTTTTTAAAATTTATATGGATAATTTCCACGTGTGGACATACTCAAGCACGTGTATATCCTCTTGGTTAGGAAACAGACAAATGACATATGTTTCATGTACTTAAAAGAAGAAAATTATGAAAATTGAAGTTTGACAGGTAGAGTCCACGATTTGGCCTCTGCTTGTGAGTAAACCAGCCAATTGTACCACTCAGAAGGGCGAGCATATTTCTTATTGAATTGTTAAAAGAATTATTTAAAGATTAATTTGAAACATTATTTGACAGTTGTCGGTTTTTTATCAATGAGTAATAAATATGAATAAATTTCACTTAAATGATTGAGATCTGTTTTTTTATTTAAGCAGTTATCTGATTGAGAGATGAAAGCCATTTCCATGAAAAGTCTTTTAGTAGAGTTAACTTCCTTGGTTAAAATTTTAGTGTTACTGTAATTCATAATGTGTCCTGTATTATTTACATTATGAATTACATTATGAATTACAGTAACACTAAAATTTTAACCAAGGAAGTTAACTCTACTAAAAGACTTTTCATGGAAATGGCTTTCATCTCTCAATCAGATAACTGCTTAAATAAAAAAACAGATCTCAATCATTTAAGTGAAATTTATTCATATTTATTACCCATTGATAAAAAACCGACAGAACAACTGTCAAATAATGTTTCAAATTAATCTTTAAATAATTCTTTTAACAATTCAATAAGAAATATGCTCGCCCTTCTGAGTGGTACAATTGGCTGGTTTACTCACAAGCAGAGGCCAAATCGTGGACTCTACCTGTCAAACTTCAATTTTCATAATTTTCTTCTTTTAAGTACATGAAACATATGTCATTTGTCTGTTTCCTAACCAAGAGGATATACACGTGCTTGAGTATGTCCACACGTGGAAATTATCCATATAAATTTTAAAAAATGTATATTAATTGACTAATTATTTTAATTATTGACCTTTTAATGTTATTTTATCATCAACTTCATGTTTCCCTTTCGATAATTGTTGTATTACTTTCATCACATCTTTTTGCAATCAACCTCAAAGACACAGTAAGTATAGCTGTTACTGGGTATATATATATATATATATATCAATTTCATCCATTTGCAAGGGGAGTGGAGGGTTATAATCAACGAAATTGACGAAAGACTCCAGAAAAAAAAAACTGCCAACTTGAAATTCGAAGTACACGTTTTTTTTTCACGAAGAATTGAATATGTCGTATAAATTTCATTAATTTGCAAAGGGAATACCTCAGGGCTCAAATCAACCTCCGAAAGAAATAAAATAGACGAAACCTTGAAATTTGAAAATTTCCAAACACGTTTGTATCCATGAAATCATCATCTAGAATCAATTTCATCCATTTGAAAGGGGGATGAAGGAAAAAAAATAAACCCTTGGAAAACAATTAACATTAACATTGTTACCTTGATTGAAATAAATCAAATAGAGAATTACTAAAGGTATTTTTTTCTCGTATGTATACCACGTGACGCAATTAGATTTTCCAATGTATTACTATTGTTTAGAATTTTTGTTTTGGAATTGTTTTAATGCTTGGTCCAGAAAAAGTGATAGAAATATTTTGTCGCATGTGACATAGGGTAGTCGACATTTGAGAATAGGGTCCCAGGGCTCAAATCAACCTCCGAAAGAAATAAAATAGACGAAACCTTGAAATTTGAAAATTTCCAAACACGTTTGTATCCATGAAATCATTATCTAGAATCAATTTCATCCATTTAAAAGGGGGATGAAGAAAAAAAATAAACCCTTGGAAAACAATTAACATTAACATTGTCACCTTGATTGAAATAAATCAAATAGAGAATTACTAAAGGTATTTTTTTCTCGTATGTATACCACGTGACGCAATTAGATTTTCCAATGTATTACTATTGTTTAGAATTTTTGTTTTGGAATTGTGTTTTGGTTTTCTTCTGGAATTTGATTGGGATGAAAAAAAGTCCATCCTCTTTACAAATGGACGAAATTGACACGAGAAGTTCATTTTGTGAATAAAAACATGTTCTGTGGATTTCAAAATGGCATGTTCCTCCTGAAGGCGTTTCTCCATTTCATTTCTTTCGTCAACTCTCCCCTTTGCAAATGGATGAAATTGATACATGATGATCATCTCGTGAAAACAAATGTATTATGTGAATTTCATGTTGGCAGGTTTTTTTCTGAAGGCTTTTGTTTATTTTATGTCTTCGGGGGTTGATTTTACACCTTAATATACCCTTTGCAAATTAATGAAATTGATACGGCACATTCATCTCGTGAACAAAAACGCGATCTGTGAATTTCAAGTTGGCAGGTTTTTTCTGAAGGCATTCGTCAATTTGAATTCTTTCGGCGGTTGATTTTAACCCTCCATCCCCTTTCAAATGGATGAAATTGATACATGATGATTATTTCGTGAAAACAGATGTGTTACGTGAATTTCATGGCAGGTTTTTACTGAAGGCTTCTGTCTACTTTATGCCTTCGGGGGTTGATTCCTCTAATATCCTTTGCATTTCGTGATTATAAACGTGTTGTGTTAATTTCATGTTGGTCAGTTCTTTCTGAAGACTTTTCTGTATTTTGTGTCATTCGGAGGTTGATTTTAGCCCTTCACCCCCTTTGCAAATGATTGAAATTGATAGGAAACGTTCATTTCGTGAATAAAATCATGCTTTGTGAATATCATGTTGGCAGGTTTTTTTTCAAGGATTTTCTCTATTTTATGTCATTCGGGGATTGATTTCAGCCTTTCATCCCCTTTGCAAATTGATGAAATTCATACGGCACGTTCATTTCATCTATATAAACGTGTTCTATGAATTTAATGTTGACAGGTTTTTTCTGAAGGCTTTTCTCTATTTTATGAGTTTCGTACGTTCATTTCTTCAATATAATCGTGTTCTGTTAATTTCATGTTGACAAGTTTTTTCTGAAGGCTTTTCTCTATTTTATGTCATTCCGGGGTTGATTTTAACCCTTCACCTTCTTTGCAAATTATTCAAATTGATAGGACACGTTCATTTCCTGAATAAAAACCTCTTCTTTGAATTTCAAGTTGGCAGGTTTTTTTCTAAAGGATTTTCTCTATTTTATGTCATTCAGGGGTTGATTTCAGCCCTTCATCCCCTTTGCAAATTGATGAAATTGATACAGTACGTTCATTTCGTGAATATAAACGTGTTCTGTTAAAATATTAATGCGAACATTTTTCAGTATCGCATAACATAAAGAAATTTGAGAAGCAAATATTCTCACAAACTTCGGAAAGTGATTACTTGAAAGTTTTCAGGACAAAAAGTTCATATAAACATATGTCCCAAACGGCTTGGTTTTCGAGATACAGATTGATGAAAATTATTTTTTTTTCAAGATTTTTTGGAGTACACTTCGACATTTTCGACAATACTCAGTTCAAATTAGGCAAGTACAATCCGTTCAATATTACACACGATACAAAATAATTCACAGGGTCCTACTTTTTTCAGAGTCAAAAATTGTTCAACCCTTCAGAATTTTTTTTCTGCCACCACTGAGAGATTGTGAGAGGAGAATAATTATTGGTGTTTCATATAACATCTTTTTGTTTTCTTGGAGTTTTCATTTACTTGTACGGTACAGGAGCTAAAATAAAAATATTAATACAAACATTTTCCAGCGTCCCATAACATTAAAAAAATTTGAAAATAAAACATTCTCAATTATTGTAAATTGGAAGAAATATTTTTTAAGAATTAGAAAAATCTACAATGAATAAAAATTGTAAAATAAAAAATATAATTATAGCTCCTGAACCGTTCTTCAAGAAAACGAAAAGGAAAAATGGAACTTCGAAACCCAAGCCGTTTGGGACATATGTTTATTTGAACTATTAATCCTGAAACCTTTCAAAGCATCACCTCCTGAAGTTTGTCAACGTACTTAATTAACACTCTGTATATGTATAAAATTTGACAGTTATGTCAAAAAAATATATACATATAAACATAAAATACATTAATGAATACATTATTGGTAAGAGAAAAAGGTTTAAACTTCCCTATATAATTTTTTTTATTTTTATTTTTAATGAGGATTTTGATATTTTTCTTGAAAGTAGTGAGAGCTGAACTGTTTTTTATTGAATAGGTAATTGATTAAACTCCTGGAGACCCTTGAAAAACAGAGAACTCATGGTGCTCCTGCGGTTTGTTCTGACAATATGAATATCATCACAATTTCTGGTGGGTTACGAATGGACATCTTTACGAAAAATCAAATATTTTTGAAAATAGGATGGTGCTAGATTATTTAGGATTTTGAAAATAAATATCATACTAAGATAGTAAATTCTTTGAGAGACAGTAAACCATTGCAAAGTATTAGACATAGAAACAATGGACGTATATCGATTTGCTTTCAAAATTTTCCTCATACAACGATTTTGCAGCTTTTGAAGTTGATTTAATTTATTTAGGTCCCATGAAAATAATAGTAATGCGTAGTAATCAAAATGAGGTTGAATTATTGTGTTATACACCATTATTTTCGTTTCCATTGAGAGTTTGTGATATTCTAGAAAAGTATAATTTCTACAATATTTTTTTGAATATGTAGTCAAAATGATTATTAAAGGATAGAAAGTTATCTAAATGAAAACCCAAATACTTAACTGTTGATATTATTTCAATTCTTTCATTATTTATGATCAAGTTTATATTATTGATATTCACAGCTTTATATTTGTTTTGTTGTTAAGATCATTCGTTTCGTTTTCGAAACATTCAGTTTAAGTTTATTCATCAATAAATAATCATGAACGTCTTTCAACACTGAATAAATTTTCTTACTTCTTCCATCTAAACTACTATCACTACACGCTAACAATGTGTCGTAGTCAAAAAGATTTACGAATTCACATTCAATAAATAGTTCTATATCGTTCAAATATAAAATGAAAAGTAGTGGACCTAACACACTTCCTTGAGGAACTCCAACATGAAAGTTGAGTTCTTGTGATACATACCCACTGAATTGCACTCTTTGTCTACGATTACTAAGATAGTTATTTAGCTAGTGATTTACTCTACCCTCGATTCCATAGCTTGATAATTTTTTTACTAATATATTTCTATTGATCGTTTCAAATGCTCTTTTCAAGTCAAGGAAAACACTGACAACATACTTGTTATCGTCCAACTCTTTTTTAAATTTACAAAGTGTGTGTTGTAGAGATGATCATAATAATAATACTTTATTGCGTAAGATCAACTAGGGACAAAGCAAACGTCAAAATTTACAGTATAGGTACATTTTGAAACTACATGCAATGTTTTAATGCCACCAACAGTTGAAGCAATAGTAGCATTTTTGATTCAGATATGTAATAACGGAGATTCTAAATTTCTTTGTATCTCTGATGCTTTTCAATTCTTGGGGTAGGGAGTTATATGCTTTGATTGCCTGGTACTATGGGCTTTTCTCATAGTAAGTAGATTTGTGGTTTGGTATCGTCAATTCATTGCAATATCTAGTCCTCACATTCATGTTTACAGAATATTGATCACTGTTCCTTGGAAACAAGTGAGAATATTTCTTCACAAAGCACACAAGACCTAGGAAGTACAATGAATGCACAGTCATAATGTCAAGTTCATGAAATACAGTTTACAAGAGGTGTTTCGATCCAGTTTTAATATACATCTAATAATTTTTTTCTGGGTTATGATTATTTTCTGTGCTATTGTTGATGAGCCCCAGAACATTACACCATATGATATGATTGATTGTACGTGAGAACAGTAATATATTCTTAAGCTATTGGTTGATACTTGAACCCTCAGGTAGCGAATTATTCCACAGATTGAGTTCAGTTTGCTATTTAATGAGTTTATAGAAGTTTCCCAGCTGAGTGTTGCATTCAGCGTTACGCCTAGGAATTTGAAGTTATCTGATATTGGGATTGATTTATTTTGTAGTTTAACGTACAGGGATTCTTCATAGCAATTGGTCTTGTTGAAGATAATAAGACCTGTCTTAGTTAAGATCATTTTTTTTACACCATATATTCATTTTATCAGAGACAGTGAAAGATTTAGTTGAGAGTTCGGTTATACTGTTGCCCGTTACAATAACAGAAGTATTGTCAGCAAACTGGTATACGCTACCGGGATATAGAGTCTTGGGTAGATCATTCACATAAATCAGAAAAAGAATTGGTCCGAGTATTGACCTCTGTGGCACGCCTTGTTCAATGGTAGCTTTATTTGAATAATATAGTTGTTGATCTTTTGTAACACATACTGCCTGTGTGCGGTTCGTTAAATTAGAATGGATAAGTTGTTGACTTACGCCCCTAAATCATACCATTCAAGCTTGTACTACAGCTTTGCATGGTTTACGATGTCAAAGGCCTTTGAAAGATCGAAATATAATCCTTATGGGCTACTATTTTTTCAACATTCTCAGTGATATATTTGACTGCATTGAATATAGCTAGCTCTGTGGACATGCCTTACCTGAAACCAAATTGTTGGGATGTTAATATATTATTCAGTTGGAGGAATGCTATGAAGCTATTATATATCGCTCTTTCAAAGACCTTGGAGGGTGAAGGAAGAAGTAAAATTGGTCTGTAGTTGTTTACGTTATTTCTATTGCATTTTTTGTGAATCGGTACAACTTTTGCTACTTTTAAGTCATCTGGATTCACAGGAATATTTTTTTCGAAAATCCAATTGGTTATTTATTAAAATTTCATTATTTTCAATGTGATCCACCAATTGATCATAAACAGCTAACTCTAAAACTTTTTACAATGGCGGCAATGTATTAATAGGTCTAAATTCAGAGGGGTTAATAGTGTTCCCTATTTTCTGTATTGGAATGATGGTACTAGTTTTGAGTGCATCAGGTATGATACCGAAATCAAGAGAAGTATTGGGAAGTATGATAACATGACCAATTGTTTCAAAAATATCTTATAGCATTTTGGCATTGAGTATTTCATGTACCGATATCTTAGAGTCCAAGGTTTCACTTAATTCACCCAATGATAGTAATCTGAATGTATCTAACAATTTATGTATTTCGGCGGTTGATTTTAGCCCTTAACCTTCTTTGCAAATTATTGAAATTGCTAGGACACGTTCATTTCCTGAATAAAAACCTCTTTTTTGAATTTCATGTTAGCAGGTTTTTTCTAAAGGATTTTCTTTATTTTATGTCATTCGGAGGTTGATTTTAGCCCTTTACCCTCTTTGCAAATGATTTAAATTAATAGGACAGATTCATTTCGTGAATAAAAACGTCTTCTGTGAATTTCATGTTGGCAGGTTTTTTCTGAAAGCTCTTCTCTATTTTGTCATTCGTGGGTTGATTTTAGCCTTTCACCCCCTTTGCAAATTATTGAAATTGATAGGACACGTTCATTTCGTTAATAAATACGTCTTCTGTGAATTCCATGTTGGCAGGTTTTTTCTGAAGGCTTTTCCTTACTTTATGTCATTCGGGGGTTGATCAAGAGTTCGGCTATAAGTTATGCTGGCGGAAAGTGTCTGGCAGTGTTCAATATTATTTTGAAATAGTATTTTATGAAATATATACAGTGCAGCTTTTAATAGCTAGCAAGGATAGTTGAACATGAACAACCACAGTAATTCTTCTTTGTTGGCAGCAGTGGCACTCTTTCACCACCTTACTTCTGTGTCCCCCGAAATCTCTAAAAACTGTTTTTCGCGGTAACCCTGTCAGTATAATATAGAACAACCCTGGTTAATATTTTTTTTGCAATTCAAATTCGAAATATCAAATATAAATGGGAACCTGAATACTACTCATACCCCGATCAATTTGAGCAGTTTGATGTGAAAGAATGAAACCAAAAATATTTTGAAGCTTTTTATTGTACTACTTTTTGAGAGAAGAAAAATTACAATTACTCGACAGATGGCACTGGGGGCACATCAGCTTAAATATTTCGAAAGGCATAAATAACGAAATTGAGAAAAAATTAATTAACAAAATTCAAAAATATTTAGATGATTGTAAAGAGAATTGAATTATATTTTCAAAGCCGCACTGTATAAAAATTAGCAATCAGAATTTAAGATAAGTTGATCCTGAAAATAAAGTATGTCTGGGGGCCCTGTGCTCTGTGAAAATCAGGATTTTTGTCAACATCACTTGCGAGATATCTGATTTGTTCCATAATATAGCCGCTCACTATATTATAAATAAAATATAGTTTTTTGTAGGGTTGCAGATATGTTTTATCTATATTTTGATATTAATTCACATACAAACATATATCGTTATACAGTCCCGCCAAAAAGTAGGTAACAAATGAAAAAAAAGTTTATTATTAGAGTATCGAAAAAAGAATCCAGGTGATCGATTGTGCATGTCCGACACCCCGAAAATCAAGTTTGAAACGTGTCACGTGATGACTGGTATGGCGTCAAATTAAAAAAAGTTACTATGAAAAAACATCGAAAAATATCATTCGAAAAAAATTGCATAGAATTCAATTTATATTCGTATACGGAGTTTCATATGAAATTTTGAGATAATTGAAAAAGGCCATTTTTTTTTCTTCTGGATAGCTGGACTGTAGCAAACTTTTGTATTTCGGTGATAATGACAGAACTTTCTCACAGCACTAAATTGAAAATATAGTTTTCTTTTGGACGATTATCAACGAAACTTGATTATTATCAGAACAATATTTCTTCTAAAAGTTTTTGGATTGCCATATCATCACAATAATCGTGGAATTCTAAAATAACTGTTAGATGTTACAGCAGGTTTGAAGAAAATTGGTTTCACTAAGTAAAGCTATGTAGAAAAAGGAACATTGACATTTGCGAGAAGATCAGAAAATATTCCATGAAAATTTATATTTCCAATTACTTATCGCAAAACTTCATTTGAAACTTTGTAAGCGAACGAATGTATAATTAAATTATAAGCAACTTTTTCAAATAAGAATTTTCGATATTTTGCCATCTTATACTTCTTTCAGCCACTTCATAGCAATTTTTTTCAATTTGTCGTCATACCAGTGTTCACGTGACACCAGATTTTTCAATACTCTGATAATACATATGTTACCCAGATGTTACGTACTTTTTAGCGGGCACTGTATATATGAAATATTGATTATTGGGGAAAATTGTATGAACATAAAAAACGAAAAATTATTGGACACACGTTAGTGAGAATGTTGGCTGCAGCATGAGGCTTCCAAGGTTAGACAGTGACTAGCCAACCCTATAACTTATTTATATGCCTGTGACATGTACCTACTGTACCAACCATGAAATGAAATGAAGCTGAATCATATATAATAAATTATGGACGTTATAACCCCTGAATATATGTTGAAAAGGGACACATTCTCCATGAAAAGTGAAAAATGTGATTTATTTGTATTATCTAACAGAAAACAACTACTTCCCCGGCAAAATCCACGCTGGACATAGAACTACATCTGATAGATAGTGTCTCATTCAGAGAGTTGATTTTTTTAAATTTTTTCTAGTTTTCATTGAAGAAATCATTAAATGAATTAGATAGGGAGAATGTTTCTGAAAAATATCACTCACAGAAATCGTTCATTTCATTGAAGCAAGGTTCGCTTCTCTCGCATTTAATCCCCAATACATTATATATTATATACTTTTAATCCATCCTAACCTATCAACATATTATCAACACCATGGAAACGAGTTGCGTGAGGGCACATTTACAATACATGAAAAAAAAAAAGAAAATAATATATTATGATCCTCCCCGTTACTACTACCACCTACCTATTACGAACTCCTTTCTATACTTGGTATCAATTTCAAGTAGAGTGCATCAGCTTATTTTTGATTATTCGAATTGCTTACTGTCCCCCATCTTAGATTAAAAAATTTGTCGAATCAACAAACTACGTAAACAAAGCATGATTGTCATGGGTACAACTTTAGACATGGCCGACTGTATAATTTGGTAACAGTCATCAATTTAGACACTTTGTGGAGTTTTAGAAATAAATAAAACCTGTTACAAGACAATCGAGTCTTCTTAAGAACTTGGTGATATAACCTCTAATTCTTCAAACATATTCCCTCGTAATTCAAAAACCTAATAACGTTATTTATTATGTAAACTCGTATCCTTACCTAATGCATAAGACTGAAGTTGATGAAGTTCAGAATTTGGATCCGAATTGATATATATATTCAAAATCTCGATGACTTTTTCAAAATACGGCAGCAGATCTTCCTTAACAGCGCTAGCAACTGACCCTAACGTACTCAACGCAACCCTTCTTAGCTGAAGAGAAAATCCCCTTGGATCCAGAGCCACAAACAACCGCTCCATCAACGTTGGAAGGTAAGGTAAAAGATCTTCATTTAAGTTCTCGCAGAAAGTTTCAAGAGCATAGAATAGCCTATCCAAACTAGGTGGGTCCTTTTTCTCAACCTCCATTTGTATAAATATCTGACCGAGACACTCGAACAATACAGGCAAAAGTTCTGAAGCAAATCGGCTTATTTCAGGTTGAAGATGCTCTGCGAACTGGCCCAAAGCAAAGAAGGCCGCATTTCTGACTACAGTATTAGGATTGTGGATGGCCGTACATACACATTTCAGAATTGATTCCAAATATTTATGTCTGATACTTTCGGAGCAACCTTCTGCGAGCAGAGCGAGTGAAAGATATGCGGCTTTCTGAGCATATATGTCAGTTCCTTGGATAGCTGGTTCTACTTTTGCTAAAATATACGGAACTACTCTTTCTGCAGGTATATGTAATGCTATCAGATCTAATGTTTGAGTTGCGATTGTAATTGATGTGAATTGATCTGGGTCTCCAAGAAAATATTCCTCGTTGCCTTCGTCGTCAGGTTGTTGGGCCATCAGTAATACTAGGATGTCTATTATTGGTTCAACAAGTTTGTTTTTTAGAACTACCTGAAAATAAAATTACGTGTGATTTTTGAGCAATTGTAAATTAAATGTTGCAAATCAAGTATCACACATACAAACACACAAACGTGGCCGTAATTGCAATTAGCGGTTTTAGTTAATTATGAAAATCGAGGCGATAACCTCCTAACTCCAGTCTATCAATCAATCAATATATACTTTATTGTATTCATGAAGATATCATGGTTACAAAGCAGTACAATGTAAAGGTAAAATTACAATAAACATCAGTATAAACATATAAGGTACAACAATAAAATATTTTAGTAGAGACTATTAATTACAAAAAGCATTCAGGTCAATACATCACTAAAATATTGCGTCAATAAATCATGGTCACAAGGATAAACTTAATATAAACTTAGTATAAAACATCTAAGGTTAACATTCAAACGAGTAGAGACAATTAATTACAAAAAGATTTATGTATATATAACTAAATTATTGAGTCATTAAAAAACTCCTCCAAATTATAATAGGTTCTTTCCATTAATCTATATTTCAGCTCTTTTCTGAATTTAGTTGGTGGTTCAATCTCTTTCAAATCATTGGGAAGATGATTGTAGATTTTGCAGCCATTGTAAATAAATGAGTCTTTAATGAGACTTGATGTGGGTAGCAGAAGTCCTACATCTCTGTTTTGTCGAGTATTGTGTGTAGATGAGTGAGAGCCGAACTTAGCTTTATGTTTTTTTTATTATCGATGGTGTTTCCAGGATATACAGGGCAATTACTGTTAATATTTTATGGGATTTGAACAACTCTTTGCAGGAGTCTCGAGGTTTTGCTTTGCACAAGTATCTTAGGGCTCGTTTCTGTAGGATGAGTACACTGTTCAATAAGTAGTTGTTGCAACTTCCCCAAAATGCAATGCCGTAACAGATATGAGATTCGACTAGGGAGTGATAAACCATCTTTGCAGCTGAGAAATTTAATTCTTTTGCAGTAAGCTTCACTGCATAACACCCAGTTATTCGTTCTATCGGTACTATGAATAATAATAATAATAAAGTCACCGAGTTGGAACCCGTTCAGCAAAAAGCTCACATCAAAGCTGCGGAGACTGAAGTCCTCCTGCAGCTGCACAAGGATAAGCCAATGCATGGGGTCTTCTTCAAGAACACTGAAGACATTGGCTTATCCAAGGGCCTGACCTTTGCTTTCCTTAGGTCAAGTCAGCTTAAGTCGGAGACCGAGGGATTTATAATGGCCTGTCCGGATGGTGTCTTCAACACCCTGGTCTACCGTAGCCGCGTGATGTGTAGAGAGGTCCCCGATACTAGATGCAGAGCCTGTCGTGAGGCGCCTGAGACCCTTATGCATTTGCTGTCAGCATGTCCAGCATATGCGGTCTCAGCCTATATCCACAGGCATAACGCGGCTCTAAGAGTATTACTACCATCTATGACACTCGTACGGAATAGACGAGACACCAGTGTTGCCTTATGCTCCGGGGAATATTGAGTCCGTAGTGGAGAATGGGAAGTACCAAATATATTGGAACTACTCATTCCCCACCCTCAGGTAAATACAAGCCAATAAGCCTGATGTAGTCCTCCTCGACCATCAAAGTAGGACGATTTGAGTCATGGAGTTTTCGGCTCCTGACGAAACAAACATCTTTCGAAAAGAGGAGGAGAAACGGTCTAAATATCGAGACTTACTCTTTGAACTCCGCAGGCTCTATCAATCAATCAATCAATTAATATACAGTGTGTCTCACTTTTCATGGAAGCACCCCCGTAACTTCCATAATTATCGAGGTGGAATGATGAAACTCTCAGGACTGAAGGAAATGATGAAAATGCACCTACCGGTTAAATGACAATGGCCTAAGTGATATACACTGCCCGCCAGTCGCGATGGAACACCCCAGTTTTACGGTAAATCATATTAGGGGGCAAAACAGAAGCAAAATTACATCAGATTCGTGATCAGGACCCCCAACTTAATACAGATACACCTTTTTCCTGAAAAAAATTTAGTCCTGAAAAATCTGAATTTGTCTCACTTTTCATGGAAGCACCCCCGTAACTTCCGTAATTATCGAGTGAGAATAATGAAATTTTCAGGACTGAAGGTAACGATGAAAATGCACCTACCGGTTGAATGACAATGGCCTAAGTGATATACACTGCCCGCCAGTCGCGATGGAACACCCCAGTTTTACGGTAAATCATATTAGGGGGCAAAACAGAAGCAAAATTCCATCAGATTCGTGATCAGGACCCCCAACTTAATACAGATACACCTTTTTCCTGAAAAAAATTTAGTCCTGAAAAATCTGAATTTGTCTCACTTTTCATGGAAGCACCCCCGTAACTTCCGTAATTATCGAGGGAGAATAATGAAACTCTCAGGACTGGAGGAAATGATGAAAATGCACCTACCGGTTGAATGACAATGGCCCAAGTGATATACACTGCCCGCCAGTCGCGATGGAACACCCCAGTTTAACGGTAAATCATATTAGGGGGCAAAACAGAAGCGACAACAAACTTTGTGTATAAGTACACCATTCAGGAATCTCAATAATTTGTTGTCCAAATTGAATTCAAATCTCATTTGAGGTTGTGTACATTAACATGTAATTATATGAATACTGATATATGAAAGTCGTTTGGGACAACCTCGACTATTTTCCAATGTTTATTCATGTTTCGAAATTATTTTGACTCATTTACCTAGCAAAGCTATTGTTGTTCATATTTGACAATTTCACTTGCCGAATATTTTTTCCATAATCTCTAACTTTCAATAAGGAATTAACTCATTATTGCCTACTTGATTATACAGAAATTAAGTAACATTAATTTTGTTCCTTGGAAGGTATGCAATGAAATTGAAAAATAACTGCAAAAATAATACAATTTTATACATTACATACACACTATTATAACATGTTTTAGTAATACATTGATAGATACGTATGAATAAAAATATTCATATTCACGGGGTGACTCACAAATGAATGACAGCCGTTTTTTGCAATATCTGAATTTTTCTACTGTGACATTAGGAAATCATATTTTCGAAAGGTTCACCTCAATACAATATTTTAAGCAGTATATATCGTATAGTACACATATTTTATACCGGGTGTTTCATAGAGAGAACCGCAATATCAAATAATAATTTTTAAGGAATAATTCAAATTCCTGATGTACTCACGGATTGAATTGTGGTAAATTTGATACCGCTGATATAAGGGTGTTTCTAAGCTTCAAATTATACAAGGTGATTTATTTGTATTCCAAGATTTCCTAGGTAAAATGTAAGCATTTTCTCAGTATTGTATAAATGTTTTAATAACGTTTTGGGATGTTTGATCAGTTTTCGAGATACAGGGCATTAAATTGGAGAAATGCTCAATTAATAATTTTTTTTTCCCACAAATTGAAAAACTGCATTGACTTTTATCGAGTATGTTAGTTCAATATGAGTTTTGGTCAGATGTACATTGACAGTTACAGCTTAAAATATTTGCTGCCATAGGGTGATTCATGAATAATTCACAATACGTTTTTCTAACACTCAATAATTCAATATTTGCGCCACAGAGAATTTCTTTCCTGAAGTTAATACTTATTACTCTTATAAAGGGTGAGCCATACAGCAAACTACCAGATATAATTACCCTTGGAAATTATCAAAAAGAGAACGTGCAATTTTTTACTTACATGTACGAAGCAACAGGGATGGTGATTTTTAGTTTTCCATGAAAAATGGAACAAATATGAACGAATGATGGAATTTTGCTTCTGTTTTGCCCCCTAATATGATTTACAATAAAACTGGGTTGTTCCATCGCGACTGGCGGGCAGTGTATATCACTTAGGCCATTGTCATTCAACCGGTAGGTGCATTTTCATCATTTCCTTCAGTACTGAGAGTTTCATTATTCTCCCTGGATAATTACGGAAGTTACGGGGGTGCTTCCATGAAAAGTGAGACAAATTCAGATTTTTCAGGACTAAATTTTTTTCAGGAAAAAGGTGTATCTGTAATAAGTTGGGGGTCCTGATCACGAATCTGATGGAATTTTGCTTCTGTATTGCCCCCTAATATAATTTACCCTAAAACTGGGTTGTTCCATCGCGACTGGCGGGCAGTGTACATCACTTAGGCCATTGTCATTAAACCGGTAGGTGCATTTCCATCATTTTCTCCAGTCCTGAGAGTTTCATTATTCTCCGTCGATAATTACGGAAGTTACGGGGGTGCTTCCATGAGAAGTGAGACAAATTCAGATTTTTCAGGACTAAATTTTTTTCAGGAAAAAGGTGTATCTGTAATAAGTTGGGGGTCCTGATCACGAATATGATGGAATTTTGCTTCTGTTTTGCCCCCTAATATAATTTACCCTAAAACTGGGTTGTTCCATCGCGACTGGCGGGCAGTGTATATAACTTAGGCCATTGTCATTCAACCGGTAGGTGCATTTTCATCATTTCCTCCAGTCCTGAGAGTTTCATTATTCTCCCTCCATAATTACGGAAGTTACGAGGGTGCTTCCATGAAAAGTGAGACAAATTCAGATTTTTCAGGACTACATTTTTTTCAGGAAAAAGGTGTATCTGTAATAAGTTGGGGGTCCTGATCACGAATCTGTTGGAATTTTGCCTTTTTTTTGCCCCCTAATATAATTTACCCTAAAACTGGGTTGTTCCATCGCGACTGGCGGGCAGTGTATATCACTTAGGCCATTGTCATTCAACCGGTAGGTGCATTTTCATCATTTCCTCCAGTCCTGAGAGTTTCATTATTCTCCCTCGATAATTACGGAAGTTACGGCGGTGCTTCCATGAAAAGTGAGACACACTGTATACTTAGCATCTTCTTTCCTGCATCTCACTACTGTCATTGTCCGTTGCACTCAGAAACACCCGTGGTTACTTATTCATTTATTAGTCAAGTACACTACAGGATCGTAATAAAATCCCAAATGATACATCAAGGGAGTATGGATAAAAAACATAAAACATTATATAAAACAAGCAAGCACTAGGAATGTGTTATAAAACAAAACATAAATATGTCGATTACACTACATAGTTAAATCATAACCTGAAAATAAATAAATGTTTTCATTTTCATTAGTCAATAAATACTATACGTAATTGTAGTAAAATCCCAAATGGTAAACCAAGAAAGTTCAATTGCGGCACCTCCAGCAACCGGAGGCACAAGGTCACCCATTTATTTTACATGGATGACCTGAAAATGTGTGCCTCCGGAGAAAAGGATCTACATCAGTTCTTGAGGGTGGTGCAAGAGTACACGCATGCTATCGGAATGGAGTTTGGCATTGACATATATTTCCTGTTTTTACATTTATGAAAAAACTGTTTGTCGATGTGACCTATCTTAGCCTAGTCGATGTAGATAGAAAGATAATAGTTATAGTGAGGTAATAATTGCAAGTCGAATCATAACAATTCTCCATCACTATTAGAAAACTAGGCTTGATTCCAATAAACAAAATAAAGAAATTCCAATATTGCAAATAACTTTAGAATATATAACATAAGACTAATTTTGGAACCTTGAAAAACAACAAATGAACTATCACTGGTTTTTCGAAGAACAATGTCTGTCCAAATTGTAGTCCATGAGGTAAACTGGAAGTCGGTGGCCACGTCTAGAACGTCGAGGTTGCTGTGGTTGTTCATGAGGTCTTCCAGAGATGGGATGGGGGGATCTGGAGGGGTCTGATTGGTTTAGCTCCGTTGCTGAAACAAATAATTCACGTTTCTTTGGAGATATGGGTAGAACCAGTAGCTTCTTCTAACCCTTCTTCTGAAATAACTATACAAACCCACATCTTTCTCATCACTTGAGTCACTGTACGACATTGCCAGCGCTACATTTCCTCACATCATATGACACTCGAGACTGGGAGAAATCTAATGGTGAGTTGCTCTGCCATAACTAAAGAGTAGCTTCGTGTGCGGAACCCGGTTATTAACTAGTTAGCTATCAGTTTAAATTTACAAACTAGTAACTGTTTCTAATGAGTAGCTCCGTGTGCGGAGGCGCTCAGTCTTCCTTTTCGAATCTTCGTGACCTCATGAAGGTCAGTTAGTCGCGAATTTGAAAATCCTTTGACTAAAACTATAATTGGAAGGAAGTTACCGGATTTTGTTGTTGTCTACTGTCGATGGATATTTTGTCGATAGCAGATTGACAGTCGGCTCGTTTTAATGACGGTTCAGGCGAAAAAAATCTTGATAGACCACGAAATCTTGCTTTTCAATCTTCCTTGTGTTCTTTTCGAATCGAAATTTCAGTTTTAAAACTGGTCGCCATTTTTATTGTATTTGTTGATTGAAAATGCTCGCGTATTTGAAGAACATATATTTCCTGTTTTTACATTTATGAAAAAACTGTTTCAATGTGACGTATCTTAGCCTAGTCGATGTATACAGTGCTAGGCTAAAGTCCGTCCCCCCCCTACTAATTTTTAAACCACCTGGTATATTGCAACGAAATTTGGATGGCTCAAAGGATATAAAAACCTACTTTTTCATGAGAAAATTCCAGCTAAAAGTTTCAAAATGTCAGCTGAGCGCCATCTTCAATCATTTTTTTAAATAAAACACCCGGTATATTATTGCATGATCGGTTAGGGACGATCATAAGGAATCCAACAACACCAAGTTTGATGCTATTATCTCCAAAGACTATGGAGATATCGCCTATTATTTTCTCAGTAAGCCGAATGTGTTAGAGACAATTTATTTTCCCGCCAGAAAAAGTTTCTCTCTCCCACTCATTATGGAGAAAGTAATAGTTGATATCTCCATAGTCTTTGGAGATAATAGCATCAAACTTGGTGTTGTTGGATTCCTTATGATCGTCCTTAACCGATCATGCAATGATATACCGGGTGTTCCATTTAAAAAAATGATTGAAGATGGCGCTCAGCTGCCATTTTGAAACTTTTAGCTGGAATTTTCTTATGAAAAAGTAGGTTTTTATCTCCTATTTGAGCCTTCCAAATTTCGTTGTGATATACCAGGTGGTTCAAAAATTAGTAGGGGGAACGGACGTTAGACTAGAACTGTATAGAAAGATAATAGTTATAGTCAGGTAATAATTGCAAGTCAAGTCATAAAGAAAATTCGGTAAATTTAATAGGAATGCAAGAAGATTTTGAAAACTTGCTATCCAAAGTTCTTACTATATTTAACGAAGCGTGTACACCAATGGACATACAGGGTGTTCATTTCAGGACCACCCCAATTTTCTCGAAATATGTGTATTTTTTTGAAAAATCCTGAGACACGTCAACAAATGTATCGAAGGGGACAAGTTTTCATCAGGAAATGAACGCGCCCCCTTTCATCCCCTGCAAGGGGGAGCTATCAACTTCAAAATTTTAAATGCGAAGGGGTATCGAGTAATACCTCATCTTCTCATCTTAAAGGTCTTTTATTTTTGAATTGATCGATCCGTTCTCGAGATATTTAGGAAAATCTTTTTGCTCCTCCGTACCATTGAAATAAAAACTGTAACTGTTTATTCTCATTCCTTTTAATTCAAACCTAAATTGCAGCTAAGTGTAAACCATTTTTAATACGACACTAAGGTAAAACACGTTAAAATTTCCACATTATTAGGGAATGTAAATTATTGTTTCTTGAAAAATACCTAAATACCAGGGGAACTGTTCAGGTCCAATTGATCATTTAATAGTCAAGTTGCATTTTTCAATTCATTAATTTCCAAGAATTCTAAATAATTAAGCCTAATGCCCTTATTTTCCACATGAAGAATTTCGAAGTTTTCATCTAAGTCATGGCCTTCCTCCAGAATATAATTGGCATTAATGAGTGTGTCTTATTCATTAGTGTCATAACTATGGATTTCCATCAAGTAACGGCCACGTCAATCCAAACATTTTTAATACATTGCTTTATCACGTGGTAAACTATGGTAAAGAATGCAATATGTCTTTTATTTTCTTTAACAAGTACACTTTTAGAGTACACATTTGGAGCAATAATTAAAGTGAAAATAGTGTAAAATATTGTAATTTAGGTTTGAAGTAAAAGGAATGAGAATAAACAGTTACAGTTTTTATTTCAATGGTATACGGAGGAGCAACCAGATTTTCCTAAATATCCCGACAACGAAACGATCAATTAAAAAAAAAACACCGACGTGTAGAGATTAAAAAGACCTTTAAAATACGGTATTACTCGATACCCCTTCACATTTAAGATTTTGAAGTTGGTAGCTCCCCCTTGCAGGGGATGAAAGGCGGCGCGTTCGTTTTCTGATGAAAACTTGTCCCCTTCAATACATTTGTTGACGTGTCTCAGGATTTTTTGAAAAAATACACATATTTCGAGAAAATTAGGGTGGGAAGTCCTGAAATGAACACCCTGTATACAATGTCTACAGAGTGGGTAAAATGACCGGGAGCAGTTATTGTCAAAATTATGACATTATGGGAAACAAATGAAGTATTTAGTGCTAGGTCTGCAATGAAAAATTCAACCCTATTTGTCAATGAAAATCTAACAGAGAAAACCTACAAACTCTCAGTGAAGGCTAAGAAAAATTCCGGTAGACAAGGTGCTTTGTCCAAGACCGGAAGAATTTTTGAGAAAGTGGACAACACTGAAAAAGTGATAGATGAGGCCAATATTTCGTATAATTTTTTTCACTCATTTCGTTCTTTCAGTTCATCAAATAAATTGTATGTTTATCTCGGTTTCCACTGGTTTATATTATACTTAATAGTTACTGTTACTACAAGAAAATCATTTCATTATCACTATTTGTTACTATCATTATGAGGAAGAGATTGCTCATAATATGATGAATTCCTTTTGTAGTTCATTGAAATGTTTGTTTAGAAATTACAAAAATATCACTCGTTTTTATTTATGACACATTATTGCATTGGGAGCTCATGATTTCGTGATTTCATTGTGATACTCCTATTTAGAGTGTATTACCAAAACTGCCGAGGATTGAAAACTTGAATATGGTAATTAAAAAAAACTACAGAGGGTGGAGCTTTGATTGTAGTAAGAAAGAATTATAAAATTTTGAGCATAATAAAAAAAAAGAACCTCTTTCGAAGCATTACAGTTGTGGTCGAAGTAAATGGTTGTAAACATATTTTAGTGGTCTATATATATTCCCCCTGGCAGCTCAAGTATCATTTATGATTCGGATTGAGCAAAGCAAATAATTGATTGTGATGAAACATATATTTTAGGAAATTTCAATATATGTGATGTCACAAGTATTTACCACAATTATAATGTCTGAGTTTCTACAAAGCAATATAATGGTGTGTCACAAGAGATTTCAATACAAGTGATATCACAGGTATCTACTATAATTTTAATGTCTCAAATAATATACTAGATCAATTAAATGATTTCATGGCCTTCAGTAATGTGCAATTATTTAATAACGTCAAAATTCTTCATGCAAGAACAGAAAATGTTCACCATTCAGTACTGAGTATTTTAATAGGGAAAAATCAGATAAAACGTCACATAAAAAGCATTTGAAAGAATTTATCCATAATTTCAAAAAAGCTGATTTTCCGACTATGACTCAACCAATACAAAACTAACTGGAGTGAAGTCAACCAACGTTGAGAATACAAGGAAATCCGCAAACAGAATGTTGGGATTCATTCAGGCAAACTAGATATTTTACGAATATAGATACTCTCGAGATCCTTTACTACACACTTGTCAGAAGTAAATTGGAATTGGGCTCCAATATATGGTTCTGCAAATATCAATCGAAATTATTCGAATTCGAGAAGATTCAGAATAAATTTTTGCAATATCTTTATTCTGAAAAATAACATGTTAGTCCTGATTACAAAACAGTGAGGTCTTTTGAGTTGAGAAATGAAAATATTTTCTTTGGAAAATAGGAGGAACATTAATTCACCATATTCATTATCAGTGATAAGACTTAATGTTCCTCCCAGAAGAACACCGTCTTGCAAATGAATTCAATGCTATGGCAGACCAGAATACAACTCTGTCACAGAAAGCGTAAAGAAAAGCAGTTGTAACTCAAATGATGGATATGACACTAAGACAACAATATTTCAATTTGGATTTTGGTAAATTTTGTTACCAATATTGTTATATAAGCATGTATTTATTGAAAGATGTCCATGTAATTAGACCCGTATGGTCTGTTTGGATGAACTGATCAGTCTAATCTGTAATTTCTGTGAATGAGGTGTTATTGTTGTTGGAGTTGAGCGAGTTGACGTCAAGTAGCGAATTAGTATTGTTGTTATGTTTGTAATAATGTTGATGGTATTTATGAAGTTGTTTTTCTATTGAAAGTATGGGTAAGTAAACTAATAGTATACATCTCGATATTTTATAGCCTTCTACTGGTACATAATGAGATTATATTGCTGTATACATTGAGCATGAGATATATATATATGTTTCATCACAATCAATTATTTGCTTTGCTCAATCCGAATCATAAATGATACTTGAGCTGCCAGGGGGAATATATATAGACCACTAAAATATGTTTACAACCATTTACTTCGACCACAACTATAATGCTTCGAAAGAGGTTCTTTTTTTTTATTATGCTCAAAATTTTATAATTCTTTCTTACTACAATCAAAGCTCCACCCTCTGTAGTTTTTTTTAATTACCATATTCAAGTTTTCAATCCTCGGCAGTTTTGGTAATACACTCTAAATAGGAGTATCACAATGAAATCACGAAATCATGAGCTCCCAATGCAATAATGTGTCATAAATAAAAACGAGTGATATTTTTGTAATTTCTAAACAAACATTTCAATGAACTACAAAAGGAATTCATCATATTATGAGCAATCTCTTCCTCATAATGATAGTAACAAATAGTGATAATGAAATGATTTTCTTGTAGTAACAGTAACTATTAAGTATAATATAAACCAGTGGAAACCGAGATAAACATACAATTTATTTGATGAACTGAAAGAACGAAATGAGTGAAAAAAATTATACGAAATATTGGCCTCATCTATCACTTTTTCAGTGTTGTCCACTTTCTCAAAAATTCTTCCGGTCTTGGACAAAGCACCTTGTCTACCGGAATTTTTCTTAGCCTTCACTGAGAGTTTGTAGATTTTCTCTGTTAGATTTTCATTGACAAATAGGGTTGAATTTTTCATTGCAGACCTAGCACTAAATACTTCATTTGTTTCCCATAATGTCATAATTTTGACAATAACTGCTCCCGGTCATTTTACCCACTCTGTAGACATTGTATACAGGGTGTTCATTTCAGGACTTCCCACCCTAATTTTCTCGAAATATGTGTATTTTTTCAAAAAATCCTGAGACACGTCAACAAATGTATTGAAGGGGACAAGTTTTCATCAGAAAACGAACGCGCCGCCTTTCATCCCCTGCAAGGGGGAGCTACCAACTTCAAAATCTTAAATGTGAAGGGGTATCGAGTAATACCGTATTTTAAAGGTCTTTTTAATCTCTACACGTCGGTGTTTTTTTTTTAATTGATCGTTTCGTTGTCGGGATATTTAGGAAAATCTGGTTGCTCCTCCGTATACCATTGAAATAAAAACTGTAACTGTTTATTCTCATTCCTTTTACTTCAAACCTAAATTACAATATTTTACACTATTTTCACTTTAATTATTGCTCCAAATGTGTACTCTAAAAGTGTACTTGTTAAAGAAAATAAAAGACATATTGCATTCTTTACCATAGTTTACCACGTGATAAAGCAATGTATTAAAAATGTTTGGATTGACGTGGCCGTTACTTGATGGAAATCCATAGTTATGACACTAATGAATAAGACACACTCATTAATGCCAATTATATTCTGGAGGAAGGCCATGACTTAGATGAAAACTTCGAAATTCTTCATGTGGAAAATAAGGGCATTAGGCTTAATTATTTAGAATTCTTGGAAATTAATGAATTGAAAAATGCAACTTGACTATTAAATGATCAATTGGACCTGAACAGTTCCCCTGGTATTTAGGTATTTTTCAAGAAACAATAATTTACATTCCCTAATAATGTGGAAATTTTAACGTGTTTTACCTTAGTGTCGTATTAAAAATGGTTTACACTTAGCTGCAATTTAGGTTTGAATTAAAAGGAATGAGAATAAACAGTTACAGTTTTTATTTCAATGGTACGGAGGAGCAAAAAGATTTTCCTAAATATCTCGAGAACGGATCGATCAATTCAAAAATAAAAGACCTTTAAGATGAGAAGATGAGGTATTACTCGATACCCCTTCGCATTTAAAATTTTGAAGTTGATAGCTCCCCCTTGCAGGGGATGAAAGGGGGCGCGTTCATTTCCTGATGAAAACTTGTCCCCTTCGATACATTTGTTGACGTGTCTCAGGATTTTTCAAAAAAATACACATATTTCGAGAAAATTGGGGTGGTCCTGAAATGAACACCCTGTATGTCCATTGGTGTACACGCTTCGTTAAATATAGTAAGAACTTTGGATAGCAAGTTTTCAAAATCTTCTTGCATTCCTATTAAATTTACCGAATTTTCTTTATGACTTGACTTGCAATTATTACCTGACTATAACTATTATCTTTCTATACAGTTCTAGTCTAACGTCCGTTCCCCCTACTAATTTTTGAACCACCTGGTATATCGCAACGAAATTTGGAAGGCTCAAATAGGAGATAAAAACCTACTTTTTCATGAGAAAATTCCAGCTAAAAGTTTCAAAATGGCACCTCAGTGTAGAATCTAACTTCACACCCTTTTAATCATTTTATCCTTTTTTCTTGAAAATGGCTCCAAAATCGGAGCCGAAACGTCGAATTTCAACAAATTCTAGACGCGGTTCAACCCGAACTTCCAGTTTCCAAATATCTGACCGCGGAAACCTATCCGAACACAATATATATATATATATATATATATATATATATATATATATATATATAGATTTAAAAAAAGGAAAGATGAGATCATTTGACGATAAATATTAGCTAAGGTGAGATCATTTTGGAAAGTAGAGATCCATTTTCGGATCTCACCTTTTTTAGCATGTATATCGAAGTTATTCGGTCTGAGTCGATAAAGTAGAGTTCAGTTTTGAATTTTATTTCGGATCTCATCTGCAACTTTTTTTTCCTATTTTATACGCCAGTAGTTCACAGCTTTTGAAGTAGGGGGCGCTTATGAGGAGAGTATGAAAGTGGATAAATGTCAACCAAAGTGAGATCCGAGCTTCCGGCAACGTCGCGGAGCTCATGATTCGCGGATTTATCACAAGCTTTTATTCAACTTGCCGTGTTATTATGTATTCATGTGTGGGTCAAATCTTAAAACTGAATTTTGACCTACTTCTAGTTATCCGATTAACTTGAAATTCGGTAGGGGTTCATAATTCCGGTGACAATGCTTTACGGGATTTTTGATAGAAGAAAAAAATTGATTTGTGATTATGGTCCGATTCGATTCTAAACTGGTACCTATGTGGGTGTTTTTGGGTCGAAGATTTTGAATTTTTTGTCAACATTCATAAATTCATTATGGCGGCTCGAAGATGGAGGTCGAGTTTTGTGATTATGGTCAGATTCCGTTCAAAATTGGTATGTGAGGGTATTTGAGGTCGAATTTTATGATAACATTGTCAATATCGAGAAATCCAAGATAACGGCTCCTATACGCATATTGCTAGAGAATTAAAAAATTCGAAATAAAAGTAATTACTTAAAAATTACTAATGTTCCTTTTTTGAGATTTGATGTCTTAAATTAAAGATAACTCTATTTCTTTGAGACCAACGTTTCGTCAATTAATTTCGACATCTTCAGGACAAAAGGGGTGTAATATGTTTACTATAATAATAATAATAATTCTGAAAAACCGTGTTTTTTAATAACTGCACGAGTTTATTTTTTTCGTTGTTTCAAAGCATAAATTGCTCGACTCCGATGTTGGAGGGCAATTTTTTGAATCAACGAAAAAAGTAACCGAGTGCAGTTTTTTCACAGCGTTCATATGGTACAAGGATTGCATGAACAATTTGAGATCAATTGCGAAGGCAGGAAGGATAATTTGGTGAATATGATGTGATATGCCCACCAACCTCCCACCTGTTTTTTTTTAATCATAGCGTTACTGCACTTGTGATAACTCAAATGAAAGATAATGGCATAGTGATTGCAACTATTGAAACTCCCATTCGATATTTTGAACACCATATGATAATATAATATAATAATATGATAATGGAAGTGCCTGATTAAATTTCACTGTTTTTACAGCTGTTGCATACCTAACATCAATATTTCGAGGTGCGGTTTCAACAGACATATCCAATGTTCAATCACCTCTCATTACCACATAGTTAGATAGTTAGGTTTTGGAAATGGGGGTTGCTTGACAGGTAATGGATGGTTCATAGACCAAACTTTAATTTTTTCGATCTCATTTATCTCGCGCATGTAAATTTGAATAATTGTTTAATGTATCGGAGTTAAATGGAAGAACAGAACTTGGTATACTGAGTGTCTGAATTCAGCCCCGGTAATTTTTCCACATATTTTAAGATACAAAATGTTCATTTTAAGCACAATATTTTCTGTAGAATACTTCGTGAAATAATAAAGGAATTTTTTTTGTTTCTTTGGTGTGTTGGCGTCGACTGCTTACGCCACCTTAAGAGCAGTACTGTTAATTTTTAACGCAACAGTTAATTATTATTTAAGGAATCGTTAACGTATAATGATTTTTACATTGTACGTCAATGCTCCAACAATATAAATAAAATAATGAGGAAAACAAATGTTTTAAATCAAAACACCTCAAATTTAATCATAGGGCGCATGCGTTACTACTTCTTTAAGAAAAGTTGAAAGTGAAAATTTCATCTATGAACCAGCCACGTCGTGTCGTCAAAATTATTCTTTCTTCATGTATCAAAAATGATTTTGAAAACTTTTTGATAGCTACCCATTCTATTTTCAAATTTGTAAGCATTGCTCGTTATGAAATAGACACTCGACATAATTAATGATGTTTTGCTCTGTTCAAAAGACCTTCAATTTGTAATAGATCAAAGAGTCACTCAGCGCCCGTCTATTCATCAGGGCCAGCTGTCCAAGAATGAATAAATTTTGAAAATGAGATGATATGTATTGGAAACTTTTTTTCCAGTCATCTGCAGTATGGTTAGTTATGAGGATTTCAGAATATTTTTCCAAGAAATTAGTGGCAGAGTTCTCTTAACTCTACAGAGAGACCAAAGTGATTATTTTTTATACTCAAGAGGTTCACAATGTACTCAACGGAACTATTGATTTGTTTTGGAATTTTGTTAGATAAATAAGAAATAACTAAAAATCGCGAATATTCTGAATTAAACTAAATTATCAAATGTTTCTGTTGTTTACCTCAAGAAACGGGATGAATATGAAAGAAAACAAGTTATTACATTTTGAGAATTTATTGACAGATAACTAGTAAAATTATGAATATGCAGTCGGAAATTTGACTAATCTAATTTAACCAGAATTCTGATTTAGTATCTATAGCAAAAATAATAAAAAAAAAGAATCGTGAATCTCATGTTTTAGTTCTGAAAGTGTTGTAAACAAAAACTTTTATTTGAACCCAAGTTTTATCTTCAAACTTATTTTGGTATTCACTTTTGAACCGTAAACACTCTTCCTTTTTAGGGGTAACCTTTTTGGAAATGTGTTTTTTAAAAAACTCTTTCATTAGAGATTTTTGTTTGTCATTCCACGATCCACGTTGCTTCATATTTGTTGTCTTGCCCTTTTTCTTCCTATCACGACTAGTTCCTATAAAAAAAAAATCAATCTGAAATTCTCGAGTGGAGGAGTATTTTACCTTCGTTGGATTCCGTACTTGAATGATTATCCTTGTTTTCTAAACTTGAATGATGAACCTCGTTTTCCAAATATTCAGCTGTTTGAGATTTCTCCACCTTATCAGTCTCTATAAAAAAAATTCAGATCAAGTTCAATATTTGATTTGATGCAAAATGTATACCGGATGTTCCATTCAAGTTACAACAAATATAGTTCTATAACCAGAATTATAACTTCTGAATTATCACGTGAAAGATGGTTAAATTTAAAATACTTGAGTTGTTGGCCATGGGGAAATAGAGGCAGAGTGAAATGAATCTTTTAATAAATATTTACTTTTGAAGTCATCTGGAGTGTTGCGATTCAAATGGGATAAACATAGTGGCAAACTGTCTAGGCATGACTATTTTAGATAAAAACTGAATTCTACGAACAAAAATATCAGCCTTTTACTGAAACTGCAAATTTACCTATATCACTTTCTATTTCTGCACAGTCTTCTTCCTCCAAACTATCCAAATGAATATCTATTTCTTCTAGTGTTTTTCCTTGAAACTCAGCCCCCTCTCCTTTATCCATCATCAATAATAATTTAGCAATTTTCGCTGTTTGATAGACTTCTTGTGGAAGCCTGAATATGAGTAATCGTATAAATATGGTGCGTAGTAACCTACACCATATTTGAGAATGAAAATTCGTAGATTTGGAAATGAATGTGAAATGCCATTATGCATAAAAAAAATCATTATAAGTAATATATGTAGCTTTGATGAAAGTTATTTAGCATTACCCGTGTACTATGGCAATTTACTTTCATTACCAAATTAACTCTCTTTTATTCCCAAATACAGCATGATTCCATTGTAAATTGGATGAGAAGGCAATTCAAAAATATAACTTTACCTGTAGAATTCTTCATGGGTCTTCTTTGTGTGACCCATGAAAGAGGCAACCTGTTCTTTCTCAGTTTCATTTAAATTGATCACTTGCAGAACTGTAGCTATCTGTTTTCTCAGACGCGAAGATGTTAAAGTTTTTGGATTTTCAGCACCACATAATGCTGCATACTTCCGAAGAACTGATGATCCATCCATCCATTTGTCTTTACTTCCAATCAAAGCGAAAAGAAATGGATTTTCTTTTGGTACCAAATGATTTTTCTCTCTGCTAGATAAAAGAACTTCAATATATGTCTGAACATTTTTTGGGAAGAGAATCGGAATAGATTTACTACCCTTTCCAATGGTTATAATTCTTTTAAAATGGGCCGATAACAGTTTTTCTGTCTCAGATAATACATTTATGCATTCTTCTTGATTTATGCTGGTTGTACTGTCCTGGTAGGAATCAAGTTTAATATATTGTACATCACCAACTCTCTTTCGATTCAACAGAACAGTCAAAACAAGAACAGCTTCCGTTAATTTTTTGAAAGATATCTTATCATTAATATTTTCCTTCAAAACATTAATGCTCTGTTCAGCAATATTAACAACATACTCTCGAAACTTCATGACGTCACTTGTTATAGGTAGACTGTGTTTTTTTTTGCCGTGTTTTTCATTGAGGTCTTTCAATGCCAAACTACTCATGTCAAATTTCCACCTCTCATCTACCAGTAACCGGAATTTTTTTACATTCTTGAGGGCTTCGTTGTAATCTGTAACTGGAAGAACAGGATCTTCCTTTAATAATAGTGTTTTTGCTGCTAAACATGCAAACAATAGAATTGTTCTCAGGTGCATTGCTAAAGAAGGTGATTGAAATGTTTTCAACGTTACATCATAACCAGAAATTATTTGGGCTGCATGTACAACCTTATCATAATGTTTCGTATTCATTACTTCCAGCAATGTATTGATACCATAGATATCCTGAAGAGGAATAAGAAGTCTACCAAGTTCTCGGATTTTATTAGAAACTGCGTAACTAATATGAGGTCGTTTGTGTTTTCGCAAATAGTCTTCAGCATATTGACAAATAACAGGGTCATTTTTACCATTGAACGAAGCTCTGTCTGCGTGCATCTTTGGAAATACCTCATTCTTCAATCTCAGTCTATCTAAAAAGGATCTTCGAGAAGCTTTGAAAACCAAGAGATTCTGTCCTAAACTCGCAACGTTGCATTTTTCGCCTTTACGTGGATTGCATGAACATATTTTTGAGTGCTTTCGCAGAGACCTCAAGCGATATATGCCCTTGCAATGAGGGCATGGCATAAACTCAGTAGCTCCTTCACTATTTTCCTTTTCTTCTTCATATTTGCGTGTTGCTCTTTGAACAGGTCTAATTTTGTTTTCATCAAGAAGGGTTAAATTTCCTTCTTTTCGTAAAATATCGATCATTTTTCTCCTTTCCTTATCACCTTTCGGAAGCTGAATGATTTTTCTTACAGAATCTTCGTTTTCGTGATTTCTGAGTAGGTGCCTCGAAAAATTTGTGCAGTCCCGATCACAATAAACACACCTGTCTTTTTTATCCCATATTCTACTTTTCCGTTGACTAACATCGACTAGTTTCTTTGAATCGCCTATCAGTCCAACATTCTACGAGTTTAAAAAGTAAATAAGAAAATAGTGAACAAATAATTTAAAACCATACAGAGTAGCCAATTTAAAACTTTCCACCTTCGATTTTGACTACCTAGTTTGAAAAGACACAAAGTCTAATTATACAGGGAGTCTTAGAATAGAAGGGGGCGAACTCCGTTGGTAGAATCTTCTATTGATTTTGAGGCTAAAAGTTCAAATAAACATATCTTCTAAGATGAGTATTAACTGAGTTACAGGGCGAAGAAAGTGGTAAAAAACAAATATTTTTCGAACGGCCCAATATTTCTCTCTCCAAACTTCACGTCACTGGATTGAAAAAGATGTAATATTTTTCTAAATCCTCAACATTTTCGATACAAAAAACGGATAGGTTTCGTTATCGAAAATGTCAACAGTTTTCAAGATATTATTTGAAGTCGAGTAAATGCGTGCGTGAGTGATATGTTCTATATCTGTCCAGTGGCGTAAAAGATGGTGAGGGCAGATTAGGGGAATCCATTTGCCCCTGTTCGAAGTTACAAACACCTGAATAACATCAACATTTTCGACTAAATGCTATAAAATAAATCGTACCAAGTTACATGAGGAATTGCTGAACCGTTATGGAGGTTATCTGAAAAACACATATTTTTTCAACACTTTAAACACCTTGTAACTGAGTTAATACTCATTTTGGGGGATATGTTTATGGAAGCTTCAAGCCTTAAAATGGAGTGAGGATTCTGCCATAAACGTTTATTCTAGGACATCCTGTATAATAGGCAACAAAGGATTATTGAATATCGTACTATTTTCTAACTTGAACGGTTTTTATAGGCAACTGAATTTTTTTTCATTGCCATGTTTCTTAATTAACTTTCAAGTAAAATCGTTACCAATAGTTCTCATAATAACACCCCTGTATAGCTCGATAGACCTTCGAAATAAATTAGTATATGATTCCCATCGGCAGTGAGAATATTAAAAAGATTCTATCATGAGGCAGTTTAAGTGAGAAGTTTAAGTGTTATTAGAGCTCCCCTTCAAATAGAAATTGAATCGAGCACAACTCAACAAAGGCGTCATGATCGTGGATGGAAGTTTCAAATGGTTCGCCCTATATAACTTGGCATTTTAGCATTCCTCTCTACATATTAATATAATTCAAAATTAGCTTTGGCCTTCCCAACATTTCTCTTACCTCAATTATTATTCTTTTCCTTTCCGGCTTTATGGGAGTTTCTTTGTTTTCTTCTGTTGGAGTTAACTAAAATTGAATCATATTATTTTCATAATTTCTTTCAAAATTTTATTTTTGTAACTGAAACTAGTAATATCACTTACGATAATATTTTGTAAAATCTGCAACTTTGGTCTATCTTGATGATGTTCATCGATGATTGATACTGGGGTTTGTTCTTCATGAACTAAAGTCATACTTGAGTTCTGGACATTATTTATATTGTCTTGCGTGATTTTTTTTTCCTGAAACATATCAATGAAAGAATGGTAATACTCTTTGTTTTAGAGCTGGATGCTTTTATTTCAGTTGACATGTACAGTGAGTCTGCTTAAGTTGGCTAAATATGGGAAACTTTTTTATGATTGATTTTAGTAAAAAAAGTTATTCCTAATAAAAAGTTCTACATGGTCTGAAACCCAAAATGCAACTATCAAGTACCAAATTTTATCAATATTATACGAGGTATGTCAGAAGATATGAATTTTACTCAAGAGTAAGTTTACTCTTATATTATATTTCACAATATCGAAAATTGTTAATATAAAAAGTTGTTCGGAGTTAAAAGCTATATGTTTCAATATGCAATTACATCCTTCTAATTGAAAAAAAATATTTTTTTCTCAAATTATCAATACCGAAAATCATTTTTATTTATGACAAACATATTAAACTTTCCGTTCTGTTTAGAAATTATTAAGCAAATTTTCATGAAACAAAATTTGTGGTGCCCATGCCACAGTTAGTTAGGTATAAGGCAAATTGAAAATCGGTTTAATGGAAGAGATATTCATCGGTTTTCTGAAATTTGTTGGCCTCCTCGATTTCCTGATTTGACGCCACTCGATTTTTTCTTGTGGGGTTACCTGAAGGAAAAGGTGTACCTTCAAAGGCCGTTTACAGCCGTTGCTTATTTGGAAAGAGTTATTACAGAATGCGTTCAGAATATTAAAAAATAAAAAATGTAAAAATAAGTATTTTTTTTTTCAATTAGAAGGATGCAATTGCATATTTAAACATAATTTTTAACTCCGAACAACTTTTCATAATAACAATTTGCGATATTGTGAAATATAAAGTTAGTTTATTCTTGAGTAAAATTCTGACATACCTCGTATAATATTAATAAAATTTGATATCTGATGGTTGCATTTTGAGTTACAGACCATGACGAACTTTTTATTAGGAATAACTTTTTTTCGTAAAATCAATAATAAAAAAGTTTCCCATATTATGTAGCCAACTTAAGCAGGTATAAATCATTAAACCAACAATACCAGAGCGGTTTGATTATTTACTGTTAGTTTGTAATTCCTGCTGATGATGATAACTTAGTTATCGAAATGTGCATTAAGGATAAAAATGCTTGCGTGGTAAAGTATAGATAGTTAGTTACCTGATAGTGCAAAAATTCTTGGATTGGGATTTCTTGGGAAATACCTGATGAATACTCACTAGTTGAGTTAGATTCATTTTCCTTATCTGGAATCCAAGATGTCTGAAAGATACAAAGAATTCATTTGTATTTATAATATAACTTATTTTTTCCGAAAAACAATACTGAAAGAATGGAAGAAACTTACAGATGAATCAATGAAATCCACCGATGATTTATATTGTTCTTCAGTACAGTCTAATTCGACTTTTTCTGACGATTCAATTTGTTTTTGTTTCCATTCATTGAATTCTTTCCATGGATTTTCCTTTTTTTCTAATTCATCCTCATAGTACTCGTCACAAAACGAATTTTCGTTTTCAGAGTTGAGTTTATTATTCGGGCAACCTGGTTCTACAAGAATCAATGCAATTCATTCTTTATTCAGTGCCATACATCAATCATTCGTCGCATAAAAATAAACTTCCAAGATATACGTTTTCGAAACATATGAAGTTATGTTTTTGGTTATGCCAACGTTTCAGAAAATTCGTATCCATAGATCAACTTTTGATACACTCAATGATAATAAATTGTCATTTCTGAGACACCTCTCTCTATTTGAATTTGGTTCGAAAACGATTGCAAAATTTGTACCGAACGGATAAACATTAATATTATTATTATTAATTTTTTTCCATAAACGGATATCACATTCAGGCACTGTCTCCGGAGCTCCAATACTTCCAGAGGGCGCACTGGATCATTTACTCAGATAACCACTCCCCACGTCCGTGGGGTGAGTGATTACTGGGTCCGAGAATCATGTGCCCCGAGTAGCAGCAATCAGCCAAGGTTGACGACCTTCTGCATTCGTCCGGCTAAGACTATCATTATTATTATTATTATTATTATTTTCCAAAAAGGAAGTTCCAGTCAGGCTCTGTCTCCGAAGCCACGATATATCCGGAGGGCGCGCTGGATCTTTTTCCCAGATAACCACTCGCCACGGCCGTGGGGTGAGTGATTACTGGGTCCGAGAATCATGTGCCCTGAGCAGACGCAATGAACCAAGGCTTATGATTATTATTAATATTACTACATTATGCAATAGTATTGCATTGTCATCCAATTCTGAGCTATGTTTGAAGGTTGTTTCAAAACTATTATTATTATTATTATTTTTTTGTTCCATTAGGAATTTGCCAGTCGGGCCCTGTCTCCGGTGCTCCGACACATCCGGAGGGCGCGCTGGCGTCATTTACCCCATTAGCCACTCCCCACGTCCGTGAGGTGAGTGGTTACTGGGTCCGAGAATCATGTGCCCTGAGTAGACGGCCTTCTGCATTCGTCCAGCTAAGATTTCTGCCGCGTCACGGGAAGCTGGTATGATTTTCAGATTCGAGAGCAGTGTGTCCATCATACCACCAAGTACCCCTATGATCAGAACCACCATTTTAACAGAGTGGTTTGGATAAAGCCTGCGGAGTTCAAAGAGTAAATCTCGATATTTAGTCCGTTTTTCCTCCTCTTTTCGGACGATATTCATTTCGCCAGGAGCCGAAAACTCTATGACAAACATCGTCTTACTTTGGTGGTCGAGGAGGACCATATCAGGCTTATTGGCTTGTATTTGCCTGAGGGTGGGGAATGAGTAGTTCCAATAGATTCGGCACTTCTCATTCTCCACCACGGACTCAATATCCCCCGGAGCATAAGGCAACACCGGTATCTGGTCTATACCGTACGAGTGTCGTAAGTGGTAGTACAACACTCGTATGGC
Source organism: Chrysolina haemoptera (assembly GCA_958298965.1). Taxonomy (NCBI): domain Eukaryota; kingdom Metazoa; phylum Arthropoda; class Insecta; order Coleoptera; family Chrysomelidae; genus Chrysolina; species Chrysolina haemoptera. Next base: position 13,857,906 of record OY282600.1, on the reverse strand, counting down.
CGCATTATGTCTGTGGATATAGGCTGAGACCGCATACGCTGGACAAGCTGACAGCAAATGCATTACGGTCTCAGGAGCCCCACGACACGCTCTGCATCTAGTGTCAGGGACCTCTATACTCATCACGCGACTACGGTAGACCAAGGTGTTGAAGACACCATCCTGGCATGCCATAAAAAATCCTCTTATTATTATTATTATTATTATTATTATTTCAAAGTATTACGTAATAATATTGCATTGCCATTCAGTTTCCAGCTCGGTTTGAATTTTCAAGTCTGTTATTATTATTATTATTATTATATAATTAATATATTATGCAATGTTACTGCATTGTTATCTAGTTCTGAGCTATTTGGAGTTAGTTCAAATTCTATTGTAAAATGTATACCGAGGAGTCAAACATTATTATTACATTCGGAAATGGGTTTTTGGCAAAGCAGACGGAAAGATGAAAATCAGAACTAAATAAAAAAAATGTGGATCAACCGGGTTCGATTCCCTTCCCTTCGTTTGATTTTCTTTTGAATATATTATGCAATCAATGATATTGCATTGTCATACAGTTCTGAGGTACCTTTGCTGAGAATTGGTTCGAAATATATTGCAATATTTGTACCGAATTGACAAGCGTTATTATTATTATTATTATTATATTACTGACATGCAATAATAAGTTCTGAGCAATGTATGAAGTTAGTAAAAAGTATTGCAAGATTTGTACAGAAGAGACGTACATTATTATTATTATTTTAAAACCGGCTGCAAAGATTCTTCCCAACAAACAAACAAATAGCCGTGAAAAAAATCAAGTTAATAAAATCGCAGTAATAGTACTGAAGAAAATCATCAATTAACTTACCTCTCTTTTCTGCATTTTTCAGAGCCAACTCCACCATTCGTTTACTACGAAAACTCATATTTGGTATAAAACTTCACTCACTCAATGGTCAGTCCATACTAACTAATGAAAATAAAAAACGCGCATATAAATCACCCGGCGGTTTGAGAAATTTGAGGTTATAATACAATTGGCAACAGCGCGGGATCTCACCTTTACCAATAAACATCATTATATACATATCAGGATCTCGACTTATGTGTATTTTTCCGTGGATCGCACCTTGGTTTAATTTCATCATATTTTTTTTTTTATTTGAAAACCTTTCCCCTCTCTAGCAGTAAACTTCGACATAGTAATTTCCTCAATATTTATGAAAAATATACTCTAAAATTCATGATAGTTAGGGTGGATCTCAGGTTGTCCACGATTTATACGGATCTCGTCTTGGTATAAAAATGTATATATATATATATATTACTATTTGTTGGATCAGCAATATGACAGGCAAACTAGGGCCTATTTCATCATCTAGATTTATTCAATGATAACTTGCCATTGAGAGATATATTAGGAAGCAAATGTTCATACAGTCATTTTTCTTTTTACTTTTGTGTTATATACATCCCACCATCAACTACTTTAGATCAGTACGAACAGTTCTTTGAATTATTTGAATAAATTCATGAGATATTTAATGAAAATATAGTCATTTTAGGCGATTTCAAAACATACTTCATAAACAACTCAAATAATGATACCAAAACATCTCTTGCAAATAGCTTCTCCAATTTTTTCACTTTCAACAATACAATAATATACTCAACTCCTCTAATTGTTTACTGGATCTTGTGTTCACTAATGTAAAATATGAGATTCTGCATGATAACGCTCCACTAATAACAGAAGACCCTTATCATCCAGCGTTAATGATTTAAATCGCTACAGAAATCTGCGTTCTATCATAAAAACACAAATTGAGCAATCCTAAGAACGGTATTTAATAAATGTAGTCATCAATTTACAACGATCCAAAATTTTTCTGGAAATACATTCACTCAAAAAAACAAAAGTCAAAATTTCGGGTAAAATGAGTTACGACAATCAATAATTAGACAGCCCTTAAAATATAGTAAACGCATTTGCAGAGTTTTTTAGTAGTGTTTACCTTCCTATCAATTCAAATCCTAATGATCGCTCAGAATTGGTGAATAATACTGAAATAATCATTAGAAACATTAGAAATATTGCGGAGGATGAAGTGAAAGAAGCGATAAAAAACTCAAGAATAAAACATCTGGTTTCGACTTTATACCATGTTTTATAGTAAAAGACTGTAGCTCTGTGTTAGCTGCGCCTCTCTGCTTCATTTTCAACCTTTCGTTGGAAACAGCAACTTGTCCCGATGCTTGGAAACTTGCTAGGATTTGCCCTATTTTGAGAAGCGGAGATGTTTCCATCATAACAAATTATAGAGCAATTTCGATAATTTCCAATTTTGCAAAGGCATTTGAGATTGTCTTGTAGAAGCACATTTACCTGTCAACTCACAATCTAATAAGTGAATTTCAACACGTTTTCATGAGCCGTCGCTCCACCTCAACGAACCTAGCATTGTTTTTCCATTGCGTGTGCTTAGCATTAGATAAACAGGGACAGGTCGATGTGATATACACGGATTTCTCAAAGGCCTTTGATAGGATTGATCATAGCATTTTACTATCTAAACTTGATAACATTGGCTTTAGTCAGAAACTACTAGGTTTTTTCGAATCGTACCTATTTAACCAAAATCAAATAGTTCATTACAACGGATACAAGTCTAATTCAATAATTTCTACATCTGGTGTTCCTCAAGGATCCAACTTGGGACTATTATTGATCTTACTTTTCATTAATGATTGAAGCATTCAGATGAATTCTATGAAGCTCTTTTTTACTGATAATCTGAAAATTCTGAATTCTATACACAATGTGGATGATTGCATAACCCTTTAGAAAGATATGAATAATGCGCAGGCCTGGTGTGAAATAAATAACCTACATCTGAATATCTCTAAATGTAAAGTCATGTCATATACTAGAAAACATACACACATTGAATATCCGTACAACATCCAAGGTAGTTTACTGTCTCGTTGTGAAGAGACCAAAGATTTAGGTGTGTTCTTCGACTCCAAATGGTCTTTTGCCAACCACATAAACAAAAAAGCTTCTGAAGCCAGCAGAATGCTAGGATTCATTATACGAAATTGTCAAAATTTCATCAACTTAAATGCCCTAAAGATACTGTACTTCTCATATGTCAGATCCATACTGCTCCTACAGAGCTCCTACTATTATTGTCATGAGTATACAATTGAAAAAGTACAAAGAAAGTTCTTGAAATTCATGTATTTCAAAAGCTGTGGTATATATCCAACTAGAGGTTCTGACCACAATAACCTTCTTAATTATTTTGAATTCATTTCATTGGAGAAAAGGAGAAAATATGCTTCAATAATTTTTCTTTGCCAACTGCTGCATAGCCATATTGACAGCAGTTTGCTCCTATCTGAGTTAAACTTCAGGGTGCCAAGAATTCAGTCACGTTTGAATCTCACATATTACTGCTCTACAGCACGAACAAATTTGATTTTTGCAGTTCCCATAAAATATATGTGTCATAACTATAACTGGATATGTAGCTTTTGCGATATCAATACGTGTTCCCTGAAGCATGACTACAGTATCAATAAGGAACTCTGTTATTTTTTCTTTTATCTTCTTCATATTCAAGTAAGTTCATAATATCAACTCATCACTTTGTTTCATTTGTTCGATTCACATGTGTTATATGATATACTATGTTTAAATTTATAATTTGTTTACAATGTACTATATATTATTTGTACTTTATATTAATGTACTGATTATTTTTATTATGTCCTGTAATTGGGTGTTACCTGTTGGGCAATAAAGGATTATTATTATCACATATCTATTATACATTTCAATTATCACAAGAAAATATTCATGATTTTGGATTGACATATAACATATCACGCATATAATGAAATATGTGAAAATCTAATCATGTTTACCTTAGTGTCATGAAGATTCATGAGATAAATATTATAATTTTGAAACTGTTGGTTCAGTTGATTTTTAATGAATATTTCTTGTCTCGGTAATATTCTAGATAAATTTATTTTCAATTTCATTAGACTTATTAATAATATGTTAAAGATCACATAACATGATCTATAAGTATTTTTTGATACAACATATTATGTTAGATTTGAGTATAATCTGAATTGGTTATATTGTATATTTTTATTAACATGAAGTTTACATTGTATAGATAGAATAGAATAGAATAGAAATGTATTCACCTTAATTAACCTACAAAAGTACAAAAGGTAAGTCACACAAGAAAATTTGTACATGGATTACAGAGACAAATATATGTATATACAATATAGTATATTATTTGTGTATAATAATAAAAAGAAAAAACATATATATAAATTAATACAATAAATTACACTGACATACATCAGTGTATTTAATTCATGTGAATTTTTTGCAAACACTTTTATCATTCAAAGACAAAAATTTCCTGATGGAGTAAAAAGGATTATGTTGGAAGTATGATTTCACGCCAATCTTGAATGAATTATAGGTGGGTTTTTATTTGGAGCATCTGGTAAGGCAAAAGATTTGTAAACGGGAGATTACGGAACATAGTTGTTTTGTGAGAAGGTAAATGGAGATTATTGGTCCTTGTGTTGTAGTCATAAATGTCAGGTTGAAGTTGACGCACTTCATAATGTAAATTGAAGGAACAGTTAAAATTGCGTAATTCTTGAAAGATTCTGTACAACTTGCTCGATAGTCTAAATCGAAAATCAATCTTATTAATCTTTTTTGTGATAGGAGAACTCTACTAAGATCATTGGAACAACCCCAAGATATTATATTATATGCGACATGACAGTAAGCATAGTATAGGTTTATCAAAGTTTGTTTATTTAGATATGCTTTAATTTTTTTGAATTCCATAAAAAGCCATGTTCAATTTTGTTGCATACATGTTTTATATGACTATCGAAACTCAAATCTCGTCCAGCCAGGTACCAAGAAGTTTAACATTGCTTTCGAAGGGAAATGGAAATTGTTGCTTTATTGAATCAGGGAACAGTTTTTCCATTGTTTGGTATCAAAGAGTTTTTATTGCACCAGAATTCAATTTCCTTGCATGCCATATGAATTTTGGTTTTTATTTCTTCAACAGACCTGCCTGAGACAGTTATTGTTGTATCGTCTGCAAACATTGTAACTATACCTGCGCTGATAAAGTTTGGCAAGTCATTCACAAACAACAAAAACAACAGAGGTTCCAAGACAGATCCCTAAGGAACTCCTAGTGAAGCAGGGAATTCCTCTGATAGTGTATTGTTAATTTTCACAACAAGGTGGCGGTTTTTTAGGTATAATTCAATCCAATTCAATAAGACCCCTTATGCCAAGGGTGTATAGTTTTTTTAGTATAAATTCAGAATGTAGGCTATCGAAAGCCTTAGAGAGATCAAAAAGAAGAGAGACGACATAATTGCCTCTGTCAAGTTCCATGTAAACATGGTTGCAGTTTCTACAGACTTATTTTTCCTAAACCCATGCTGGCTTGTAGTAAGTATATTATATTTATCAGTGAAATCTGAGACGACATAATTGCCTCTGTCAAGTTCCATGTAAACATGGTTGCAGTTTCTACAGACTTATTTTTCCTAAACCCATGCTGGCTTGTAGTAAGTATATTATATTTATCAGTGAAATCTGTAATTATATTATAAACACATCTTTGGAAAACTCAGAGAGCAGTGAAATCTGACGGTAATTTTCAAAATTAGTTGCATCTCCTTTTTTGTGTAAGGGAAATATGATGGCTAGCTTGAACAAATCTAATCTGGAAAGGTGCCTGTTTCCAAGGATAAATTTATCATGTGTGTCAAAGGAGGAAGTATATATAGTATATGAAATTGTTTTTAAAAGGCTGGAAGAAAGTTCATCAAATCCAGATGATTTTTTATTTTTTGACTTCAGAATTATTCTGGCCATATCATAATCCTCAATATAAAGAATGAAAATTGAATTTTGTACATGACATGCTACTGTACAGCAGCTTGATAAATCATCACCAAAGTGTGTCAATAAAGTATCTTGGCATATATTAGAAAAATGAGAAGCAAACACATTACTAATACCTTTATCATCAGTAATGCGCATATTGTTCATATGTAATGAAATAATAATAATTTTCCACGATTCTTTAATTTTGTTGTCCCATTGTTCCAACTTATTATCGAAATATTATTTCTTGGACTTCTTCACCTAAGTCAGGATCTACAACAGTACACCTGTAGTTTTCGGGATTAATATTGGTTATCATATAGTCTATTGTACTAGAAGATGTTATGCCATTAATATTGGTGAATATTCGAGTTGGTTGATGACAGGTTATATTCAATTCGAATGAATTTATTATATCTTTGAATAATTTTGTGTTTTTATCTTCTTGTTTGTTGAAATGTATGTTAAAATCTCCTGTTAAAATTATGTATTCAAATTTCTTGAAAGCATATGTGAGCTCGAAAACGCTAAAATCTCCATTTACTTGTCTATAAATACAAACAACCAGAATGACATACTCACCAATTACATACTTAGCACTACAGATTTCAAAGTGACATTCCACTGCAAATTCATTCAAGAAAGGCACTCCCTCAGAAGTTATGTTATTTTTTGTGAAAATAGCTGAACCACCATGGATGTGGATTTTTCTCCCGCATATCCTTATCGCCTGGTCTGAGACCTTGGCAAATTCTAAATTTTCATCTACAGATAAAAATATATTTTCTTCGTTTTCTTCATTACAGCGTTTATTTCTGGTTAATACTGATTTTATAAACGACCCATATTGCTTAAGATTTGTAACCAATCGTCCAAAATATTTCTACTCAGTTGTCTTCTCTCTGGATAGTTATTCAGATACAAACGATCAACATCCACAGCATTACTGTGGCATAAAATAAAACACTTCACCATATCAAACAAGAGAAAAGCTGGCTTTCAACAATCAGAAGTCGTAATGTGTACTGAATGACATTTGGGAGAACTATCAACTTTTTTTTGTGGAATTCGACTTTTGTCAAAGCCTGCTATTTCGATTCAGACTACACATACTCTACATAAACTGTAAAATGAAACTTACGGATAGCTCTTTTGCACATTTGAAAATAATTTTTTGACGTGGTAGGTAGAAGTTTTATATTCAACAATAATTAGAAGATGCTAATTCATATTTGATGAATATTTGTTGAAACTGATTTTATAATTTCTCAAAATTGTGCATTTGTTTACTTCATTGTAGTTAACGTAGGTGTGCAATTAATTCATGTTGCTCTAGGTGTGTTTATTTTAGCAATAATTACAAAGAGTGAACGTGAACTTTAGATTTTCTTGATCTACGATAACCAATTTTCGTGAATTCTCTTCAATTCAGGTCCATACTCAAAAGTTTATCAAAAATTCGTGATGATAACCGAAAAGGACCTGAAACGTAATGTGATCGTCATATGTGATACATCATTGAATTCCGAAAAAAAAAACAAAATTAAAAAACTGTATTTTTCGAAACGGGGCCGTATTTTAAAAAATGAAGTTGATGGTGGCTGTTCGATGAAGAAACGTCGGACAGTAAAAATGATATCGTCTCTAGAAATCTTATGAAAAGTTTCTGTGAAGAAGTATTTTTTATTCTGTTCCAACTGTGACGATAACATCAGAAAAAATAAAATAAAAAATTGAAAAGTTCTGTTTTTTCAAAATAACTTGAAAACAGAAAATATTTTTGTAAATTTCATACTTCCATATAGATGGCCCCTCTGTTACACAACTTTTTTCCCATTTAACCAAAACTGTATCCATTACCGTTTCATGTTGGACTTACGTTATATATTCATATTCATTGTCCGGCATTTGACGTGTTGAATTGGTTTTGCACTAGTGTTATGATTTTTTTCTGATATGGAAATAGTTATTTATGATACAAGTGTTAAAAGTGGCATTTTATTTTGTGAGTGGGGAATATTGCGAAACGAGCGTTAGCGAGTGGAGCAACCCCACGAGCAAAATAAAATCACTTTTAACAAATGTATCATACAAAATTTTTTGTTCAACAGTTACTGCTAGTAAGAAAAAAACAAAAAAAAAATAAGATCCATAAGGATTCGAACACACGATCTTTGGATTACAAGGCTGACTGACAGATACTTCAAATATAATAAACCCCAACGCACTTTATTTATGAATGTCATTATTTGTCAGTGATGAAGGACATTCTACAGTTGGACTAAATACTACTTCGTTTGTAACTTCAAAAGGAATTAGTATTATCAATTGCGCAAACGACCAAATACATGTGTGAACTTTTATAAACGATTCCTCTTGAGTAGGTGTTCTGATTATAATATCTGATTGAAGTGTTTCTATTAGAGAGATCTATATTACTGAGTATCCATCATCTCATCTGTCATTTTACTTTTAACACTAGTGTTAAAAGTACTTTTAACACTAGTGTTAAAAGTGATTTTGTGAAAACGTCAGTTTTTAGTTCATGTGTCAATGAATTAAAAACGTCATTTTTAATGTCAGTTGTACAAAAAGAACTTTTTCAATAAAAGTTTGATTGATTGATTTATTAATAATGACCGGTAATTATACATAACGCCCGTATCAAGTGAGCAATGTAAGTAAAACTGCATGACTAATCACTTTTCCCGGTCAGTATGAATAATGACTACCCTATGTTGGGCAAAATAATAAGAAAAATTAATTGATGCGTCTATCAAGAAAGTATCACTCATCACCATTTATCGCTGATCATCTTTGCAAGCTAGGTTAGCCTGCTCAGGTTAGGTTCACACATTTTCAGGCATTTTCAACTTAGTTTGCATTCTTGTCGTTATAGACATTCGAAAAAGTACCCTGAGGCGACCAGACAAGCTAGGTGAGCTAACTTAAGTTAGGTAAAATATTCAATTCAAGCTATCTCAAACTTTCGATTTTTCAAATGGACCACGGGCCGTAGGGAATTACGAATATATAGTAATAAATTTATCAATTTGTCCACGGTCTTGGTCATTATTTTTCTTATTCTTCAATAGGCAGACCAACGCGCTGTGTATCGGCGAAAAGCAAAAACTGCCAAGGTTAATTATAGGTAAATAATACCGAAACATCTACCGCATAGGTAGATACGGCTTCCAGCCGCAAGTGGTGCACTGAACAAAACAAATGAACTCAAAAATATAAAATATATCTCAACATTGTCAAATGAGAAATAACTAAGGAATGTCGACATGACCACACCAAATAAACTATTCCCGAACACCACTTACACACAGATAGATATCTTAATATTCCGGTTCCGAATTTGTACTGCACTGTTTGTTATGCTACCAGATATACTAACCTTGCCTTTCGAACGTATCAACCAGCCAACCACACTAATAGCTTTAATCTGTATACTCTTAGATATAGAATTGTTACTGGCTATTTGAAGGCACATTTCAATTATAAGTTTGATATGCGGTACTACTACAGATACCGCAAATTCTATAAGTTCCTCTATTACTTCCAACATGTCACATGTTTTCTTCTCATCCTCCTGAGCAGTACTACTGATTATTTCCAATATTTTCGGCAGTAATGAATGATAAATGTTTATCATCTGAAACAAAAATAAGAGGGATACAACAATATTCACCAATTGTGAGATGCATGTAGATACAGTAAAAAAATTCAAAAACTCGTAAAATATGCAATTTGAAGGAAAATAGCTATCTATACAACAAGTTACAAAATGAGCGTGTTTTTGCAGCAGATCAATGCTTTCAGAATAACTTGTTTGCAACCGAAAAGAATACGGAAGAGCACGAAGTGAACAATGCAACTTGGAACACTTTTAAATTCGAGCATAAAGAGGAAAAGACAATAATGTTGTTAGAAACACTTTTGCAAATGTAAGACGAGAAGGTGGTAATAGTTTTTTTGTATCTAGTGCGCGAAATGCTACTTTAGTGATCGAGAACTGATTTTTTTAAAGAGGCGCAGCCGAGTATAAAAACATAGTCGAGATCACCAAAGTATTCCGCGTGTACAAACGTCAAAAAACAAAATTAGGTAGTATAAAATTTTGTCACAATTTGGTAAGTGTTAAACATTTAGAAATAAATGATTTCTTCGATTTTTGCTCGATTGAGGACAATGAAAATTAAAATATATATATAAATCTCATATAGTTTACATGCAGTGCGCGAAACATGTATTTAGCACACTATTCACTATTTCGCGCACGGTGTAAAAAAGAGTCACTTCGCATATTTTGTAAAAAAAGTTCCTTTTGAGAGTAAGGTGCAAAATGTCAACAATGACAATTCAAATTTCAGACCAAAATCTAGCGAGTTTTCTTGTAGAAAATGTTGAAAGAATTGTCCAGCATTTGGAAAAATAGGCTAGTGCTAAAACGTATTTAATAATAAAAAAATTAGCAGCAGGCAAGGACCAGGTGGAAAATGTTGTTTAGGTTTCAACTTTGAGGAAAAAATAAAATTAAATACGGTTTTTTGCGATTTGCGGCTAAAAATGCGAAAATTGCCCAATAAACGAATTGTAGATAATAAAAAAATCTAAAACTCATCGATACTTTCTGACAACCTCAAATTAACAATTAATATGGAGAAAATTTGATTTTTGAATATTTAATTTTTTGCTCGCATACAAATGATTTGATTTACATGAAAATTTGTAAAAATATGTCTTTCCTGGTGTCGAATAAGCATAATTTTTTTTTTTTGATTTCAAAGTCTATAGTGATCATATTAATTGTTGAAAATTCTACTTTGAAATGGCCTATGCAACTTGGTGGTTTATTGCTTGTTAAAGCTCTTAAAATTGAGAAGAACCGTAAAAAAGTTTCTCTGAATCATGATTTCCTCTATATTTTCAATAATTTTCGGAATGAAATCCACGCCCTCGGAGAAACCATTGCAAATTCCGACAGCAATAACAGTTATCAAGGTTGAGAGAATATAATAATAATTGGAGATAAGAGTGGTGATACAGGCGATCTAAAAGCTGATTCAGACACATGGGTGCCCCCCCAGAGTTTTTGACATCGCATGATGAATTACTCCAGTATTAACAAAATTAATACTGAACCAAAGAAACGCAAGTAAAAGGAACGTATGTGAACTGTCTTGCAGTTAACAGGCACAATGGTCAAAAAGATATGCTTGTAAATTGCACATGCTTCAAAAACCCTGCATTGGCAATTTACAAGCATACATTTGACCCTTGTGCTTGTAAGCTGCAAGACAGTTCACATTCGTTCATTTTATAAGCAAGAAGAGATAGACAATCAATTCACAATAATTCCAAAAGTTTTCAAACTGCAGTGGTATGTTAGTGCTTTGATAAAAACAAACTATAAAATTTTGCAGAAGTCTGCGATGAACGCAACATTATTTAAATGGCAAAAAACGTTTTAATGCTGAATTTTTCTAATGAAAATTGCAAAAGTTCTGCAGTAGTAAATGAGGCAAGAGTAAAACAAAGTTCTGTTTTTTAAATGTATGAATGGGACCTGTCACACTACTTTAAAATTGTTGCATATAGTCCAAAGAGGGTATGGGTTGCTACTTCAGTATAATAATCCCATATTTACTAAATTATTCATTATTTTCGGATAATCTTCGTGAAGAATGAATTGCAGCACTCTGAAACTCGGCACATGACATCTCGACATCATGCATTATTAGAAAAAAAAAATTGTTTACCAAAAAATTGAATTTTTTGTTGTTGTTATTATTATTATACATGCTTCAAAAATCATGCATGGGCAATTTACAAGCATATATTTTTGACCAATGTGCCTGTAAACTGCAAGACAGTTCACATACGTTCCTTTTACTTGCATTTCTATCAAAAAGTCATATTTTCTTTGGTTCAGAAGTATTAACTTCGTTAATAGGAATTTATCATGCGAGATCAAAAACCCTGGTGGGCACCCATGTATCTGAATCGGCGTTAATGAGTCTCAAAATATTTTGACCTACATGTCACCTGGTTAAAGCCCAATACACAGCCAGATGAACTTCTTAATTTCTTGAAGCCCACGCTCTCAGATGTTAGATGCTTAGCTGTAAAATCTAAGTTTTCAGAATCTTATTCATCTTACAAAGTATCAGTTAAAGAAAAAAAATTAACAAAGCTCAGGAAGTATGGCCAAAAGGCACACTAGTGTCTCATTTTTATCCCGGAGATTGGATCACTTGTTCAGGAAATGATCATGCCAGGAAACAGCATCAAATCTGCCAATCCCAAATCGATATTCAATTACATAGAACATCTGCTAGTACTAAATTTCAATAATAATAATAATCTTTATTAGCATAATCTATGTACATGTCCTATTACTTGATGATATTGTTAACTCATTCAAGTTAGGTTAGGTTAGGTTAGGAATTACACTGCGAAATCACAGGAGTTTATATAAAAAAGAAAAACTTAGTAGTCCTGGTTATTTACAGATCCTCAAGTGCAGTTGTAAATTTTGACACATTCTTCTCAACTCTTAAGAATGCCTTACATAAAATAGACAGGGAATATCCACAAGCAAGCCTAGTTGTTTGTGGTGACTTCAATCTCAAATTCATGAGCCCTGACACTAAAACTAGACAAATAATGGTTTTAATGGCACAATTAAAAATCATACTTGATTTCACAAGACGAGCGGGAAATTTCAAGACATTTCCTGTAATTTCTCATACTTCAAAGTTGAAGTACAAAATTTCGGTGTATCAGATCATGATCCTCAGACTTTAACCTTTTCAGTTCCTAAGAACATTAAAAAACATGACAACCTCTATGGTAAGCACAGCTTCAGTCAAAATAAAATAAATATGTTCCACACTTATCTGCATTCCGACTCCTGGAATGATGTATATAAAGTAAGGTCAGCAGTAATGAAACATCGGAATATCATGAAACACTAATATTCCATTTTCAAAACACATTTCCGTATATAAAGAATCGAAGTCATAGAATTCATAGAAAAACTATAACATCACCTGATTTGGAAAATCTAAAACAAATACTCTATTTCTGCAGCAATTACAAACAGAATCCTACCAAACCAAATAGAGATATATACAATCAATGCAAAGAGAGATATAAACACTTACTTCTCGATACCAAATGCAAAAATAACTTCAATAAAATTTAAGAATCAGACAACAAAACAAAAACAATGATCAATAATCAATAATAAAACTGGTCGAAACAAAACTAAGACGGATCTCGCTGATATAGATCTGACTAAATTCAACGAATTTTTCACTAATCATTCTACATATATAGTAAAAAAACTAGAGAAAACAAAAAATGCACTAAGGGGTGCGGCATTCTCTACCTTTTCAATTTTCCTTCAGCCCCTAAATGTAAGAGATGTTTTGCAGTTGATCCAGAAGATGAAAAACAAAAAACCCAAGACATGTATGAAATCAGTATGTACCTTATCAAACATTGTGCCAACAATATCGCAGAACCACTATGTGATATTATAAACCCTTGTTTGACTCAAGGAATATTTCTAGATATTTTTAAGCCAGCAAAAGTTGTTCCACTTTATAAAAAAGGCGACGAAGCTCTCCAAGAAAGCCATAAACAAATTCACATCCTACCAAGCATATCTAAAATTATAGAATATGCTATTCTCGGTCAGGACATACTGACAAACATGACATTTTAGGTTCTACTCAATTCGGATTTAGACATGGTAAGAAAACATCAGATGCAATTATTTTCTTCATGGACACCATACAGGAGGCATTTGAAAATAAAAATGGTTGTATAGCTGCATTTACCAAGTTGACCAAGGCCTTTGATTGTGTTAACCACTCCATTCTGCTAGACCAACTAAATTCATATGGCCATAAGAGGAGTTGCATATAATCTCATAGTCATACTTAACAAACAGGCCACAAACGGTGACTGTCAATAATAATAAAAGCGATACACGCATTATGAAACGGGGAGTTCTACAAGGGTCCATACTTGGACCTCTCCTCTTTTTTTTTAATATAAATGATTTACCAAATCACATTAAAACTTTCAATAACATCTCACAAATAACCATAATTATTTATGCATACGACACTAATTTTACTTTTCATCTAAAACATGAGGAATCCGAGGGAAAAGACTTAATAATTAATCAAATTCTAAATCATACTTTGGGATGGTTCAGTCCCAGAGAACTATATTTGGATGATAATAAAACTGACAAATGCGTTTTTTCACATGTCGGTTCATCAGAAAACTCTGATATAAAATTTCTTGGAATTTTCTTTGATTCCGCCTTATTGTGGATCCCTCAAATTAATTTCATGTGTGGCAAATTACTATGGTCTATTTCATTCCATATTAACGTATGAAATTCTGGGTTGGTGCAATGCATCCCACACACATTTACAGAGAATTTTCGTTCTACCAAAAGCTGCAGTTCGCAGCATACCGAAAGCAAATTTTGATGAACAATGTCGACCCATCTTTCAGGAATTGGGAATAATGTCACTATTCTCCATGATGTATTAAATGCAACATAAATAAATTCTCTTCACATAGGGAATCTAATCTATTTGCACTTTTACGAAATTCAAAGTTCGACAGCATGAAGAGAGGAATATATGAATCGGTTCAGTGTACCTGTACTGTATTTAGTTGGCAGATATTAAACACTATTTTCGTGTCGGCTACTTCGTGATCACAGGAAAAGTCGTAGTCGATAATTAGCAGACACTATTTTGTCAGACAACTGTATCAGAGTATTAAACAATTAATATAAACTGTAAGAAAAAAAATTAGACATGTGGTAATCAATAAACAATACCCCTCCGAAACTCCGACTTCCAGTCGGCGAACTGGAAAAACGCGGCCAAAAATTTGTTAGACAATATGATCCTTCAATTTCACTAATTTTTGGTAAAAAATCCTGTAAAAATTAACTTTGTGGTAATTGATTTTTAATACCCCGGCATTTTGACATGTTTGGGTTGTCAGACTCGACAATAGCAGTCAAATTTTTGTCGGACAAGGTTACCCTCGTTTTCTAAAACAAATTTCCACCCCCTTTCATGAAAAGAAAAAATGTAGTAATAAATTCACAAGACTCCGGGAAAACGCCATGATTCGGAGTTTTCCGAGCGAAAAAGAGGTCGAATCAAGGGAAATGACAGAGGAGAAAGTTGTCGGGCTCGTCAAGGACAGAAGCCTCACGAAGTATAAAATATGTTGTAATCATCAAATGAAAGGGGTTCAACTAAATTGTATGGTTTTCTACAAAGTTAGTTGATCAATACGCAGTAGGGCTTCCCTAGAATTATTATGAAGTGTCTTATCTTATGCAGATTCATTGGAATCGTCAACATTGTCATAATATGACTTTAATATGACTTCATTAGTTGTCTACAATCGGTTATAAATTGTTCAAATGTTTCTGCTTCCCTTTGGATTCTTTTGAGGTTGTATTGTTCAGGTCCATAATTTTTTCTGGTGCCCACGAAAAGAAAAATCCTGTATTGTTCAGAATACATCGTGAGAGCCGAGAGAAAGTAGGTAGGAATTGGTGTTATGGCTCAGGGAGCACCTTCCGAGGCAGCGAGTTCCAAAGCTTTGCCGTTAGTTGGAAGAACGAGCCCTGGAAAAAAGAAGTTTGGCATGTCTCCAAAGTGACGTCATATGGATGTGAGGACTGAGCTCGACGAGTCAGTCTCGATGGGACCGCTAACAGTGGAACGGATGATTATATTTTGGAAAAGCATCGTCCATGAAAATATCTATAAAACAGAGACAGATCCCAAGCCTTTCTATGGTGTTCCAGAGAAGTGAGCGAGCTTAGCGAAGTATCACCGACGAGACGAATGGCTCTTTTTTGGACAGAATCTAAGAGATTCAATGTGTTTTTGGTTGCTAGACTCCATATATGGAAAGAGTATTCCAAGACTGGTCGGAACTCTAGCAAGTTGTTGGTTTCCCATTCTAGAATTTTTGCTATATGGAAAGAGTATTCCAAGACTGGTCGGAATTCTAGCAAGTTGTTGGTTCCCCATTTTAGAATTTTTGCTAAACCCGTATTTATTTCATCCGCGATTCTTGCCCGTTCATTTCTGCTTTCACTGGCTGATAACGAAGCTTTAGAAAGAAAGCGGTATGGAGGGTACTATCATCTGCAAAGCTGTGCACTGGACATGGGGTAGCTCCCACAAATAATTGCTGTTAAAAAGAACCAGTGAAAAATCAACAAAAACTCAATGTGAAAATACAAATAAAGACATTTCCAGAGTGTACTATAAGTGTTGCGCAAAGAAACTATGAACTATGTAAAGCAGTAGTTTGTGTGAGTTGCTTATCTATTTTTCATTTAAGTTGTGTAAAAGCATCCAATAACCTCAAAAGTTTGGGCTCAAATAAAATCATGTTCTGCAAAGATTCCAATACAATGTGTAAATCCATTCACGAGGAAATCCAGACACTTAAAGATGAAATTTCAATTTGAAAAAAAATAACAAGTTATTCGAAACAAAAGCATCTCAATTTAAAGCTGAAATATCAAATTTGAAGATAAAACTGCACTACCAGGACTACAGAACAATGTTACCACAGGAAAGTGCTGCAAAACGTGAGGAAACCAAACTAATCCTAGATATGATACACAAATCATTGGAAAATAACTTCAAGTCTCTTTCCGACGAAATTCGTAATCTAAAAATAGAATTAAATGCCCAAGGAAATATAAACAAACCTGATAAACAAGAAGGTATTACTAATACTCCCAAAATGTCAAATCACTCAGTAATAGGTATAAGCTGTTCCAAGTCTAGAATGTGTGCAGCTGAAAAATTGATTAAAACTAGAAGTTATTCAGAAAATACTTATAAAAACATAAACAAAATTGGCTTTCAGACTCAATAGATGTAGATGTTATTTTATAAGATGTTAATGTGAAAACTACTGATATAGTCAATCTCCATGCTCCCGAATATCACATATTAATTTATAAAACAAAATCCACTCCCCTACTATGACAAATAATTGAATGACAAAGAATTGAACAACAAATCAAAAGAAAAAGATATAGCCTATAGACAATTTAAAAATAGTATTGAACATTTGAAAAATGAAGCTTGGGAATATTTCAAAAATATCAGGAATCAATATGTAAATTTACTTAAACAAAAGAAAATTACTTATTATGAACTGTTGATGCTTTTAAAAATGAAACTAAACAAATGTGGAAATACGTAAATACTTTAGTTGGCCCTAAATCTGATATTCATTTAAATAAAATAATGTTTGAAAACGAAAATGATGCAAATTATGTTCAGATAGTAAAGAGATTGCAAATAGATTCAATAATTATTTTATAAACAGTGTCAAAGATATTGCAGATAATATCAATTGTAATCAAACATGGTCAAGTCATAGCTATCCAGTAATCAATAATTCGTTAAGAACTTTTAAATTAATAACAATGGTGCAATTACGTAATATTATATTTTCTTTAAACAATAAGGTCAGTAAGCTGGAAATATTAAATGTGCAGTTTCTAAAAGAAACATTCGACGTTTTTGGACATGTTTTGTTAAATTTTATTAATACTTCTCTAGAAAAGATCATTTTTCTAGAACAGATTAAAATAAGTACTGTGACCAATTTGAAAGGTAAAAGACTACTATAAAGGTATTCTTATGAAACATCACTGCAACATACAGTTACAAGCTGGAAAAAAGCATTAGATGAAAACAGTTTTACTGTTGCAGTGTTTCTTGATTTCTAGAGAGCTTTTGAGACTATCGACCGGTTAATATTATTGGTTAAGTTGAGATATTATGATTGGTTTGAGAATTACTTCAGTATTCGTCTACAGACTACGTTAAATGATATATTAGTCCCTCAAGGGAGCGTGTTGGGACCGCTTTTAAGTAGTATATATTTAAATTCATGTTCCTGGTGCACACTCACTTAGTTTATTCGCAGACAGTACTGTATTATTCTATTCCGACAGTAGTTTAGAAGACTGCGTTAACAACGTAAATAACTCACTGGCGCGAATCCAAGACTTTTTAAAAGTCAATAAATTAAAACTGAACGTAAATAAAACCAGAGCGATGATCATCGCATCCAGATAAAAACTATTTCATATTGACTTGGAATTAATTAATATTCACATTTAATGGTGAACCGATTGAATTAGTACAAGAAATCAATCAATCAATCAATCAATCAATCAATCAATTTATTTACCGTATAAAAAATTACAATATATAATAGACAATGTGGTAGCAATGGTGGTAAATAAATACAGAGCGCCCAAAAAAAGGTTTCCCTTGTGCATGGGCGTAGGTATACATTTTGTTTACATAACATTTTTATATTTTTCATTACATTTCATGTTTCACATTTTATATTTTAAATTTTACATTTTACTTTTTTTTTACATTTTACATTTTGCATGTTACATTTTATATATACACATATATACATATATACATATATATACACATATATACACATATATACACATATATACACATATATACACATATATATATAAATTTTACAATGGGGTGGTTAGGTGTAGTGTGAACAGAAGGATATGGTGACAATTATACATTCGTAAATATTAGAAAAAATAAAAATAAGTAAAAAAAATGATGTGATAATCCATGTTTAAATACAGTTAATATGGTCAAGAGGCATAGTGAATCTCATTTCAAGTTTTTCCTATCAATTGCTCGATGTATTTCACCTCTTGGGTAAGTATGCAGCCAATTTTTTAGTTTTTTTTTCAGTAGGCCTAGTCATCAGGTATATCAGCATATAAGACTGGACAAAGGTAAGTAAATGATCTTTGACATTTTTTAGTATTAACTCTTGGAATAAAAGTTGTTTTGGCTTTGAAGCGTGTTTCATGTTTGTGCTGTATGTGCTCGTGTTTGTGTTTGTTTTTATGATGGTGGAGGATTAAAGATTGGTAAAACAGTTGACGGGCATCTAGGGCTTTTGCTTCTGTGAGTAGTGTTTCAGTTGGGTACCTATAATCTTTGCGGTGTATAATTTTCAAGATCCATTTTTGTGATATCTCTAATGGTTTCAAGTAGACGTCTCCGATTCCTCCCCAGACCTTTATACCGTATGTTATGTGTGTCTGGATTAATGAGTTATATAGAATTGTCATGTATTTCAAGTCAAATATTTCTCTGTAAACTTTAAATCTGTTGGCCATGCTCTTTAGTTTTTTTGATACATAGTCTGAGTGGTAGTTTCATCTGAGGTGGCTATCTATAATTACTCCTAAGTATTTAATGTGAAAAGTTAGGGGGATCTTTATAAGGCCGTTATTGAATTCCAGTTGGCTGTAGTTTGGAAGAGTATCGCTGTAGCAAGTGAAAGGTATAAAAAAGGTTTTCTGGAAATTTATGGTAAGTAATCGGTTTTGGAAGAAGTTCATTACATTCGTGAATTCTTTTTCAACTTTATTTTTTAGGGAATGCCAGGTTGAATCTTCGTCGAAAATCGCAGTATCATCAGCAAAGCTAATGATGCTGCCTTGTGTTGATGCTTGGAATAGTTCATTGATGTATACATTGAATAGTATAGGTCCCAACACAGTACCTTGTGGTACGCCGTATTCCAGTGTTTTTTCTGAACTTATCGTGCCATCAATGTTGACCACCTGCTTTCTTTCACTAAGGTAGCTTTCCATTAGCTTGAGTGTCATTCCCCGGAAACCTACAGCTTCAAGTGTTGTCAAATATTTGGGATTTATTATTGACAACTCTCGATCCTTAAATAAATATCGGATTATATATTCAAAGAAATATCTAAGAATTTTTTTTATTTTCTCAAGGATTGCCAAGTTTTTGAGTATTTATGCCAATACGTTTCCTGTATGGTTCACATCTGAACTCAAACACTTGGTAATTCAAAAGAAAAATCCTTTTAAAAGGTTTACAATGCACGGCTTGCATGAAGATTCCATCTTATTTCACAACTTAAGAACACAATGCAATAGGCTTAGTAAATCATGTCATGAAAATTATATTAGAAACTCGGAAAACAGAATGAATGAAGATCCAAGATCCTTTTGGCGATATATTTATAATCGAAATAAAAATTACAATCTACCCAATAACATGTTCATTGGAGATAGACATAGTTCAACAGGTACCGGGATTGTGAGCTTGAATGCTGACTTTTTCTTGACAGTGTTCACTGATCATATAAACACCGTCCCCTTATATAGTCCCAAAACAATGGATTGCCAAACGATGACAACCGCAACGACAACGGACGCCTTGAGTGGACGGATGAGCTGAGGGACGGCCTTCTGCATTGCTACGAGAGCAGTGAGCCCGCCTGGAGAGGATACATGGCGAGAATGCATGTTCTGTGGAGTGAGAGATACCCAGAGCATGCCGCCCTTTCCGCCCAAAATCTTAGGGATTACGTATCTCATCTTCAGGACCGAGGCTATGTCAGAGCTCCTCCTCAGCTGGTTAACGTAGTGGCAGAAGTGAACCCGTGAACCTGGCTGCAGAGGATGCTCACATCATATCACCGATGGAGGGCATCAGAACCCGCAGGGCGCTTCACAGAACCAAGCCCCTGAAGCCACAACAACTGGCACAGGTGGATGCGAGTATTCGTGGAGTTCTTTCAGAGGAAGCTGACATCTGGCAGATCAACTCTGCCGTATATGACGCCGCTCATGCTCTGTCGCAAACGAAGAGGAGGAATACCGCCCCTCTGGTTGGAAGGCATGAGAGGCGCATACAAAAGATGGAAGCTAAGATCAAGTCGGCGAGACAACACGCGTCTCGTATCCAGTGTGTAGTGGACTACGTGGCGACCAATAGGCCTTTCTTGGTCACAGTGCGGCGAATTGCCGCTAAACTAAGACTGAATCAAGGCGTGCTGTTTACCATCAAGCAGCACTGTCTTGATAGGATACGAATGCTGGTGGCTGCAAAAAAGTCACTAGTGAGGCGGGCGAGAAGCATCGCGGAAAACATGAAGTTCCGCGATAAACCTTCTCGCTTATTCCAAGAGCCTCCACGTGTTGTCGATAATGCAGTATAAGCGGAACCTTTCGATGACCTGGATCGATTACCGCAAGGCATTTGATACAACATCGCATGAGCTAATCGTGCATTTGCTCAGATGCCTTGTGGTGCCCGATCAAATAGTGAGATGCATTGAACAACTGATGCCACTCTGGAGGACTTGCTTCACCATAAGATCTGGTCAAGTCAGAGTCCAAACAGAGCAGGTAATCTTCAGAACGGGCGTATTTCAGGGACACTCCCTCAGCCCTCTCCTCTTCTGCATCTCACTATTGCCATTGTCCGTTGCACTCAGGACAACCCGTGTATACAACTGCGGCACCCCCAACAACCGGAGGCATAAGGTCACCCATTTATTTTATATGGATGACCTCAAACTTTATGCCTCTGGAGAAAGGGGCCTACATCAGTCCTTAAGGGTGGTGCAAGAGTACACGCGTGCTATCGGAATGGAGTTCGGGATTGACAAATGTGCCACGGTCATCTCAAAAGAGGACGATGCAAGGGATACGGAGAGGATGTCCAGCTCGTTGATGGAAGCATCCTACATCATCTTGATGCCGGAGAGACGTATACCTACTTGGAAGTGGAGCAACGCCGCTCCCAAGAGGTAAACACAGTTAAAAACTCTCTCCGCGGCAAGTATCAGCACAAACTCCGACAGATCTGGTCATCCGAACTGTCACGGAACAACAAAGTTGCTGCGACTAATATGCTTGCCGTTCCGATTCTACTCTACTCTTTTGGAGTAGTGAAATGGACTCAAAAAGAGCTGCGCAACTCGACGTTAAAACTCGAAAAATGATGCCTCTTCATAGGAGCTTGCATACTAAATCGTCCGTTCGACGGTTGTACTTCGCCAGACAACAGGGAGGCCGGAAACTTTTGAGTTTGGAGTGTCTACATAACAGAATGGTGCTGGATGGAGCCTGTAAAGTCATCAGGAGTTCAGATCCCCTTCTCTGCATGGTCCGCGACCATGAAAAAGCAGGGATTGGAGCATTTCTTTTCAAGGCAGCAATCCGGGCAGCTGATGAACTTGGTCTCGTATTCGACACTGAACGGGCAAACCCAAAATCTGTCACCGAGTTGGAACCCGTTCAGCAAAAAGCTCACTCAAAGCTGCGTAGACTGAGGTCCGCCTGCAGCTGTACAAGGATAAGCCAATGCATGGGGTCTTCTTCAAGAACATTGAAGACCTTGCTTATCCAAAAACCTGACCTTTGCTTTCCTCAGGTCAAGTGAGCTGAAATCGGAGACCGAGGGATTCATAATGGCTTGCCAGGATGGTGTCTTCAACACCCTGGTCTACCGTAGCCGCATGATGGGTATAGAGATCCCCGACACTAGATGCAGAGCGTGTCGTGGGGCGCCTGAGACCCTTATGCATTTGCTGTCAGCATGTTCAGCATATGCGGTCTCAGCCTATATCCACAGGCATAACGCGGCTCTACGAGTGTTGTACTACCATCTACGACACTCGTACGATACAGACGAGACACCGGTGTTTCCTTATGCCCCGGGGGATATTGAGTCCGTTATGGAGAATGAGAAGTGCCGAATATATTGGAACTACTCATTCCCCACCCTCAGGCAAATACAAGCCAATAAGTCTGATGTAGTCCTCCTCGACCATCGGAGTAAGACGATTTTCTTTATGGAGTTTTCGGCTCCTGGTGAAACGAACATCGTCCGAAAAGAGGAGGAAAAACGGACTAAATATCGAGACTTACTCTTTGAACTCCGCAGGCTCTACCCAAACCATTCTGTTAAAATGGTGGTTCTGATTATAGGGGTCCTTGATGGAATGATGGACACACTGCTCTAGAACTTAAAAATCATACCGGCTTGCCGTAATATGGCAGAAATCTTAGCCGTACGAATGCAGAAGGCCGTCATCCTTGGGTCACTGCGTCTGCTCAGGGCACATGATTCTCGGGCCCAATAATCGCTTACCCCACGGGCATGGGGAGTGGTTATCTGGGTAAACGATCCAGCGCGCCCTCCGGATGTGTCGAAGCTCCGGAGACAGGGCCTGACTGGAATATCCTTTTGGGGAAAATATAATAATAATAATAATAATAATAATAACTACGAATTTTAGAGAATCCAAATTAAATCGATCAAAATCTTTAGAGAAAAATATAGAAAAATTATTTTTCAAATATTCAATGTCTTAGACATAAACTTAGTAGCTAGAAGTTGCTGTTGAGAGTTATTGTAAATACTCGGATAGTTTACCTATATTGGTGAAGAAATTATAATTATTAAATTACTAAACTATAATCCTGTTTCAGAGCATATAGGACTAAAAACAATAATGGGTTGCTATTTTTGCACTAAAGAAAGTTATTTGCTCCCCTCTTAGTAACATTAACCTTTTTTCTGAAGAAATTGATTGTGAGATATCAGCTTTTGAAACTGAAAATGTTAGGGTAATCGCAGTATACAGGGTGCCCAAGATAAGGATGGGATAGTATTAGGATCTTGGAAACGGTTGGAGTTACAATGTTGGTTAAATTAGAGAAAAGTTGCACAATCCTAAGTCCTTTTATATGGAGTTAGCAGAAGAGATTTTTTGAGTAAAATTTTCGATATTTGTTTTTATTTATTTCTGACGTTATTTCAAAAGATTAAAAAAAATAAAAAATACATTTTTATTGTCACTTATTAAGCTTAACAAGATGACGTCACAAATTTTCACTACTAGGTTAGGTTTCCGAGAAACTTTCATCTTTTCTTTTAGATACGGCTCTGTCATATATCATTTATAGTTGTTTAAAAATGTTTTCAGCTCATTTTAGACATTACTTAAAATTAATCAGAGAACACCTCCGATTACAGCTCTGAAAATATTAATTAGAGAAAGTCCCCCCCTGTTAACTTTTGAACGGTTTGCCGTAGAGAGATAAAAAAAACCGTTTCGAGGGTTTCACCGATACTACCTTTTGAAATATAACGCATTGTGATTGCTCGATAGATGGCGCGGGGGGGCACAAAAACCTAATTTTTTTAAATGGCATGGGGGGTCGAGTGACACATCGTTGAAAAGAGAATTGTATTCTCTTTTCAACCATCTAATTTTTTTTAAATTTCGTTAATATGTTTTTTCACAATAAGCATGTGAAGTGTCAATGTAACAAAAAGAAAACAAACTATTATGACATGTAGTATTTAAATAATTAGAAGCAAAATTGTTGTCAATTAACGAAGCAGGTGTTCGAAATGTCCACCTAATACTTCTTGACAATAAAAACTTCGATTCACAAATTCCTGCCGAACATTATTCAACATGTCTGCAGTTATACCAGCACAAACCCGTGTTATTCGTTCTTTAAATTCTTCCAAAGAGTTGGATTGTTGCTCATACACTTTGGATTTGACGTATCCCCACAGAAAGAAGTCACAAGGTGTAAGGTCTGGTGATCGTGCCGGCCATTCGATTGGTCCACGACGTCCAATCCATCTCATAGGGTATGTTCATCCAAATACTCTCGAACTTGACGTTGGAAGTGAGGAGGGGCCCCATCTTGCTGGAAGGTGATGTGTTCCTGAAATTCGTTCTCATTTTCTTCTAATATTCCAAGTATGAGTGGTTCAACCGTGTCTCTTAGTAAATAAGAAATTAGAAATAAGGGACCTACAATATGGTCTCCCAGAATTCCAGCCCACACATTTACTTTCTGTGGGAACTGTGTGTGACCTTCTCGAAAGATATGGGGATTTATATCACTCCAGTATCGCACATTTTGTGTATTCACATTTCCGTTAAAAAAAAAGGTACTTTCATCTGAAAAACCAATATTCCTAATGTAATTGGGGTTCCTAGCTATCTTTTCCTCCATAATTTCACAAAATTCCATTCTTCGGTCTGGGTCGTCTTCTGTGAGTTGGTGTAACATTACTACAACCAAAACAAAATGTACTTTCTTGAATAAAATAAAAATGTACATAAAATACATAAAAAATTATTAACCAATATACATAATATTATGTTCTTGCCAAAATTATCATATCACTCTCTAAGACTGTTCTGAAAAATGGGAAGCAGAATCGGCTACAAAGCCATTTGTGCCTTCTATGATTTTTTCTCGGAAATTCACCCCCATTGGACGGCGTGGAAAACTCCTACGTGGTATGAGGAATAAAGGAAAGAGCATTTCTCATAACATATTCCGGGCAGAAACGTGTACAAAGCCATTTGTGCCTTCTATGATTTTTTTTCGGAAATTCACCCCCATTCTACCCCCTTGAACGGCCTGGAAAACTCCTGCGTGGTATGAGTGATAAAGGAAAGACCATTTTCCATAACATATCCCGAACAGAAACGTGTACAAAGGCATTTGTGCCTTCCATGATTTTTTTTCGGAAATTCACCCCCATTCCACCCCCTTGGACGGCCTGGAAAACTCCTACGTGGTATGAGGGATGAAGAAAAGAGCATTTTCCACAACACATTCCGAGCAGAATCGGCTACAAAGCCATTTGTGCCTTCTATGATTTTTTTTTCGGAAATTCACCCCTATTCCACCCCCTTGGACGGCCTGGAAAACTCCTACGTGGTATTAGGGATAAAGGAAAAAGCATTTTCCATAACATATTCGGAGCAGAATCGGCTACAAAGCCATTTGTGCCTTCTATGATTTTTTCTCGGAAATTCACCCCCATTCTACCCCCTTGGACGGCCTGGAAAACTCCTACGTGGTATGAGGGATAAAGAAAAGAGCATTTCTCATAACATATTCCGGGCAGAAACGTGTACAAAGCCATTTGTGCCTTCTATGATTTTTTAAAATTTTTCTCAGTGTACATTTGTAGATGTGGACAACTTCACACCCGTACTAATTTGTACGGATGGAACTTGTGTTTCTTCAAATATTTTTTTACTGTAGCTGTTGAGACCCCAATCGTACTTGCTACACGAGAGGTACTTTGTTGCGGATTTACCACCATTTCGGCAATTATCGAAACCTTTGTCTCTTCCGGAATTGATTTTCGACCAGCTCCACCTTTCCTACGAACACTGCCAGTTCTGTTGAATTTTTCAACTAGTTCCCTCAAATATTTCCGAGTTATAGGATGTTCAGGAAATTTTTCATTAAAAATTCTCTCCGCTTCGTGGTAGTTCCGATGGGCCTCACCAAAATTATAAATTGCTTCAATTTTTTCTTCGAAAGGACGTATACGAACCATGATGATATCAAATATTCAAAGTAAATAATAATTATAAGTAGACAAAACTCCTCAGTCAATATGAATACAATAATTCATCAATCCATTGTACTTTTATACGATTATTTATTGTCATTTAAACAAATCCAATAAATAGTCCTTTCGTAGTACCTGTTATTACTTTTGTCATTAAAAATAAATGAAATGGGTATAATTTCTATATCCTAATACCTAATTAAGCTTTGAAAGGAATTCAAAATGAATAATTATTAATGTTGGGAATTGTCTTTATTGACCGTATTTCGTGGTACTGATTGCAATTGTGAATCACTAGAACAATTAAGGTATTTTTCTTCAAACATTATTATTTTAATACCACCCAAAATATTTTCCGTCCCATTATTTCACATCAAACCCTTCAAAAGTTATTGAGGTAAGGTAAGGAAACGAATTCAGATCCGCTCTTACACTTGACACTTCAAATGCTTATTGTGAAAAAACGTGTCAACGAAATTTAAAAAAAAATTAGATGGTTGAAAAGAGAATCAAATTCTCTTTTCAACGATGTGTCACTCCACCCCCCATGCGATTTAAAAAAATTAGGTTTTTGTGCTCCCCCGCGCCATCTATCGAGCAATCACAATGCGTTATATTTCAAAAAGTAGTATCGGTGAAACCTTCGAAACGGTTTTATTTTTATCTCTCTACGGCAAACCGTTCAAAAGTTAACAGGGGGGGACTATAAAAAGCCGCACTGTATATATATTATACAGTAACTGCCAAAAAGTATGTACCATATGGGAAAAAAGTTTATTATTAGAGTATTGGAAAAAATATTCTTGGGAAAAGTTTGTGCATGTCCGATAACCTAAAAATCGATTGACACATGTCACGTGATCACTGGTATGGTGGCAAATTGAAAAAAATTACTATGAATAGGCAAAAAGTGGGATATATATACCATCTAGATATGTTTGGTGATACTCTTATCATAAAGTTGATATTTAATGTTACTCTTTTTATAACTTGTAGCACATAAGTTTTAAATGTTATTTCCTGATCAATTAAATCTCCAAGATATTGCACTATATTAACATTCTCAATTGTGACATTTTCAATCATTATCTGCAGGTTTCTATTATATCTGTTTTACTGTGGAGTGCTCTGTTTTCCAACATCAGAAATTTTCTTTTCTCACTATTAGGTTTTAGAGTATTAACACTGCTCATTTTGCTAAGCTCATTGTTTGAAGTATCCATCAGATCATCCATGTCACTAGAACTGTAATATAAAAGGGTGTCATCTGCAAACAGGTGTATTTAACATTAATTTAGTCGACTCCCTGGCAATGTCTTTTATATAAAGGAGGAAGAGTAAACGGTACACCCTTATTGTTTATTAGTTCTGAGGAAGTGATGTTGACTATAGTCACCTGTTTTCAAAAGTAATCTTCGCCTGTCTACTGTTTCAAAAGCTCTCCTTAAATCTAAGAAAACTGCTCCGATCATTTTATTTCCATCCATCCACGTCTTCCAGTCTAATAAAATATTTTGTACCCACAGTTTCACAACTATGATGAGATCTAAATCCCGACTGATTTTCTGAAAGAAGATCACTTTTATCGATGAAATCAATTGTATATATACCACTCTCTCTAATAATTTCTCAATAATAATAATAATAATCTTTATTTGAAATAAGTATTCCTTATGTACATTTACAAAAATAACAATGATAAGTATACATAAAAATTATATCACATGTAATATATAGCAGCTCCTTATATTCATGTATTATATTAACATTTCAATTGGGCAATTATATTGTATTCCTATTAGTTTTGAAAAATATATTAAACAGTGCAATGCAACAAACTATGAAAAATAACAAACATATATTTATATTGTGAAGAATGGTTTCCGGGCTTTGAGGCCGTGGTTGGTTCACCTACCTGGAGGCGGTTTCTTTGGACATTTCGCTCACAACTGCGGTGAGTATCTTCAGCATAGGTTTAGTCTTCTCGAAGAACGACGTAAAACTGATTTATATTGAAATAAATTGAATCAATGAAGACGAAATTCCAGGAACATAGACTTTCAGTTGGGAAAAACACATGTGAAGACATTTAAATCTTATTTCACATGACAAATATAGCTTATAACACCGCTTTACTTTTTTTGGAGTATATGGTTTATCAAGTTAATTTTAAACTGTTAAATAGTTTCTGAGCCCTTTATATCATTTGGCAGATTATAATAAGCAATGAATCCCTTGAACATTAAAGTTTTAGTATTATGAGATTTGGTTCAACGGGTGACACTAAGTTATATTTAATTACGGTATCGTGTTGATGAGTTTTATAATTGAAAGTTATAAATTAATGAAAATATGATGGAAGAAGCATTTTATAAATATAATTCATAATTAGGTAATTGAGTCTATCTTCCACTGACAACCATTATAATGTTTTTCTACGACAACCTCGATAAATGTTCATTTTACAACTGTAACTTCAATCATAAACAAGCACATTTTGTACAGAATTTCATTTTTGCATCGGTTGCCAGGCAAGTTGCCAAGCAACAAATGCGAAATGGAATATTTCGTGATAGGTCTAGGTTCACTCTAAAATCACGACGACTACGGCTTCTCAAATTATGACATCCAGAGACAAATTGTTGAAATGTCAGCAGATCGTTCCTGTCAAAGTTTTAGTAGGTAACGAGTGATTTCATAGTTCTTTTCTATAAAAACTATTCATTAAAATGGAAACTGATAGTGATATCGACTTAGATTTGACACCTCCGAACATAATAGAAGCAGCGAAGGTAACAACACTGAATTTATTACCGAAAACGTCGAAGAGTATGTATCAACGCGCTTATAACCTTTTTTTGGAATGGAAGGTAGATCAAAAGACAAAATCATTTTCTGAGAACGTTTTAATGGCTTATTTTGGCGACTTAGCCAAAAAATTTAAAAGTTCCACTTTGTGGTCACACTTCTCAATGCTGAGAACGACTCTTAGTATCTATAATACTATAGATATTGCCAAATATTTAATTGATGAAAAATATGTTTAAGTAAACTAATTTATATTGTAGGTTGCATTAGTTATGGAAGTAATGGGTGCATGTAGAAGACATGAATTACATCAAATGAAAATTATTCATTTCAATGATCTTGGTTCTGCTGTTTTAGTAACAATACCAGACAGTAAAACCAAAATAATACGAAATTTTACTGTAACTGGCAAATTCTACGAAATTTATAAAAAATACGCAAATCTTCGCCCTCCAAATGCTAATGTCTATGGTTTTTCATTAATTATCAAAAAGGAAAGTGTACCATTCAGAGAATAGGTCTGAATAAGTTTGGAGCTATGGGAAAAGACATTGCCAAGTATTTAAAATTGCCAAAGTACGAATTATATACTGGGCACTACTTTCCCGAGGTAAAATGCACCTCTCTGAAATCAAAATTCCCTGATCAGGACTCATCATTCAAGGTCAGTATCTACAACCATCATTTTGAAGAGGCCATGGACCCTATGAAAAGGCCTACAGGAGCCTATGTTCAACAATTTTTGTACCTAATCCGACGGAGTCAGCCAGGAGCCAACAAATAAAATGTGATGACAAAAACCAAATGGACATTTCCATTTTGCACCAGAACAATCAACAATTTCAAAAAATACAAGCCTGTTTCGCATTTTTCGAGAAAAATCCACATCCATTTTCACAAAAAATAACATATAACATATAACACAAGTGCCCTTCTTGAATGAATTTGCAGTGGAATGACACTTTGAAATCTGTAGTGCTAAGTATGTAATTGGTGAGTATGTCATTCTGGTTGTTTTTATTTATAGACCAGTAATTGGAGATTTTAGCGTTTTTGAGGAAACCTTCAAGAAATTGGAATACATAATTTTAACAGGAGATTTCAAAAAACAAGAAGATAAAAACACAAAATTATTCAAAGATATAATAAATTCATTCGAATTGAACATAACCTGTCATCAACCAACTCGAATATTAATGGCATAACATCTTCTAGTACAATAGACTATACGATAACTTAATATTAATCCCGAAAACTACAAGTGTACTGTTGTAGATCCTGACTTAGGTGATCATAAGGGGCACAACCTTTCTATAGAATTCACTGGGCTCATGGAACAACTGCCGCCACATGTCTTCAAAATGCGTGTTTTAAATGAACAAAATTTAAACTCTCTCAACTTACATACAATAAAATAGATAAAATACGATGGTGTTTAGATATTAGTTGCCCTTTAGTGGACATCAAATTGACTCCAAAAAATAAAAAACATCATAAGTGGTATACTAGAAAAATTGCTTTACTTCACAATCATCTTAATAGTTTACACCAAATTATGCAATACTGTAACTCATGTGAAATTAAATTTGAATATTTAAAGTGCAAAAAATATTTATTTATTAAATATTTTAATAATAGGTTGGAACAATCGGACAACAAAATTAAAGAATCGTGGAAAATTATTAACGAAAACTTGGGCAGAACAAATCAACGTAAATCAGAATTTTCATTACATATGAACAATGTGCGCATTACTGATGATAAAGGTATTAGTAATGTGTTTGCCAAGATACTTTATTGACAGACTTTGGTGATGATTTATCAAGCTCCTGTACAGTAGCACATCATGTACAAAATTCAATTTGCATTCCTTATATTGAAGAATGGAATAATGTGATGTGGCCAGAATAATTCTGAAGTCAAAAAATAAAAAATCATCTGGATTTGATGAACTTAATAGTGAAAAACCAAAACCATAAGGTTTGCACGTACTTAAAGGGTTGAAATAAGGGCGCGATCTTGTAAAAAAAACTTGGATGCTGATTCATTTTCTCACTTATGGCAATCAACAGAATGAAATTTAATATCGCTAGGAACCCGAAAAAAAATTCCCATAAGCCGATTGTGAATTTTTTTTTCCTTTTCCGGCAAACTTTCTCGTGAACGAAGTAGAGTGCAATATATATTTGTTAATGTAAAAGTCTGTTATAAGTCTAGTTTGTGCTTATCATAGTTTTTGAAGCTTGAAAACTTGCAGGAAAATCAGAAGAAATTTTGTTCATTTTCTCGTTGATGGAAATTGGCATGTAGGAAGAAAAATTGATTTCAAGACCAGAAAAAAAATGCCATAATTCGGTAACATGATTACGACGTTTTATACAGTGAGGTCCTGAAGTATTGGATACATTTCCTTTCTATGTTATTAGCCATTTTTAAAAAAAACCCTGAGTCACGTCGATTTATGTTTCCGAAAAGACACCATGTGACATAAAAAAATGACACCTGCTTCACCCCCCTTAAAGTGACATTCATCACCCATTTTTTTTGAATGGATTAGAGGGTCAGTGGAAAACCCTTGATGAGATTCACCAATTCATTCAAGAACAGAATTTTTTGAGGTTCCAAATATTTTCAGAAAGTCCACGAAACCTATGTTATGGGTAGTATTTAGAGAAACCGATATTGATAATCTAGAAGATCAGCCCATCTTAGGTTACTACGGTACGTGTAGGTCCAGTGCTAGGACATGACATTTCCTTCTGTTCACCATTAGAATTGTACCGAAGACACTGCTAATTGATTTAAACATTGGTTCAGAACTGATTCGAATCTGGAAATGAATTTGATTTTTCATTTTGACATAGAAGCAATTAATTATTCTGGAACTTTCACTTCTCAAGAGTGAACTAGGCCTGAAGGGGATGGTACTATGAAAAAACGCGCTGAAAACTCTGCCTCTGAGGTGGTGGGGAAACGGGCTGGTATTTATTATTTTTTCCAGCCCTAGGAACAGAAAATACCCCACATTGTAGAAAGTTGAAGTGTACTCAGATATTGCTTACTGCTTGTGATAATGTTAAATCTCATTAATATAATGTATTCGATACGAAATGTCATGATTTCAAAATTATGTAAAATTTCCGGATTTAATTTTTGAACACATTTTTTTTATTGCAGAAAATGTTGCTCTGTTTGACAAACAATTTTTTCATTCGAAAAGCGAATTTTGTTTTCTATATACCAGGTGTCCACGCAAGGAGGCTCGCCCCTACAACTTTTTTGTTTTTGGAGATAATGGAATGAAATTTGGAAAATCTGTCCAAGACATAAAACTGCTTTTTTTTGACAAGTGACTCAACTTCATGCGAATTCCAGTTTTACCGGAAGTGACATAAACTTTAGATTTTTAAATGGGACACCTGGTATATTTTCAGTTCATTCATTACGTTTTAGTACAGAGTCTTTCATAGTTATTTTGACAAAATGATAGGGGTATTTATTAGAGGGTATCAAAATAAGGAAGTTTGCCTAATAAACCCCTATCAGGAAATGAGCCGTTTTGGCACTATAGCACTATAACAATTAAAATTTGAGAGGAACAAAATGGTTTGTCTCGCTCGCAGTCTTGTTCTGTCGCCTGAATAAGTTAAAAAACTTAGCTTTGCAATTTTCCTGCGCACTGGCTTGCTGTGTCTACTTTTTTGTGAACTTTGATTCGCCACATAGTGTCACATAGTCACAGTAAACAGTAATGGGCATAATCGCATTATTTCAAAAATCGGCTTTTCCGTATTCGAATTCGAATGATCATCCGATTATGACACAGCAAGCCTGTAGACACAGGGGAATTGGGCAGTCAGGTTTTTAAACTTCTCCTGGCGACAGCACAAGGCAGTGACTGAAAAGAACATTTTACAACCCCTATTAGTTTGTCACAATAATGCCCAGAACTATTTTTTTCACTCTTAAAAAAAATATTCAAATAAATAAATTATTTGTATTAAATATTTATCTTTTTTTTTATATGGCCTAAGAATGAAGTTTGCAATTCATATGCCAAATCCCATAGAAGAAGAAATGAGCAATTTTTTTTTTTTTATTAATTTCTGGCAGCTGCATTTTCAAATAATTGTATTTATTTATACAGTGTGGTCCATTTAAAACTGAAGCACTCATATTAAACTTTAATTTTTCAACCGATTGGAATGATTTTTTTTTTCAATAGGTAGACATTCAAAAAGTCTATTAGGACACCAAATTTAAAGAGTAATTCTTCATTTTCAGGGCCAACTAAATAATTTTTTTAGAAATATCACACTAAACCTCTGGATTTGCTACATTTTCAAATAGTTCTTGTTGAAAGTTTGTTGAAACTCGTTCATCAATGGGAAAGTTAAAGTAGAATGAAATTTTAAAAATATGCCGTTTATACAACCCACCAACACCAGGAAGTCTCGAAATATCACTGGTCAAAATTTCATCGATATTCATTTATGAATAAGGAAATTACAGGATAACAAAATTTAAAAAATATGTTGATTGAATTTCATGAAAATATCATTTTATTTGAAGTCATCTGCTGTTGCAGAAGGCTATGTGGATAGCACAATTACCCAAAAGAATAAAATTTCTAATAAACTGTTGATGGATGACAGTATGCCATCTACTTCCAAACAGAGCGTTTCTAGAAACAACAGTTTTACTGTTGAAGACAATAATAGAGAATTTGGAGAACCGCTCGATACAAAAATTACAGAAATAATGTCAAAAAATGTTTTAAACTCTGTATTGGAAAAGGCCAAATTCATAAATTTTGGAAGTTGTAATAGTTGCACCTTCAATATTAATATTTCCAACAACTAACAACTAAAAATCTAATTTATTGACCATTGTTTTGTTTGTTAATGTTATTTTGTTATGTAAGAGTGAAATATATTTTTAATCGTCAAATAAATTTATGTTCGTAAAATAAATTGATGGATGTAGCCGTTACTATGTGGTAGGAGATCATCATGAAAAATGGGAAGAGTAAATTTCTTATAAATATAAAGTGGTACAAAAACATAGAAATTTACTCTTCCCATTTTTCATGTTCGTAAAATGTACATTCATTACCATAGTGTGTTGAATAAATTTTGTATTTCTAATCTCAGTGAAAAATTATGTACGGTAGTAGAAAAAATATTGTATGTAATTCGTGTGTAAAGGCTTTTTTTGACTCATGTGATTGTCGCATATTCACATTCGTCAAAAAAAGCCACTTTACACACTTGTTACATAAATAACTATTTTCTAATGAAGTATTTATGAAATGACACCAAACATGGCCAATTACTTGAAAATTGCTTTTTATAGTTTTGCTGTTCATTTCATCAGTAGCAAACCTTTATTATCGTCAAAAGCTTTACTGAGGTTGCAATGGTACTCTTTTATCTCAGGGGTTTGTTGGGGTCGACAACAACGGATTTCTTATTTCTTTTTAAGGAAAACTACCCAATTAAACACCAGCTTTTATTCACCCCCAAATTGCTCGCTGAATCTACAAACTAACAGAAAAAATCAAATAGTGGTGCGACTCGGAACATACAAGAATTCAAGGTTTCCATAGCAAAAAATAGCTAGTTGAGACCAGTAGGAAAAATTAATGAAAATGATAAACTCACCTAACAGATCAGGCGAGCTGATACTTAAACACATTTATTTAAGGGCAGCCTTAACCCAAAGATTCTGTGCAATCTGTAGAATACCGCAGCAGAAAGTTTTAGCTAGTTTCAGTCTGATCTGATGAAACAATTGAAGTAATCGTGGTTCAGTCACGACCAATATTTCGAGACGCACACAAAAACGACAACTCTCTTTTTTCAGCGTTATGGTTAGAAAAAACGTAGAGGACTTGGTACCATTGCCGTCCCTACGAGAGCTAAATATGGACACGAAATATCGCAAACTGGGAGTGAACTATTCCGCGATAAATAACGGCAAACCGTTTTGCTACATCTCGCCCCCCCTAAACTTGGTCCAGCCTATGGCTAGGAACTAAGTGGGAGAACAAAATAATTTCAAGTGGGACGCGTGGAATGTTCCTCGTTCCTTATCATCGTGTTCGTTGATCAGCACATACGTGGCATTGCTGACCTTTTTCTTTATTCTGAAAGGCCCAGCAAAAAGTAAAAGCATTTTTTTCGTCTCTGATTTTATCGCCGACGAGACATTATTAGCCCGAAGCAACACTTTATCACCCGGCTGAAAATCATAACAGGGCTTCCCGGGGTTGACAACGGCACGCCGGGCGGCTTTTCCTCTTAAACTGGCTTCCGCGAGATTCAGTTTTTCCGCGAGCGATTTTTCACAATCCCGATAGCCTTCAGGAAGAATAAATTTCCCTCCTAACAACCTAGGGCTAGGCTTACCTAGTTGTAACTCGCAAGGAGCAAATCCCGTGCTCTCATGGGTGACTGAATTCAAAAGTTCCACAAAATGAGGCACTTCCCAAGCCCATTTGGAATGTTGCTCGTGACAATAAGTGCGCAGCAAGCGACCTATCTCGCGCATCACCCTTTCCGACGGATTTGCACAAGGATGACGCACCGAACTATAAACAATTTTAACACCAAGAGATTGCAAGGTCGTTTTCCAGACTCGGGACGTAAACTGAGTGCCGTTGTCGTGTAAAATCCGTTGCGGTGTGCCAAAGGTAGGAAAGTATTCCTTTATTAATCGGTTCAACATGGCCCGGGTATTCGCTTTTTTGAGAGGATATAACGTCACATACTTAGTGAACAAATTGAGTATTACGAAAATATGCGCAACTCCCCCGCGACTGCGAGCTAATGGACCAAAAATATCCATTGCAATAATATCATTCACACCACTCGGAACTATTTGCATTTGTGCCGGTTTTGGTAAACTACAAATTTTCGTTTTTTGACAAGTTTCACAACTTTTTATCCGTTTCTTTATTGACCGATGCATGTTAGACCACCACAGTTCTCGTTATATTAATGACCACACCTTATACACACCAAAATGTCCTAAAATTTCATGATACGTATCAATGAAATTTAAAATAAGATGTCGAGGGATGCACAACAAATATTCTCCCTCTGTCGTTCCATTTTTGAATAACACATTATCTTATAGTGTGAAAATGCTTTGCAGTTTCTGGTCATTAGGCAATTTTCGTTTTATATCCCGAAGTTTATCGTCTTGTTCCTGACTATTCCCAAAGTTATCTATCAAAACATGAAACTGTTTAGGTAATTTCAATAGCGAAAAAAGCTGAAAACTTTTGTCATTAGACACCAGAAACCTAGAACAAGCATACCTACTCAACGCGTCTGCTTGAACATTTTCCTTTCCTGGAACAAACACAACCTCAAACCGATATTCCTGTAATACCAACGTCCATCTTGAAATTCGATCAGATAACAATCTGCATCGGTTTATATAAGTTATCGCCTTGTTATCTACATAAAGAAAAAATAAACGACCAAGTAAGTACACCCGCCATTTCTGAAGAGCGAACAAAACTGCCAGGACTTCTTTTTCGGTGGATCCATATCTCGTCTCTCGGTCTAACAGCATACGTGAAGCGTAAGCTATTACTTTTCGTTTTCCCTCAATAATCTGGAAAAGTATTGCCCCCAATCCTACGTCACTGGCGTCGGTTTGAACGCAAAAAGGTTGTGCAAAATCCGGATGGAACAAAAGGGCATCATCCTGCAACAAAGCTTTGAGATCCTGAAAAGATCGCTCCTGTTCGGCAGCCCAGCTCCACACGGTATTTTTTCGTAACAAGTTAGTCAGAGGTGCCGGAAGCTCTGCAAAATCTTTGGAGAACATCCTGTCATACTGACATAAACCCAAAAACCCTTGCAGCTGCTTCACGTTCTTTGGTTTCGCATAATCCCGAAGAGCTTGGATGCGTTCTGGATTTGGACGAACTCCTTCGCCATTTACAATATATCCCAAATAAGGCATATCCTGCTGAAAAAAAAACGACATTTACCGAGTTTAACCTCTCCTAACCTTCTGAAAACTTTGTCCAGATGTGCCAGGTGATCTTCAAAGCTGGAACTCATAACCAAAAGATCATCTAAGTAGGCCACCAAAAAATCCTGAAAAGCCGACCCAAAAATAGTATCGATAGCTCGACTGAACGCACTGACAGCTGTCTGGATACCAAATGGTAAAACGCAGAAACGATAAGTTTTGTTATCCACCATGAAACCTGTATACTGCTTGTCCTCCTCCTGTAAACCAATCTGCCAATAACCATGGGTTAAGTCAATACAAGACAAAAAAACTTTTCCTGCCATCAGCCTGACGATGTCCGCGATAGGCCTAGGTAACTCAAAATCGGGTTCCATCACTGCGTTAAGCCTACGGGCGTCCAAACAAACTCGTACACTTCCGTCTTTTTTAGGGGTGACCATTAATGGGGAAATAGGGTTTTACAAAAAATGGCGTATTATCGATCAATTTAATAGAATGCGTGTACATAACGGTTCTACCTGGTTCGTCGGAAAAAATTGAAGAATTATCCAATAGTAGTCTCTCCAAACTATTTTTATCATTTTTTGACAAGTTAACTTCTGATAAAACCTTTTGGAATTTATTACCCTGAGTATTCGGACACTCTATATAAAAAAAATTGGACCTACTTTCATGTTTCACATCAAAGTCACAAACGTGGAAAAACTTATTATCTTTGACTGGACTAACATCAACATTTACAACAGGCAAAAAATTATTGTTTTTATTCACTAAAGCAGAGATGTTCAACGAGTTGGGGCTTTCATGAACATCTAAAATTTCCGGTACAACAAAAAACTCTTCTTCTATTTTTATAACCAAATGGTTCTCGAACAAATTTATATTTACCTGAAACAATCGTAAAAAATCGCATCCTAAAATGATGGGATACGTTAAACCTGATATTACCAAGAATTCATGACTGATTTTTTTTGTTGTTTATAGAAAAAGGAACTTCAGCTTGTAAAGCTACGTTTTTAAACTTTGTTTTGAATGCGCCCACAACTCGTATACCTGTACATTTAAAATGTGGTATATCACTATGAAAATTATAAAATTGATTCCACACATCTTCGGAAATTGCCGAAATTTGACTCCCAGTATCTACTAAGGCCAAAAACAAAAAATCAAAAAATTTCACCGATATTCTGGGCGAACGATTATCAAGTATTTCATGTTCAAAACTAAAATCTTCAATCAACTCTTCCGTGGGGTTATTTCTTATTATTACTTGAGCTCCTTTATGCAATACCTCCAAATTGGAGCTCAATCTTGGAGGTTGGGTTCGTTTTCCGATATATTATCTACATGTAGACTAGATATATTTTGTGCATGTCTAGTAAAATTTTTATTGAACTGTGTAGATCTATTTTCATGATTGTGAGTTTTCGGTATTTCTCGTGGAAAATGAACTTTATTTGACGAAGAGTTATTGAAAAAATTATCAGCTTGTCGAAGTCGGTTTAGTGCTTGTGATAAATCGTAGACTCCCACAAGTAACAC
The DNA here is from genome assembly GCA_958298965.1 of Chrysolina haemoptera. Taxonomy (NCBI): domain Eukaryota; kingdom Metazoa; phylum Arthropoda; class Insecta; order Coleoptera; family Chrysomelidae; genus Chrysolina; species Chrysolina haemoptera. The sequence goes on along the minus strand of OY282600.1, from coordinate 13,819,284 downwards.
TGAAACATTTGGTGAAAAATGACGTGCGATAATGCTAATTAATTGTGGTTCTGTATAGGGGGGTTGGAGATGCTTAGCAAGTACTACATAACGATTGAAATGCTCTGTTAACAGACCATCCCGGTATTTTCCGGACTCTAATTTGAGTTTCACAGTTAATTGCTTATCATCACCCCAAAAATGTTCACAAAAGGCAAGTTTATATTCAAAATAATCTTGAAATCGGTTAGAAAACGCATCCCACCAAGTTTTTGCTGACTTATGCAAGCGATTATTAATTACGAATGCAATTTTCTGAAATGGTAAATTTTGAACATCTAAAATATTTTCTAACGATTGCAAAAAATCTATCGGGTGTACTGATGCATATTCGTTATCAAAATTTGGCAGAATCTTACTGGCCTCCACTATTGACATATTTGGCAATAAATTGTTATTTACGTTATTATTTTGATAAGTACAGTTATTTTGACTCATCATTGTTGAAACTACAGTAGTAACTAATCTAACTAAATCTTCTTGACTTGGTGGTGGATAAAACATATGATGGGGCTGACTACTCGGGGGTGGTGCTAAATGCGTCGGGGCCGAAAGTGGCGCAACATTTGAAGGTGGAAAAGCGGCAGTTTCGTCCTGAAGCTGGCGTGTAGCGCCGGTTATATTCGCATCTCCCGGTGACACGTTTGAAAAAGAAAAAGGAAAGGTCCTACCTTGTGTTGGTGGAAAACCTCTAAAAGGTGACGTTGAACTACGTCTTGAAGTATTCATACTTCCATTTCTCGTTACTGCCCCCGTATGTCCTGACTTGGGTGTATTCACCATACTTATTTCCGGTTTAGAAATCCTGAGTTGCCGTGCGTTGGTCGACAAGTTGCAATGGTACTCTTTTATCTCAGGGGTTTGTTGGGGTCGACAACAACGGATTTCTTATTTCTTTTTAAGGAAAACTACCCAATTAAACACCAGCTTTTATTCACCCCCAAATTGCTCGCTGAATCTACAAACTAATGGAAAAAATCAAATAGTGGTGCGACTCGGAACATACAAGAATTCAAGGTTTCCATAGCAAAAAATAGCTAGTTGAGACCAGTAGGAAAAATTAATGAAAATGATAAACTCACCTAACAGATCAGGCGAGCTGATACTTAAACACATTTATTTAAGGGCAGCCTTAACCCAAAGATTCTGTGCAATCTGTAGAATACCGCAGCAGAAAGTTTTAGCTAGTTTCAGTCTGATCTGATGAAACAATTGAAGTAATCGTGGTTCAGTCACGACCAATATTTCGAGACGCACACAAAAACGACAACTCTCTTTTTTCAGCGTTATGGTTAGAAAAAACGTAGAGGACTTGGTACCATTGCCGTCCCTACGAGAGCTAAATATGGACACGAAATATCGCAAACTGGGAGTGAACTATTCCGCGATAAATAACGGCAAACCGTTTTGCTACAAGGTCTAATAAAACACCGCAAGCACAAGAGTGATTCGACTAAGTTGTGAACTTTCAACAAAATCAAATAAATCTGTTTTTGTGCTTCTACCTTTGAATAAATTTTGTGATTTAAAAAAAATCATGATTCTTATTGAAATTATGACTTTAAGTAACTTAGAGAAGGCTGATAGCAAACTTATTGGTCTGTAATTTGTAAGGTCATTTTGTTCTCCTTTTTTGTACAACTTCATTTAATCTGGAAATATACCTGATTCAAAACAGGAATTGAACAAGTGGCTTAAAACTGGTAAAGGTATTTGACACATCTTTTTAAAATTTTAGATGGTATGTTATCTATACCACTGCTCAGTTTATTTTTGAGTTTGAGACTTGCCTTTAATATTTCCTCTTCACTAATGGGATAAAGAAATATAGTTTGACATAATGCCGTTGTTTTGGTTCAAACCATGGTTATCTACAACCGGCGCAGAATTGATAAAGTAGGCATTGAACTCATTTGCCAGATTCACCCAATCGCCATGACTATCAGGTATCACATTTTTTTCGTGGGGGGATTATGTAAATTTCTATCTATTTGATAAAAGTAAAACTGATTTTTCTTTTCTTTAATGATATTGACAACAGCATTTCGTTTCTGCTTGTAATTTTCCCAATTAACATCACTTAATTCAGTTTGAAAGACTTATTGCCGAGTCTCTATCTCTACTTAGTTTCCTAACTTCATTGTCATACCAGGGTAATTTATTTTCATGATATGTAATTGTTTTTAACGGGGCTACTCCATTTACAACTGTCTGAAGTATTCTTTTATATTACTATAAATTTCGTTCACATTGGTACTATGAAGCAAAAAATTAGAGCTGATTAAGTTTAAATTAATATCATTCAGATTTGTTCCTTACATTTGATAGATATTACAGAGTGATCAGTTATTTTTGGTTCATCCAGAACATTTACTTGACTGTTTTCAAAGTTTATTATTAAATAATCAATCAGTGTTTTACTTGTATTTATAATTCTGTTGTACTTTTTTACATCTAGAGTTATGCCGTATGTGTTAAATATATCCTTAATTTTGTTTACATGTAATTCAAGTCTCCAACTAATATTGTGCGTAAGTTTCTACTGAATATTTCTTCACATATATTTTCCAGGTGATCGAATAAAGTTGCAGAACTTTCGCTTGGTAAGTGGTATAGACAACCAATAACCATCTTGTACCAGAATATGTGGTGGTGATAAATTTACACCAGTAATTACGATTATAAACAAATGTTTTATATACCGAATATTGAATTTCCTTTCTTACATAGATATCAACACCTCCTGTATACCTCGAATCTGAGTCGTATCTAACTAGGGAGTCATTTTTAATTTCAAGTTCATGATTATTTATTTCAACTGTAGTTCTAGATTCACTGAGTAAAATAAATGCTGGATTGTGGTTGTATATGTCAGCTAAAAGTTGAGGTTTATGAGCTAATAAACTTTCAATATTTAAGTAAACTATATCTGCATTATATTCAAGTTTGTCATGATTATTTATATCAGAGTGCCTGTTCAGTTTTTTGTGTAATTTTTGGCAATACATTTATTTACAATTATTGGTATCCCATTTATATATCTTATGCATTTTGAAGTATCCCATGCGTTTATAATAGATTCAAGCTTTGGCTTTATTTTTTATCGTAATTTCTTTATCTAGGCGTTTGGTCACTAAATTTTTTTATTGAAGGTACCTTCTCTGTTATTTTTTTACTATTTTTAGTATGTTTATTACCGTTTCATTTGGCTTTTTCTTCCATATTTTCTTCAATAGTTGCTTCAGTGTTTTTTCATCCTCAAGTCTTTAATTTCTGTTTTCAGCAATTGATTCATTTACATTCATGATCATCATATTATTTGCTCTTTTTCTTCTCTCTTAAATCTCTCAGCCATTTTCATTTTTTCTTCTCTGTTTTTTAGTTTCAATACTTCCTCTCCCATTGACTCATTTCTGTTTTTTAATTCATTCGTTTTCTGTTTTGAAGTGTTAACTTCATTTTGAACTCTTCTATTTGTCTGAGAAGCAGGAGTATTTTTCTAAATGTACCGGGACATTCACAACAGAAAAAATGTAAAGCCCTCTTTTGCAGTATAACAGCTCGATATTCTGACGGAGCTAGTTTTGTGTAGTTTTTATTTGAATTCACTGTTTTATGACAGCTGTCCCAGGTTACAAGTTTATCCTTTTTATTCACTGCATTTTCACAGGCTGCACAATTACTTGGAATTTTTCACCTTGGTAAAAAGGATATTGCACATTACTGAACTTTAATTTGTCACTTTTTATCGGTACTAGTTTTTTGGGGTTTCTTTTTACCAGCAAGAACTGTTAATAAATGAGAGCTGTTTATTGAAGAAACTACAGTCTAGTTCCTAAATTATAGATAGTGAGTGACTCATAGGTTGTACGGATTCATATGAAGCAGGGCAAGGAATGGTACTCAGGTTTAAAATCAAGTTTTATTTTGCCACTTTCCCACTACAAATTCCGTAAAAATATGAAAATGTACGATGAGTCACTATCTACAATTCCCACTTCATGCGCGAACAATCATGTGATGTTTTATGCCTTATCACGGGATATAGTACGACGAATGCGCATCATGGGCGTGCATATTTTCACACTTATGTCTATGTTTGCTGAACTGTAACTAGAGATCTCCAGCCCAAGAAAAAACGTCGAACATTTCTGACATTCCGGATGAACTCCAGGAGACAGGAACATCGTTATGGGAGATTTCATAATCTGTTTTTCTCAGCAACATATATTTTCAACGCCCGCGAAATACGGCCCACTAGATGAAGATATTTTCCTTGAGCTTCCAGATCAAATTGTTGATTTCTTTTGGTAGTTTCCAACATATTCTGATCTGATAATTATGGCGTTCACAAGCTTGAACTCGGCAGTGTTTTCAAGTATATTTGTATTTGTTGACTGCTCCAAACGTAAATATACGTATTGCCTGAAAAAATAAGCCGTCGGAGTAAGAGCCGGCACAGAGGGATTGGGCAGTGAAAGGGTTAAGAAGTTTTCAACACATTCATATCATATAAAATTATCCACTACTTCAGATACAATTGGCATAAGGTGCGGAGTGCCCCAGGGCTCTGTACTGGGCCCTATACTTTTTCTTTTATATATAAATGACCTTACAATCGTACCAATTTCGGGAAATTTAACGTTATTTGGAGATGATGCAACTATATTATGGCACCATAAAGATAAAGATACACTCCAAATTAATGTGTAGTGACATGGTCTTAATCAAAGACTGGTGTGATTCTAATTTACTTTCACTGAATAAATACTAAAAAGACAAGTGCCATTTCTTCCAACCAGATGTGAATGTAAATAGTCAAATATTAGTAAATAAGGACACAGAAAAATTTTTGGGGATTTACTAGGACACAAATCTGAAGTTTGAAGAGCAAATAAGAATCTTAAATAAAAAGTTGGCATCTGGTAGTTATGTTTTGAGGATAGTGTCTAATGAAATGGGATTTGCTGCTGCAAAATCAGTTTGTTACACACTTGTGGAGTTCCATTTGCATTATGATGGTATATTATATTGGGGAGCCTGTAACAATCAATTGTTTCAGTCAGTGTTTATACTACAGAAGCGAGCAATTAGATACCTTTGCAAATTAAAATTTAAGGACTCATGGATTTCATTAATCCACAAAAATAGATTAAATTACGGAGTAAATGATGTCACCTATTATACCCATCAAAAAGAAAATAGTTTAAAGCTCCCCATTCCCATGAAAAATCTAATAAAAGACTCTCTGATCTATAATGGGGTGAAAATTATCTTGTGAAATTAAGGAAAAAATGTACAACACTTTTAGACATATATGACAAAGAAACTGCTTAGCGATAAGGCATATTATAGTTTAGTGGAGTTTTATGACGATTCATTTTAATGTTTACATTGATTAATTTGAAAAATGAACATATTCAACATATTTCATGCCTGCATTGTTTTTATTTAGCCATGTTTTAAATTTTAAGAGTTTGTATATCACATGTTATTTATATTTTTACCTGAGTTTGTCAACAAGAATTTATTCTGATGTACAATTAACATATATCTCATTATCATATATATTATGATGTATGTAATAAAAGCGCACTGAGAGAAATATTTTCCAATTTTTGTTTTAGATATTGCTTTCAAAAATCAAAATTACCGCAGTATTCAGGTAAATATCAAAATATTCATTCAAATAATAAATACACCAAGAAATATAACAGTCTCACATTTTGGGGACCCACCCCTCGGACTGTGACTGTGACTGTGTATGTGTGCTGTTGCTTTTCCTGTTTATTTTGTATTATTCAATTAAAATTTTACTTACAAACTATCTTTAATTATATTTCTAAAAATTACCTAGGGTGGATATTTTAAGTTTTGAAACAAATGCTCACACTGTATATAAAATAAATTGATGGATGTAGCCATTACTACGTGGTGGGAGATCATCGCGAAAAATTATAAAAATTCCTGTTTTTTTATATACCTAAAGTGGCGAAAAAACAGACATTTTTATTTCTCATTTTGCACATATGTGTGTAAATATGTATTTTTCCAAAACACGCAGAACTATTGAATATAAAAACTCACCTGTTGGTGTCCTCCAATTACAGGTACTAAATTTTTCATAGTGATTACTGTGAAGTAGGCTAAATTTGATTTCAGTTCCGGCAATTGATTCAGCATATTGGTGAATAGAATTGCAAAGGATTCGGCATGGATTATATAAGAACTCTGAGCTACTTCTGTCATGATCGATAAGGTATACATTCCCAGCTGAAAACAATCAAAATTAACTTGTATTGAAACCGATGATGACATAGATAATTACTTCATCAATTAGGGGAAGGATTAATTTATCATTTGAACTACTGAAAGATATACAGTATCGGAAACTTTTCATCTGGGGTATAGACAGAAATCTACGCGAGCAACAAGGACGCAATGATATAATAATACCACATAAATAAGAGATACGCACTACCCCGCGCCTCTCCTGTTGCCTCGCCCGACGAATTAACAGCTCAGTTGATATCCCTTCCTTGAGCGAGTAGAGGAGAAATTGTAATGCCAAAACCACCATACCCCAGACGAAAACTTTCCGATACTGTATGTATATTAGGTTATGAGTTCACCCGAAGGATTGAAGGAAATCAACATATTTTTGGAATGTTTGAAATATTGTACTCGCAAGATATTTGAACATACATTTTTTATTTATATCAAATTGGTTTTGCCAGCTTCTGAAAGTGATATTTGTATTTTTTTTCTTTTCTATAATTACCACACGATTGTATTGATACTGGAAGCAGCAGTCTCATCGGCTTCGCAGCTTAATTAAAAAAACAATAATTCATTTGATTTTCAACCATGCAAGTGCCATCCGCAACAAATAACTTTTGAATTAGGTTTTTAGCTATATATAGTATTTTTATTTACGGCTTATAAATAGGAGAGATATGGGCATCTCAAAAGTAAAGAAATTAAATGAAGGTTACGTTAAATGATCAACAAAATATTAACTAATACTTATTTAATAGTATAGTCTATTCTCAAACTCCTGTTCCACTTTTATTTCGCAATAGGGCATACGCATGATTTGAATTTTTGAGTTTTGTGTATCAATTCGGGTCTCAAAATTACATATAGTGAAAATAATTCCTTAAAGCCCGTTTTTCTCTAGCGCTCCTTGTGGTTGTTTCCCGAATATTGAGTAATTTTGACAGATTCAAGCAAATATTGCATATCCTTTGAGAGACCTCTAATAGTGAAAGTTTGAAGTGTGTGAAGTAACGATGCATACATCCGTCAGATGCGTTAGGAGTAAGTTTGCAAATGTGATGGAAATAGTAGCATTTTCAATTACGAATTAGAAAAAAAGGAAACGAACATTTTCAAATTCTGATTATATCACCTAGCTTCTCGAATGGTAATATTTATGAACAAATAAAAATATTTCCGAACGTGGTCACATGCCTGTTCCCTATTCCTCAGGAGTTAATGGTCTAGTTTCAAGTACAACAATTCTGAAATGACACCACAGAAAATAACCCAAGGTAGTCAAGTCTGGAGATCAAGACAGCCACTCTATTGAACCTCTTCTACCAATCCATCCAAAAATTATTTAAACTCTCTAAAACTTACAAGAATTTTACATCATATGTAAAATTCGTGTCAAACAATCCAATAATGATATTACCATAAATTCCAGCCCACCAATTCAATTTCTGAGGTTTTGTAAATGTCTGAGTAACGACAATTATGCAAAAATGCATACATTTCGCAAATTTCAAGTTTACTATCCGGCTAATCTTCATGAAGCATTTGGACTTGGTAGATTGTATCGGGATGATATTTGCATAAATGAATTGTTTTGAGTAATAAAACGTTAATTTTAATTTTGCGATACATTTCTGATCGATGTTGTGGGATTCATAGCAAACTGTCCAGCCACTTTCTTCTGGGTCTACAAAAAATATCTTCACCAATTCTAACACTTATATACCAGGTGAGCACGAGTTGACGTACATCCCCTAATTTTTCTATCGTTTTCAAAATACAGATTTCAAATGTGGTATGTTGCTATAGTATTTGAATACGCATATTTTGACGCCACTACTGATAATTTACCTCTTCCGGTTTTTCCGGAAATGAGATCAACTTTCAATTTTGAAATGCAACATCTGTTTATTATTACATGATCGGTTAGGGATGATCATGAGAAATCTAACGATAGGATAGATAAACTTTTTCCGGCAGGTCATCCAACTCTTTCTCCCACTCATTGATCTTATGGATAAAATGAATAGCGATATCTCCATTGGAGATAACACCATCAAACCTGGTATCGTTGGATTCATCATGATCATCCCTAAACGATCATGTAATAATATAGAGGGTGTCCCATTTGAAAATCGAAAGTTTGTCATTTCCGAAAAAAATAAAGTAAATATGTCAAAAAGTGCCGTCTAGTGATCATATTCAAGTTTCTAAATTTTGGAAATAAAGCTAGAGAAACAACGGAGGAAACGGGACGTACCTCACCTCGTGGTCACCCGGTATATACAGGGTCGGAACTCGAGAGTAGTAGAGAATTGAAATGTTGGGGTTGTAAATTACAGTAATTGGTGCAGCTTTTTTTGATATTATGAGATTTTTGATCTCGGTCACGTGACATCAGATTCAAAATTATTAATGGGACAACCTGTATATTTTGGCATTTCCATGTTCCTCCCGATAAAATGATTCCAACAAACTATCACACTTGTGGTCTAAAATGATTAGTTTAAGAACTACAGGTTTTTCAATATCCTTTGTTCCACGATGTTTTTCAATAAAGTATGGATGTTCATTATAATTTGGCCTTATTTTAATCATCATAAAAAATATAGGGCTGCCCAAATATACAGGGAACCATCGTTCGCAGTGCGGAAGGTGTTAGTTATTGCGAGGATCTTCCATTATTAATTTGAAAATGATATTTTCGTTTCACAATTCACTCAAATCAGATTGTGACTATTGGCGATAAAACAAACTAGAGAGAGAAAATACATAATCTTCAATTTCTGAATTTCTGAAAATTAGGCAAAATTGTTTGGATTATCCAACGTGAACTACAAGATGAAGCAAAACTACTACTTAATTTTCAGGCCATATATGGAGTGGTAATATTTTTCTATTTCACCATAGCAAATAGCAGTCAACGTTCTTTGGAAAACATTCTATTACTCAGATAACTAGGTGGATCGTTGGTAGTCGAACTGGAATATTAAAATTTACGAAAATTTGTACAAATTTCGAAGACGGAGAAACTCCCATAAAGGGTGTATCAACGATGAGTGGGTAGACGATTGCTGTTTTCCTTTTGAGATAAAGAAAAAAAGTCCTAAAATAATAATTGTTTCTTTTGAATTCTTTCTCATAAAAATATTCCTACTCATAATATTACTGAATGGCGCTTTGACTATAAATTGGCAACCAAAGCTCATTCCCTTAGATTTCTACTATCTGGGGATATGTTAAGAGACAAGTCTACCTCGAGAAAACAACGACACCGGAAGAATGAAAAAAAGTATTAGACAAGTTTTTCACTCTATTACATGATCAACTTTGATCGAAGTTCGAAGAGATATTGTAGAAATGCTTAATTTGTGCAGAGTGCAAAATGGGAGATTGTTCGAATATCTGCTGCTCCTCTTTCAAATTGTTTGGGTTTATTTTTTTTTACATTTCCAATGGAATTAAAGTACGAAAACCCTACATTTTCTACCAGGCAATAATAATAGAAACACCCTTCCAACCAAATTCAGTCGAGTGAAAATATGTAGGATATTTAATTTGAAAAAAAAAATTTGATTAGATGATCAGTCACATATTTTCTATCTCAAATAGGAAAGCAGCTATCGTTCACCCAGGCATCCTCGTCTACGTCACACTATTTTGAAATATAATGAATATAATGCGCTATATTTCCGTTGTCTTACAAGATATCACCCTATAACCCAATATCATTGGATTCACTATGATAATCCCGATTCAATTATGTGATGGTATAATAGAATGTCCCATTTGATATTCCAAAAATAGAAAGATATAAAAAAAAGTCCCCCAAAAAAATAAAAATTAACGTGTCTGAACATTTCCCATTTTTTTGTGTCTAGTGTTAAACAATCTTATTCCATAAGTAATTTTACACTGTGTGAATGTGTGAATGTTTAAACAGATTTTGGGGTTTTCTAACTGTTTTTCCAAAAAATTGAAACATTGAAGAAAAAAGTTAATAATTTACAAAAAAAAGACACGAGCTTAAAAAAGACAATTTTGTAACTAATATATTTTCGAAAACTGCATTAAAGCTAATATCAGAATGAAAAATTGATAAATAAGTATTTGTATGAAATGTTTCCTAAGGTATGTAATTAAAAATGTGTTATTTGTATTCCTCAATTTTTTCTCATCGTTACCCAAATATTGGAATAATTTTCAACTGTCAATACACTTTTTAAGAGAAGTGAAGTGGTCGTGGTGTTAAAGAGTTTGCCCGGACCGGGTTCGATTCCCACTGCCGTCACTAAGCTATAGTGGTCCGCCACTTATACGTAAGCTGCAGGTTCCGGATCTCCCTTGCTTGCACAAGCTCTGCTTTTGAGGGGTTTTGTGCGAAAACCTATAGGAGATTCGTGAAAACAAATTATACGGTTTTCTTTTATTAACAAAGAAAACCATATACCTAAATATGATTACTACGATTTTGAAATACCATAATGAACAGTTTGTGATGGTACCGAACTAAATTTTAGTTACGAAAAAGTTGATAAATTTTTTATTGATGGAAAAAATCTGAATATGGTCAGTGGCGTACTCAAAAAAAATCGATTGATTTTCTTCAAACTCAATCTCTTTTGATTGAATTGCTAGGGCATGTCTTCCATACATATTCGCCGTAGTGATTTGTCAGCAAATTCCAGTAAATTTGAAATATTTGACCAAATCTAGAAAATAATCTTCCATTAACTCATTAGCTCAGTTATTGAGTTAATTCAAAATAACCTATTTTGAGCTCAAGTTCAAATTTTAGAATTTATTTCACGTTTTTCTGGGATACCCAGTATAAAAAATCATAATCTCCGACCCCAAGAACCCCCATATACATGAAGAATGGAAGCGAACCATAATAAAAATTATCCGACATATTAAATCACTGAGTTTTACTTAACCAAAAAAATATCATAATTTCCGACCCCAAAATCCCCACATACCAATATTCAATAGATTCGTAAAGTAATTGCAAAACACTACCGTCAGTTTTGAGCCGCATTTTGCTTATTCTCTAACAAAAATATCATAATGCATTGTTACCAGAATTATGAACACCTGCCAAATTTCAAGTTAATCAGACTCATCCGTCTCTCTCTCTCTCTCTCTCCCTCAAAAGAAAATCTAACTCATGCGTATTTAAAATATGTCGAAGTCATTGGTATGCGATCTATACACAGGACGCTCCGATTCTGAAATAAACTCAAATAAGCATCCATCTACTATTTATTTTTTCAATTGGTGCCCTTTTTGACCTATTTAAAGTACGCCTCAGTGTGCAAATCGAAATTTCAAAAACGCGCGTTTTTTTAAGTTTCCATAGCTACGTAAACAATTCGAGAACAGTGAAGACAGAATGACAATGTTATGATTCTTATCTGACAGGAGTACCTTGTAACGTCAAATGAAATATTATAAACAAATGAAAAACTTTTATTCAAACATTAACGAAAGGTATATTATAAGTTCTTATTTCCATTATTTATAAGAATGAAACCAGTATTTATGATTTCAAAGTGCTCCAATTGAAAAAAATATCGTAAAGTATTCGTGGATAACTGATCTTTCAAACACTTGCTCTAAATCGCGCCTGTTGAAGGACCTTTTTATCCACTTATACTTTAATATACTATTATGCCCCAGTGTTGCCAAACAAAAGGAAGCCACTGTGTGCTCGAGGTTGATGGATTGAGGTTGCTCTAAATAAATATTGTGTATATTGGTGGATGGCAAAACGCTACAAATCTGTACGGATGCCACTGGGACCGTTATCGTGTTATATACCGGGTGACCACGAGGTGATGTACGTATAGTTTTGAAGATACAGATTTCAAATTTGGCCCCTCTAATGAAAATTTACCACTTTCGGTTTAACCGGAAGTGACCCCAAACTTTTTTTTTTTTAAATGACACCCTGAACATATTTTTTCACTATCCGAAAGAGCACGCAGTTTGTGATAACACTGTTCTTCAAAATTAAAAATCGGTTGAAAAATGACGGAGATACAGTTGATTGTTCAGTCAAACAAAGTTGACCATGAAATTCAAATTTAAATCATCACAAGTGAAAAAGTGCGATACAGTTGAAAACTGAGTTTCTTGTGTAATTGCAGCTCCCACATAATCAACAATCATCAAAAATCTCCTGAAAACGGAATAGTACCCATAAAGAAATGCTCACAACTGTTATTTCTCAAATGGCAACATGTTCTTTTCACTTCGTCATGATGAAAAATGATTAATTATCAGATTACTCGTGTGAAAAATTTTGAAGAATTCCAAAAAAAATCGCAAATACAAGATGTTTTATCATGAGTATTCTCAAAATTAGATATTCTTCAACGAAGGCGGCCATGAACATAAAAAAGCGAAATAAAAAAGCAGCATTGCTTAATTAAGTAGAACAAACTTTGACTTCGTTGAAATAATGAGCTTTTGTGTATTGCTTTTTTTAATTATGTTCTAAGCCGCCTACGTTGAAGAACATTCAATTTTAGGAACACTCATCATGAAACCTGATTATATCTTCGTTTCCTTTAAGAATTCTCCAAAACTTTTCACATACGAGTAAACTGATAATTTGATAATTTATAATTTATCATCATGACAAATTGGAAAGCACATGTTGCCATTTAAGAAATGGCAGTTGTGAGCACTTCTTTATGGACACCATTCGGTGACACGATGTATAAACTTAAAACTATTTGGTTAGGACCTTCTCTTATGAGAGAAGTCTGACCACATGTTCGGCACAGACCAACAATTTTAATATTAATTTTAATGTGTTATTACAGTAAAGAATGTTTACTTTACTTATAGTGTGAGCTCATTTTATTGACAATGCATCAGCTCTTCATCCTGTACTTCATATTTTAATTTTTATAACATACATCGTGTCACCTAACCTCACCTAAGTTTTTGCCCTGATGATGGAATAAATACAGTTACGAAAGCTTGGATTAACTTACCAGTTTTCTTTTGTGACATTGGCTGCATTCCCCACTATTCACTAGTTAAAATAAAAGTATATGATGTAAAACTTGTTATATAAGTTAGATGACAGTAAATAACTACGTAACAGTCGCTTATTTAACTTATATATATATATATATATATATATACTTCTGAGTAGGTAGTCTCTTTGCTGACTAGTTAAGAATAAAACTAGTTAATATTGGGGATTGCAGCAGGTCAAAAATATACTCTTTAGAGATATTTCAAGCTTTCCTATATTTCTTATATACATCTTCAGGATACTATAAGGAATACATGTCAAAATTATATTATTTGATATGATCTTACTTACATCTATTTTGAGGTTGGTTGACATGTTCTTGTTAAACATAGCGACAACACAGTTGTAGAATTATAAAAAATGGTTGAAATTGTATGAAAACGGCAAAATTGCGAATAAAAATCAACAGAAATTAAATTTTGAAATCATTCGTCGAAAACAATCGACTTGTCCACTAATATACAAGTGATATGAACAGATGACAAATAGTTGAAAAAAAAACTGTAATGTGTTGAAGTCATTGTTACCAACTATGATCATGTACCAACTGTTGAAAAGGTAATACCAACGAGTTCGAAACAATTGAATAGAGGGAGAAGTAAACAAACCAAAGTGTCCCCTAAACAATGCAAATTTTCCTACGTAAATAGAGAAAATAACGCGACCGAATTGGTTGAGACAATCTGTTTGTTTCCCTGGCAACCGAAATAGCCGAAGTAGTGTTTGGGTTTTAACAGTGGCGGTTCGTTTGTGAGAAAGGCGGGAAACATGAAGGAAATGTGAACTGTGAACCCTGTGAACACTTCAAACTACAACGGCGTGTCTTCAGCAGTTCAGCAGTAGTGCAGTGAATTTTGTTGGTGGCGATTGTGTCTATTCGTCAAGTTTCAATTTTATTATTTCTACTTTACTTTCTTTGTACTTGTGGCTCTTCATCTTGATAAGACAATATGGTGATGTCTTGTATTTTTTGTAAAGCTCGAGCGGAGGCATCTCATAGTAGATCTTTCCATCGGTGAGTTGTTGATCAAAGATTGATACCGCCATATTCCTCAATTTATACGCCCATATTTAATATGAAATATACTAAATATATCGGTCTTTATGAATATAATATCTGAGTTATGAAAATGTTATTGTTGTTCATATTATATATGTATTAATACTCTAGTAAAGAAATGATTCCCCTATACTCGATTTCGTAAATTTTAGATAGTGACCCATAGATAGGTTCTACGGTTCATAATTCATATAAGGCAGGTCAAGAAATAGAACAGAAATAAAACCTATTCATAAGAGATGTAAAAGAATTTCTTATGAGCCAATGTTTCTACTCTGTTGAAGAGTTTTCGGACAGCTGATTTATGCTCTATTTTAACATGTTATATATTTTTAATATTTTTTGTCAACATTTGTATCGTATTGTAACAAATTTAACATGTTTGTAATTATTGTATTTTAGCCTTTACGTTTCGTATTTCTGTAAAAACAGCATATGTGATTAATAATATTATATTATGATACAAGTATACAAGTGAGCTTTCACAGCACACTCAACGAACTCAAGGGAACGACCTGAAGCTGACTAGCTGACTGCACTTAAATGTTTCAAGTGCTTTAAAGGCACTTGTACATATGTAGAATGCATTATTTTTTTTTGTCTCTGTAGTCTGTTAAGTTTAGCGTGAAGTTTATAAAATACGTACCAATTCAGTAATCTGTATTTCTTTACATTTTCCAAACTTTGTGTAATGAAAATATAATGATGTTTGTTCATATATTCCACAAATGTGTATATATTACTATTTATTTGATTACAATTCCTAAACTATTGGATGTTTTATTTCTCACTATTTAATTCTTGAAGATTTTAACCAAAGAAGACCACTTCAAAATCCTACCAAAATATTGACGCCAGTCATGAAAACCTACCTTCTTATATTATTACATTAATATCATGAAATTTTTGTTTTGTCTTATCATTCTTTGTGTTATCTTATCTTATCATTATTATAACTATTATTATCACATAAATATACTTAATGGAGTTTTTGTCTTGTCGGTCGTTGATATGCGTGCCAAAATTCAGATGAGTCGGACGATTGGAAGTGGTTGAATATTGAATTTGAAAATGCTCGTTATTATTATCAGTATTATTACATCAATATAATGAAATTCCTGTATTGTCGTTGGTCCTTGATATGCGTGTCAAATTGCAGATTATTCGGACGATTGAAATTGAATTTAAAAATTCTCATTATTATTATTATTATTATTATTATTATTATTATTATTATTATTATTATTATTATTATACAATGATATAATGAAATTATTTTATTGTCGTCGGTCCTTGATATGAATGTGCTAAATTTTATATTATTCGGACGATTGGATTTGGGCAGAAACTTAATTTAAAAATTTTCATTATTATCATCATTACATTAATATGAAATTCTTGGTTTGTCGTCGGTCCTTGATATGTGCACCAATTATTATTATTATTATTTTTATCAGAAAAATCGCGTTTTCTCAAGAAAGATACCTATATGTATGAACTCAGAATTCAAGACCTTACTTGAAAGTAAATTTATTTTAAATTAAAATATAGGAAACAAGATCTCTAAACATTACAAATAGTGTTCAATTTACCTGTAAAGGAAGCATGTGTTCAAGTAAGTTGCTAAACGTAACTCTGTATGTGTTGAAATATTTGTGACGAAATTATAGTATTTTCGAATTTTAATTTTCTATAATTATCCCTTTGAAAGTAGCCGCCACTGGCGGTGTCATAAGCTAGTGGGCTGGCGTTCCCGAGTTGCGTAGTACAGCTGTCAATTGTTTGCATTATTATAGGGCCAAACAAAGCTTTCACGTTTGAGTAGGAATGCTTGATCTAGTATATATGAAATCGGTGGGTAATACCAAAAGATTGGTTATTCACAAATTAGGGAAAAAAAATTACAATTCTGATTGAGTAATTATAGAATTATTATTGTTAGTAACGACAGTAAGAAGGATTAAATCTCACTTAAATGATTTATATCAGTTCTTTTATTAATGCAATTTTTATCTTGATATATGAAGGCCATTTCTAAAAAGGTTCTCTTAGTTAAGTGTGACTCTTTTGCTAATATTTTTGTTAAATTATAGTTCATTCTAACAATCCTAATTTATCCACTAATGGCAATGATGTTAATGCTAGTCCTTCAGTTCTTACATTTACTTCACTTCCATATATACAAGATATTACACCGAGACTTTCTAGAAATGGCTTCTAGAGGAAGATTGATTCTAGGTACGTGCTGTAATGGAAATTGATTTTTCAATACACTTTTTCACAAAAAAAAAATCAAAAATGTACCAAAAATGCAGTTACTTTGAAGCAATTTTTTGGGTAGATGAACAAATTATTTCAAAAAAAACGGAGAGCACGTACAGTTGTGTGCATAAAAAAGTCGTACGAGGCATTGCAGTAATTGCATTGTATTGAACTAATTGAGTTAAAAAAAATTTGAAAGCGCGGTACTGACAAAATCAGTTTTAATTTCGACTCTAATGGTCAAAGTCGATAATTTAATCAAGATTGGCTCACAACAGCCTTTAACTGCTGTACGACTTTTGTATGCACACAACTGTACATAGATCAACGTTTAACCTTTCTTTGTATACGAAATTCATTTCTATCGGATAAAGATTGAGTCAAATTTTAATGGAAGAGAAATACCTACTTCGACTATCCATGAAAAGAATTTTGAGGTGCTGTCGCAGATATAGTTACATAGAATCAAACTTCCTCTAGAACCGTTTTTGAGTTATCGACTCTTTTACCCTAAAAAACGGCCAAAATGTGATCGCGCTCATGGGACTCATGGCCTCTTAAGTGAGAGCAAATGATAATCAATATTTTTTTTTTATATATTTTTTTAATGATAACACTATCGATTGTATTTTATATATGTATATTTTTTATGCATCTATTTCTGTAGTAAATAAATAGTTCAGTTTGACCCAGAGTTACTTATTCCTAAAACCCTATGCCTTTTTCGTGCCTATAGGAGAGTAAATCGACCGATGGTGATCGATGGTGTGAAGTCTAAACTAAAAACTCCGGGAAAGCAAAAATTCTGCCATAAGATCTCATGCATGCATTTGATGCAGAGAGCATATATTTGATGTGACCAGTAAATTAAATTAAAATTGTTCAATGCCGCAGTGCAAGAATTATTTATCTTCAAATGTGTTCATGCACTCTTTTCCCAAAAACTATCTAAAACATGTGGAATTAGACTAAAAATCGGGAAGCCAATTGTAAGAGAAAGAGAATGTTTATAACTGGTATAGTAGTAGTGGTATTATTTATTAATCACCAAATTTGATGAATTTATAAAAGCATACAATAGAAAAAATAATTGGCGATTAATATAGGTAGAACCGAGTCTTATTACTGAATTTTCATCAGCGGAAACATAGGTATTGATGATTCACTTAAGTTTTTGGAAAACTTGTTTGCGAAGCATCAATATTAAAATTCTTTCTTCTGAAGATGGTCAAGATATAATGTATTTTGAAATACTCGGGCAAACATTATCGTGCTTATATTTGTAATAGTATTAACAATATCAGTTATGATAATACATTTTTTTTTTTATTTCAAATATTGTTCTAGTAGTTACTAGCAATCTATTTTTCCATTAAAAATAGTGAATAATACTTACTATACTACAAAAAAACACATAAAATATAAAATCTAAAAGTATAAAATCTCTAAAAGTGTAAATATTGTAAAAAATGTAAAACGTAAAATTCAAATGTTTAAACGTATAAAAATATTAAATGTTACAATATAAAATACAAACTCGTGTAAATTTAAAGTATTTAAAATACCAGGTAGGGATGCAAAAATATGTGTGAAAATTGAGAGATTAACTCGGTAGGATTTGTTCATAGTAATGTTATATTTTCGTTTTTGAGCCATTTGATCACTGAACTTTTTGAATAATTTAAACACTCGTTCCGTTTTTATCTGATCTGGAATAAGATTAAATAATTTGGATCCAATATATGTAATTGAACCTTGTCGCTGTGCTTTGTTGATTATCGGTATGTCTAGGTTATTCGCTTTCAGGCGGGTTTCATGTCCATGCTGAGAATTTTTTAACTCGTTTCTGTTGTGGAATGAATATATTAATAATTGTTTATAATAAAGATGTCTCAGACTCATCAGTTCACAATATTGGAATATTTGTGCGGATGGGAAACGAAAATCTAAATTATAGATAATTTTGAGAAATCGTTTCTGTAGTACCATAAGCAGTTGTGCAGTTGTACTATAGACCGCACCCCATCCTAGATTTCTTGGTATAAATTTCTATCTAATTATTTTCTAGATACGAAAGGTGACATTAAAACGATTGATGAAAGGTCAAAGAAGTCATTCCATCTCAAAAAATTACAAAAATTAGTTCATCGAAACTTTTTCCACTTAAATACTGAAATCTGTCGGTTAATGAATCTTCACCACAGGCATTTCTAAAGAAGCACTCCAAAATTGAGAGATAGAAGTGAAAGTTCAATAATTCAAAATATATCAAAAAAAAATCGTCAACTGTCAACACACGGATAAATGACATTTGCTTTGTTTTCCCGGAGTTTTGGAGCGCCACCTGTTGCCAATGTTGATCGCGAATGAGTATAACAGTGGCCGATACAAAAATTAATATTTGTTTCGTTGATTCTATTTTATCTTTTGTTCGCGACATTGATAATGTCTCAAACATAATTTACAATAACTTTACTACGTTTGCAGCTCTGAAATTTCTGCCTAATACATTAATTTAAAAAGGCCTGGTGTAATAGTGCCAGTCATTACAGGTGTGAAGTTAACCACATCCACAAATGTACACTGAGAAAAATATAACAAAATCATTGAAGGCACAAATGGCTTTGTACACGATTCTGTTCGGAATCTTTTATGGAAATGCTGTTTTCTTCATCCCTGATATCACGAATGAGTTTTCCAGGCCGTTCAATGGTATGGAATGAGGGTGAATTTCCGAAAAAAATCATAGAGTGCACAAATGGCTTCGTACACGTTTCTGCTCAGGATATGTTATCGAAAATGCCCTTTCCCTCATCCCAGATACCACGTAGGAGTTTTCCAGGCCGTCCAAAGGGGTGGAATGGGGGTGAATTTTCGAAAAAAACATAGAAGGCACAAATGGATTTGTACACGTTTCTGCTCGGGATATGTTATGGAAAATGCTCTCTCCTTCATCCTTCACATCACGCAAGAAATTTCCAGGCCGTCCGAGGGTGTGGAATATAAGTTAATTTCCGAAAAGAAAAAAACAGAAGGTCCAAATGGCTTTGTACACATTTCTGCTCGGAATATGTTTTGGAAAATGGTCTTGTCTTCATCCCTGAAATCACGTAGGAGTTTTTCATGCCATCCAAGAGGTGGAATCAGGTGTGGAATGAGGGCGAATTTCCGAAAAAATCATGGAAGGCACAAATGGCTTTGTACACGTTTTTGCTCAGGATATGTTATGGAAAATGACTTTTTCCTCATCACTGATTCACCGTTAGGATTTTCTGTTTTTTCACAGTTCTTCTCATTTTTCATGGGTGTTATCAGCCCTGAACAGTCTCAGAGAGTTCGATAATAATATTGGCAAGAATATATTATGTATAATTATAGAAAAAGAAAATAAAAACTTAAAACAAATGTACAATTGCATGCCCTGAATTATATTGCAATTCATAGAACTAAAACGCCAAATTCGAAATGAATATACTTAATTTTAAAATTACATTATTTGTTTCTTGTATATCAAATAAAGTATAAAAATATGTTTGCCTATGTTAACTTCAGATCAGGATTACTGAAACCATAGAGTATAAAAATTCACAACATTATACCATGTCTTATCATACAGTGCGGAGTTCTTAGACATTAAATGTATCAATCACATGAATAATAAAATACATAAAAAATATGCACCAAAATATACTTATATAGGAATGTAGGAAACCAACCAAAACAAAATATACTTCCTTAAATAAAATAAAAATATACATAAAATACATAAAAAATAATAAACCAAAATATACTTTCCCAAATAAAATAAAAATATATCTTCTTTCTCAAATAAAATAAAATAAAATCCAAAATAAAAAAAATTATATAACAAACTTGACTTGACTTGACTTCGAAGTATATGATAGGAAATGGTAAAATTTTGTGAATTTTCATACTCCAAGGTTTCAGCAATCCTGATCCGAAGTTAACATAGGGAAAACCTCTGTTTATACTTTATTTGATACACAGGATACAAATAATGTAATTTTAGAATTAAGTATATTCATTTCGAATTTGAAGTTTTGGTTCTTTGAATTTAATTATATATTATTTTTTTATCAATTTACATAAAATATTCTTGCCAATATTATTATTGCAAAACCGATTGATACACAGGAAATGTACAATTTCACATAAAAAATTTACGAAGTTGAAGTTGGGTGTTTCCATGAAAAGTGAAAAAAATTTGTATTTTTCAAAACTAAATTTTTAAAACGTTTGTTCTGATAACGAACCCAATCATAAGTATTTTCTACTAAAATTTTTCGGAAAAAGCGTTGCTGGCGTGCGGTGGTGTATATTATTTGAAATGACCAGATCATTTCGTTAAATTTTTATATATCAATCGATTCTGCAATACTCACAACTCTACGACAAAAATTACGGGAATTACAGGGGTGTTTCCATGAAATGTAAGACATACTGTATATCTTTATTAAGTTACAGTTACATGATAATTTAGAATACTTTATATTTTTATTATTATTATTAAAAAAAAGTTATAGCTGGTCAGTAACTTAAATAACTTTTTTTCGTATCCTTATGTCTGTCACCATGAGAGACAATGTAGCCAAGAAGGCTCATTGGAGTAGAAAACTATAGTAAATGTGAATTTGTTTCTCACAATTCTTACCTCTTTATCAAAAATTGTATCACTGCTGGTTAGGGTGTGAACAAACTGTAAAACTTCTGGCCAAGCATTATCAGGAAACTCATGTTTTCCTATGATACCAATCAACTGCGCAATTGAGTTCTTTACTAGTTTATCTTGTTCATTAACTAATGCTTGCAGCATTCCTTGTTTTATCCTGAAATAGACCAATTTGACAGTTATATTATAAAATATGGCACCATATTAATTCAGAATTATGGATTGAATTTGTTTTATACTTTCGAAATGAATGAGAAGAAATGGTACGTTTTTCTTTGAGCGATGATTGCAGAGCGATAGTCGCGCGCCGATCATCGCGGAGGCACTGCATTGTATGTTTTGTAATTGTTCCATTTTCCTTTGAGCGATCATCGCTAGGGATTATCGCGGGAGTCTGGCCACTCTGGCCCGAGAGCAGATTCAATCGCAGTAGCGAACGATTACTGAAAGGTGGTGCATGTGTTCACTAGTAGACCACAAGCCCAGGCGCATTTTCAGGGGGTGATTTTATACACCACGAGTCATATATAATGTCGTCAATTTTACTCGGTACAGGTGAGTTGAAATGTCTTAAAAAAGGGGGTACTTTTTGATTACATTATACATGACGGCACTATTCTCGTTAACGAGGCAATGAAAAAAGAATGCTCAAAAACCCAATACCGTAAAAAAATAGCGGTACCGGCAGTCAGAATTTTTTTTTAAATCGGCGATTTTACCCCCCTCCACAGTTAATCGAATACTTGACGGCGTTGATTCAGTTAACTTTGCCTTTCCTTAAAAAACTATTATACATCTATGCCGTCAGAAAAGGGTGGTACATGGGGTCAGAAATCGCGAATCAAAACCTGATTTTTATCCCTTATGGGGGTGGTCATTTAGAATTTGACGGCACCGATTCCTAGCTTTGAGTTAACATTTATTAAGTATTCTGAACATTGTGCCGCCAAAAAATTATGGTTCATGCAGAAATAAATAAAAAATTACTAAAATTTTAGAGCAAAAAATCAATGTTTTCTTATAATGTCGTTTATTTCAGGACGGCATATGTTTTTTTTTTAAGTAGAAACTCATTATTATGGTTTTATAATTATGCCGTCAATAATTCATGGTACCCAATTGAAATACAGAATAAATATAAAAATTAAAAAATTTTGAAAATGGCCTGCACATTTATAAGAGTTTATATTTGAAATATTATAGTGGATAGCACTTCGTTAAACATTAAAAAACCTAGAAAAATTGGTGCCGTCAATTTTCCCTTGTTATATTTTATGCATTTGACGTGAAATCTCTTTCAGTTTTATGCCTAGGTAAGTCCAAGTTAATATGACGTGTTTGATACTCATGATGTTTTTAGGAGGCATTATTAATACCACTCTTAATAAAAGTATGGGAACAAGTTAGCATTTGTTTATTTTTAAATGTATTTCTGCAGTTTCCCCATTGGAAAATAAGTGATTAGACGCTTTCGAGCAATGAAAATCCTTTCCAAATTACTTGATGAACCCCCTATGCTATAATATTGTAGGATATATGGCTGTATGCAAAAGCATAGTACCTACCTGTGAAGGTTAGACGACTGTCTAAGTTAAAGAAAAATCCTTTTAATTTCATCAGACGAATTTGGATATGACTTGATTAATTTCAGAAAAGAAAATTACATTTCCGCACTAGCAACTGTAACTGGAATTTTTATCAGTATCCTATATGTGATGAAAGTATTAGGAAACTGATTTTCCATTTATTTCAGTCATGTGTTCACTAGTAGACCACAAGCCCAGGCGCATTTTCAGGGGGTGATTTTATACACCACGAGTCATATATAATGTCGTCAATTTTACTCGGTACAGGTGAGTTGAAATGTCTTAAAAAAGGGGGTACTTTTTGATTACATTATACATGACGGCACTATTCTCGTTAACGAGGCAATGAAAAAAGAATGCTCAAAAACCCAATACCGTAAAAAAATAGCGGTACCGGCAGTCAGAATTTTTTTTTTAAATCGGCGATTTTACCCCCCTCCACAGTTAATCGAATACTTGACGGCGTTGATTCAGTTAACTTTGCCTTTCCTTAAAAAACTATTATACATCTATGCCGTCAGAAAAGGGTGGTACATGGGGTCAGAAATCGCGAATCAAAACCTGATTTTTATCCCTTATGGGGGTGGTCATTTAGAATTTGACGGCACCGATTCCTAGCTTTGAGTTAACATTTATTAAGTATTCTGAACATTGTGCCGCCAAAAAATTATGGTTCATGCAGAAATAAATAAAAAATTACTAAAATTTTAGAGCAAAAAATCAATGTTTTCTTATAATGTCGTTTATTTCAGGACGGCATATGTTTTTTTTTTTAAGTAGAAACTCATTATTATGGTTTTATAATTATGCCGTCAATAATTCATGGTACCCAATTGAAATACAGAATAAACATAAAAATTAAAAAATTTTGAAAATGGCCTGCACATTTATAAGAGTTTATATTTGAAATATTATAGTGGATAGCACTTCGTTAAACATTAAAAAACCTAGAAAAATTGGTGCCGTCAATTTTCCCTTGTTATATTTTATGCATTTGACGTGAAATCTCTTTCAGTTTTATGCCTAGGTAAGTCCAAGTTAATATGACGTGTTTGATACTCATGATGTTTTTAGGAGGCATTATTAATACCACTCTTAATAAAAGTATGGGAACAAGTTAGCATTTGTTTATTTTTAAATGTATTTCTGCAGTTTCCCCATTGGAAAATAAGTGATTAGACGCTTTCGAGCAATGAAAATCCTTTCCAAATTACTTGATGAACCCTATGCTATAATATTGTAGGATATATGGCTGTATGCAAAAGCATAGTACCTACCTGTGAAGGTTAGACGACTGTCTAAGTTAAAGAAAAATCCTTTTAATTTCATCAGACGAATTTGGATATGACTTGATTAATTTCAGAAAAGAAAATTACATTTCCGCACTAGCAACTGTAACTGGAATTTTTATCAGTATCCTATATGTGATGAAAGTATTAGGAAACTGATTTTCCATTTATTTCAGTCATGTTACCAACTCAATTGCAGGAAGTGTGTCTGGTGGTAAAAGTTCTCAGTTTGATGACTAGTTCTGCTCCATCTACATCACGATGTTCCCCACTGCTGAAATAAAAACTAAACCAAACCAGCATTTTTTCAGTACTTCTTCAGTCATTTCTGGCAATTAAAATATTATGTAAAATACTGTGTTCAGAAAACTTCTTCATTTGGGTAAAGGCGTTTATTGCTTTAAAAATGTGTCAAAAATTGGACAAAAATACTGTTTTTTGTATGTATCCCTAGGTGTTCTGTTTGAACTTATCGGGTCGTGGTCACGCTCATAACCAAACAATCTCCTTTTCTTTCTACTTCGTGATAGCGTGAATTCAGGATTAACTTTCAATATTCCTGGGTTTTTTTTTCATAAGTAATAGTGGAATCGAATCCTGTATCTCTGTATTCCTTAAAAGAGTTTGCTAATCCCTGCAAACCATCAACAGCAATCAATATTCAATTGCATGTTAATTTTTTATTTATTCTAAAGTTCTGCTTACATGATTAACGGCAAATAGTAAGTCGTACCATATAACAATTCGGATTCCCTTCTAACGATTGGATCATTCGTAGTCTGAGCAACTTCTAACAAAGCATCATACTCTCCACTCGACTTTCCCATTACCCATAGGTAATTGTTCTTTGTGACTCATATCGAGTGTGCGGTCGAGAATTATGGTAAAATATTTGAAGGTGTTAATTTTTTCCAAGATTTAATTTTCCACAGCAGTGGCCAACAGAGAAATGAATTCATTTAACATGGTTTTTCCGAGATAATGATTGTGAATTTCTTATTTAGATTTCAACCGTCGATCATGTTCATTCATTATTTGTCGAATTCTGCAAACAGCCCAATCAACTGACTGTCAATTGAGTTGGTGACATGACTGAAATAAATGGAAAATCAGTTTCCTAATACTTTCATCACATATAGGATACTGATAAAAATTCCAGTTACAGTTGCTAGTGCGGAAATGTAATTTTCTTTTCTGAAATTAATCAAGTCCTGCTTAGGCACATCCATGTCTCGAGATCAGTTAAGTTTATTAGCCACATTATGGTATTAGTGCGAAGCTGGAGGGTGATTTTTTCGTAAGATCTCATGACATTGACTCTCATATGTATGTTTCAATCAGTGAAAGATTTCAAATTAATATACTAGGTATATTGAGTTTTTATATTTTCCTTTGAATATTCAGAGATTTATATTATACAGTGTACAGTATAACGTTTGCAGCATAAGGGAAACATTTTTATTATTAGAATTACAAAAAATACGTTATAGGAGATCGTTTCTGCAATCAATATTTTTTATTGATTAAAAAAACGCTGCTTTTTTGGTCTCAACTAATTTTTAGGGATGATTATAAACTTATGTAACTAATAAAATGGAACTTTTTAGATTTGTGTCCAAATGGTAGGGCAAAATTTCAAAAACTAGTTTTCATCATGACTCTTGCTGTTGCAATGGTTCATATCTTCCAAATTCTTCTGATTTTTTTAATATCTTTTTAAATTTGAAGAATCCACATAGAAAACTTTTCTTCTACTGCAATCAAGTTTTGTAAAAAAACGAGGAAAACAATATATATTTTTGAGAAAATAATAAAAATGAAGTAGCTAAATTAGAATATTGCACATTGTACTGTGGAATACGTATTGCTTTCCTTCTTTTTCCACAAAATTTGATAGCGGTCGAGAAATGTGTTCTATGTGGAACCTTCAAATTTAAAAATGTGTGAAAGATATTAACCATTGCAACAGCAAGAGTCATAGTAAAAACTAGTTTTTGAAATTTTGTCCTACCATTTGGGGACGAACCTGAAGAGTTTCATTTTATTAATCACATAAGTACAAAGGATTCCTAAAAATTTGTTGAGTCCAAAAAAGCAGCTTTTTTTAATCAATAAAAAATATTTAGAAAAAAAATGCGATTTTCAATTATATCCAAAAAGATATTTCAAATTCCGCATGTGGGCCTAAAATTGAATTATAAACAACTCTCAAAAAACTCTTTTTTGCTATCTTTACAAACGACCTCAATTTTTCCAAATTGCCGCCATATTGGTAGTCACCTGACGTATGTCAAAATCAATTCTTGGGTTTTTCAATATGAAGGAATGATACCCTATAATGTATTTTTTGTAACTCTGATAATAAAAATGTTTCCCATATGCTGCAAACGTTATGGCCTACACTATATTATATTAAGTATTATTTTATTATTATTACTATTTTAATTAGATTTTGTTACCTTTCTCATGTAGAATTGATTTTTCATTATATCTATTTTATCTAGTATTAATTATTATATTGTCAAAACATTCAAAAGTGTTTCCCAAACCAAATCAGTTATTGATTTAAATTATGTTAATTTTATATTTTGAACATAGGTATATTCAGTAGACAAGCCATCTGATTGGTAGTAAGAAGAAGTTTCAGTAAGAACTCCTCTGAAGAATAAAATAGTGGTATTTCTGTAAGCTATACAGTGCTTTCATTTCAAAACTTCCCACCCCTATTATTTCTTTTAGCAGGAAAAATTTCCTGTAGGGAAAAAACACGTAAATTTAGATATGGAGGGGGAAGTTTGAAACCAGTGCCAGTTGTATTTTAGGTTTAATCCCCTACCTCTAGCTACCCCCACTTAATAATTTTAAATGGCACCCCCACACTTGTAACACATCATTTTAAAGATCTTAAAAATCCTCACTCGACCCCGTTTAGAAAACTGAAATTGGTTGATCCGTTCTCGTAAAATAGGGCAAAAAGAAAATAAATTATAACAAAATGCAAAATAAATTAATAAATTTATAGAACCGCTACCACTGACTCAATAACGGTATGTTTACGTTTCTTTTTACACAGAGTTTTTTGCCTTAGCTGAAAGTGAGATAATGGCACACAGTTTCTTCTTGGCGTCAGTTAAAATTAAATGGTGAAAACAATTATAAGAATTAGGTATTCCTGATTGTTAAACTGTTTGTCAAGTGGTGTCAGTTGCACTGACAGTAATACAAATCGTAATGGAAAATGTAGTCGATCCACTCATAACACAGTCCTTAGAAAGCCAAGTAGATGAAGAAGACAACCCAACCCGCTCTTAGATGAACCAAATTTACATTTTCAATAGGACGTCGCACCGCCACACTACGCATTGCATGTCCGACAGTGGCTCGATCAACGGTTTCCTGACAAATGGATTGGCAGAAGAGGCGCTCTGAAATGGCCGGTGAGATCTCCGGATTTAACGCCATTGGATTTCTTTCTCTGGGGTTATTTGAAGACAATGGTATACAAAACTCCCCCGCGGGACATTCAGGATCTAAGACACAGGATTACTGACACATGCAGACAAATTAATAACGAAACATTTACAAAAGTCCGACAGGAATTCGAGAATATATTGTACTTTTGCTTAGCTACCAATGGTGAACATTTTGAACACCTGATAAAGTGAGGTACATTTATTTAACTGCAATAGCTACAATTTTATTTTTTATTATACCTAATTAATTTTATTTTTGCCCTTTTTCCGAGAACGGATCAACCAATTTCAGTGTTCTTAACGGGGTTGAGTGTGGATTTTTAAGATCTTTAAAATGATGTTTTACAAGATAGGGGGTGCCATTTAAAATTATTAAGTGGGGGTAGCTAGGGGTAAGGGGGTTAAACCTAAAATACCACTGGCACTGGTTTTAAACTTCCCCCTCGATATCTAAATTGACGTGTTTTTTGTCTACTGCAAATTCTCCCTGCTAAGAAGAAGAAGTAATAGGGGTGGGAAGTTTTGAAATGAAGGCACTGTATGTTAATTTTTAACGGATGTTGATTTTCACACAGATTTAATATCTGGTTATTCTGTAAAAAATATATAAAAGTAGTGGTCTCTGCAAACTGTATGGCCTATATGTTCATGTTCACACATAAATATATCTATTCATTCTGTATAAATTATATAAACCTACCCTACACCTTTAAAAACATGGTGAATTTCTCCATTTTTCGGAAATCACTTAAATGTGAACTCCTGAGGAAAGAATACTACAGCCTGCAGAAATACTATAGTGACAACTTAATTTGACCCAGCCTAAATCTATGTTCGTTTGTGTTTTTTTTATATTAAATTTTAACATTTTAACATTTAATCACCTGAACTTATTTTTGTATCTTGATGCTTATACTTTCATTATTTGTTCATTTATGTTATACACTGTATGTTTTATAGTTATTTACTATATGTTTTATATTTGTACATAGTATACTTTATTTATAATGACAGTAACATCAACCATTTTTTGGTTGTTTATCGAATGTGCATGTGCACATATGCCTATTTCAATTGTGCATTAAGTAGATTTTATTTTATTTTATTTTATTCCTCAACAATGCTTTGTCAATAAGATACCATCTTGGACAATAAAGTACTTTGATTGATTGATTGATTGATTGATTGAAACGTGTAACAAATGTTAAATGGTTAAAAATCAACATAAAGCTTACAGAATTACCACTAAGTATATCATATCAAATTTTTAACCATTTACTATTATAAACTCTGAAGTTTGCTGTCATTAGTTGATCGTATTGCAATAAACGGATTATTATTATTATTATTAAATATCAATATATTATTAATAAAATATATAAGAGTCTCGAACGACAAGTTGGCCCCTGGTGTGGTGCTTCCTAAGGCTGGTACTGAACATGGCAGAATAATCAATGAATAAATGAACGAAGATTTTGTAAATAAGTGTATAGATTTTTAATATTTATTGCAAAGAGCTTTTGACTTGAGTCAACTTCATTGCTTACCTGGAAGTGAATACTCTCATTAAAAAAAACTGAAAATTGAAAGTTTGACGTTATGAAATTCAGAAAATGTTAATTTATTTATCTCTCATCCATACAAACCTGTTGGTTTATATTACATACATTAATGCCAATTCACATGCTAATATTATACCTGGTGCATACAATTTCTTTTACACTGAAGAGTTTAAGAGGTAATCAAATACGGTCCTTCTATATGTAGACCTGGATAGTATCCAATCCAGACCAATAAACAGATTAAAATCATTAGCTAGTTTCAACATGGCCACAATAGAAGTTCTAGTACTTGTGTAGAGATAGTATGTCGGGTGCATCCACATTGTTGTTGATTATGTCATACAGAAACATTATTAAGCTGATTTAGCGTGTTATGCAATTATATAATTTTAAATTCATTTCTCAATTGAGCAGACCTGATAATAGTGAAATCTGGCCTTACAAAATTCTTTTTGAAATAAAGATACCTGAGCAATTTGTTTTGAATTTTTTCAATTTACTTTAGAGATGTTTGGTATTCTCCATACCAGATTTGAGATGCATAATCCAGTTTGGATCTGACTAAGGTGTAATATAAAAGTTTTATTGTATTCAAGTTATTGAAATTTGCACTCTGTCCTATAAGAAATCCCAACATACGATTGGCCGATTTACACATATTATTTATATGACCCGCAAATGATAGATTATTAGTATATGTAACACCCAGTTCTTTAACCTCTAAACATATCCTAAGGACAGTAGTATTCACCATGTATTCAAAGTGGACAGGTTGTTCAACACGTGTTATAGTTATTGTGTAGCACTTAGAAACGTTAAAATATAATTTATTCGTAAGACTCCATTCGATAATACTATTCACATCTTTTTGTAACATAACACAGTCCCTTACCGTTTGTACTTTTTTAAACACCTTGAAATCATCCGCAAAAGTAAACATTTAGAATATCTAAGAACTGTGGGTAGGTCATTTATAAAAAGTACAAAAAGCAAAGAACCCAAGTTAGGGCCCTGTGGGACACCAGAGTTAGCATGATATTTTCCTGACGTGTTACCATTATGTCTTACAATAAAACTCCTATTTTCTAGATAACTTGCAATTAGTGCAAGAAGGTTGCTTGATATACCAAATTTATTCAGTTTATTCAGGAGAACATGAATAACTTTATCAAAAGCTTTTTTAAAGTCAGTATATACCGTGTCTAATTGAGATCTATCCTACAATGACTCATGTGCTTCATTTGTGAACATAAATAAATTTGTATTCGTAGATCTATTTTTAACAAAACCATGCTGCTGAGGTACTATATAATTATATGTCTCTACGTGATTATATAGAACTGTATATATTATTTGTTTGAATAATTTAGCTGGAACACACATTATCGATATTGGCCTATAGTTCTCTATGTTCATTTTGCTACCTG
This sequence comes from Chrysolina haemoptera, assembly GCA_958298965.1. Lineage (NCBI taxonomy): Eukaryota > Metazoa > Arthropoda > Insecta > Coleoptera > Chrysomelidae > Chrysolina > Chrysolina haemoptera. Next base: position 13,788,569 of record OY282600.1, on the reverse strand, counting down.
ACTTGTAAATTGGAGTAGTAAAGGATGTTTTCCATATTGATGTAAATGTACTATTCTCAATAATCAAATTGAATATATGTAAAAGCGGTTTCCTTAGCCAACAAGATTTACTTTGAAATACACATATATATATATATATATATACATCTATACATCTATTTATCTTTTAAGCGTCTTTCTATTCAGCACGCTTTCAGCGTCCGAGGAAGTATATTCAACTATTCCGCCTTCAATAGGTGGCAATAGGTTCAAAGAGCACAAAAATGTAAAGTATATTGAAATATTAGTATTGGATCACTCACAATTTAGATTTATATATTCTGCATATTTTTTACGTCCTTTCATTATACTATCATTTGAACGCCCTCAATATACACTACTTTGTACTATCCTTACTACATCCGCCCGTATGATTATTGAACGAATAGAATACTTTCGGCGTCAGACAGTGTTGCCATGTCTGGTATTTTGTAACTTAATATATGCAGACGTATTATTCCACATCATTAGGAAATAATGTCAAAAGATTCGTGAACCTGTGGAGCGCAATGAAGTGAATAAAAAAATTTTAAAAAAAATGAAGAACACGCTTTACTTTCAACATGGACTGAAAAGTAAAAAATTATTGACAATGTAATAACTCAAATGTGAAAAAGCGTGGGTGCTTACAAACTATTTTCTTATATTACTGACTTCAACTTTACAATACTGAGCGTTCAAAAGCTCAAAAACCCCACTATTTTTTGCATTTAAGTAATTACATTGACAATTATTTTATACTTTTTAGTCATTGTTGGAAGTAAAGCACGTTCTTTAGTTTTTTAAACTATAATTTTGTTTTTTAATAAAAATCAAAATCTCCGACCCCGAAAACCCCTATATACCAATTTTGAATCGAATCTGACCATAACCATAAAACTCGTTCACCATCTTAGGCCGCCATCTTGAATTCATGAATTTTGATATAGAATTCAAAAAACCCCCACATACAAATTTTGAATCAAATCTGATCATAATAACAAATCTCGTCCGCCATCTTGAATTTATGAATTTTCACAGATCTCGTCCGCCATCTCGGCACCGACATTTTTCAAATTTTCCTGGAGAAGAATCATTTTATTCATATTGAAGAATAAATTGATAAAATGTATACAGTATCGGAAACTTTTCATCTGGGGTATAGACAGAAATCTACGCGAGCAAAAAGGAACGCAATGATGTGATAATACCACATAATTAAGGGAGACGTACTAACGTGCGCCTCTCCTGTTACCCCACCCGACGCATTAACGGACCACGTGGCAATGCGACACACCACACACAGATCACGTCGAGCGAGTAGAGGAGAAATTGTAATGCTCTCTTAACATATAGCCAGCTATTCTTTACTCTCTCATGAAACTACCATACCCAAGATGAAAACTTTCCGATACTTATATATAGAAAGCCGCCCAAAGTTTTCGGTTCGAATACGAAAGTGGCAATAAGCTTTTGAATCTGTAACTCAAATCTCAAGAAATTACTTTTTACTTTTTAGCGCCTTCGAATAAAAGCTTGTCTTTAATTTTTTTTTTTAATTATATCATTCTGTGCTTTTTAGTTAGTACGCATTGATCTATGCATTTCAAAGAAAGCATGGTTATTACAGGGACCGTTTCTTGTGAGTTTTGAACTATCTAGCTCTTCACTGAGGAGGCCACCTAAATATTCACTCGTCCGCCATCATATGAATTTTAGCAAATTATTCATGATCTTCAACCCCTAATACCCCACGTACCAATTTTGAAGAGAATCAGACCATGATTACAAAACTCGCTCGCCGTCGTGGATTTATGAATTTTGATAAAAAATCTATAATCTCCTATCCCAAAAACCCTCTCCTATCAATTCAGAATCGAATCGGACCATAATCACAAAACTCGTCCGGCATCTTGGAACCGCCATATTGAATTCATGAATTTTGACAAGAAAACCATAATCTACGACCCCAAAAACTCTCACATACAAATTAAGAATCAATCGGACCATAATCACAAAACTCGTTCGCTATATTGGAGCCGCCATATTGAATTTATGAATTTTGACAAAAATTTCATTATGTCCGACCCCAAAAACCCCCACATACCAATTTAGAATCGAATCGGACCATACCTACAAAACTCATCCGCCATATTGGAGCCGTCTTTTTTAATTTTTCTCTAACGAAAATTTCATAATGCATTGTCACCGAAATTATGAACACCTGCCAAATTTTGAATCAGACGATTAGAAATGTCTCATATTTGACTTGAGATTTGATTACAAAGGCACAGACACCGTGACAGGTGAAACCAAATAAAAGCTTGTATTGTAATGAAAATTGAGTTATTTTCCGTTTAGTATGCAGTATTCAAGTCTACCTACTATAACATACATTTTGGGTGTGGTGCATATCTCGGTGTGATATTCTAGAAATACAAGAAATACTCAACCAGATGTTCAAAGTGAATTCTCACAAGACTTCCATAACTCAAAATGGTGTTCAGGGTCGCCATCTTGAGATATATAACTATAATATAGTTTTGTCAATCCATTGAAGTGTGCTGAGTTTGATTTTATAAACCCACCAAATCAGAAGAGGGGGCATTTACGATCCAATAAAAAATTCATAAAGTTGTATGATATTCATTTGATTTTTTTCCTATACAAATTACTATTTTCGGCAACCGTCCGGGAAGAACCTACGTTCCGGACGCTTTTTCTTTCAGAAAGTAGCACTTCCCGCTCCAGTCCAGGAAGTACGTACTTCCCGGACTAGGCTGAGAAGTGCTGTGAATATTAATCTAAATAAAAATTATAATGTTTCTCTTAGTACCTATCTTCTGTTCAAATTTCAATATTTAATACAAATAAAAGGACAAAAATGTTCGAAAATTTGTCCTACAAAGAAATATAATGAATAAATTATTCTAAGAGCCGGAATAGAGGTCGACCTTCACCCATCTGTTAACCGAATGAAACATACTTTTTATAGAGTTACATAAATATACAAATACATCTATAAAGGCTTGCCTACCAAAATATGGTCCATACTATATACAGTGAGTTTAAAATATTTGCACCATATGGAAAACTTTTTTATTATCGATTTTTCAGTAAATTTTAATCCCCATAAAAATTGGTGCATGGCAGACTACTTGCATATCTATGAGTTGTCAAAATTTCAAATTTCCAGTGTACAGGGGAGAACAAAAAATAGGAATTTTGATTAGGTGTAAACTACCCCTCATTTTTGACATTATAAAAAGTGCATTCAAAGAGGTTATTTAGAATTGAAAACAATATTCAAATTTGGAATCACAGCCATGGTAGTTTACTCTTGATCAAAATTAATTTTTTTGTTCCCCCCTGTACACCGTTAGGAAATTTATAATATTTATAACTCGAATACAAGGATTCCGCAATGCACCAATTTTTATGAATATTAAAATTTTTTGGCCCTAATCGATAATAAAAAAGTTTCCATGTGGTGGCATTTTTGAAACTCACTGTGTATAGTTTGGACTACATTCAGATAGGCAAGCCATTAAAGGTATATTTGTCTATTTATTAAAATTCATAAAACGTACGTTCCATCCGGTTAACAGATGGGTGAAGGTCGAAATCTCTTCGTCTCTTACACTAAATGTGTCTCATTGATTTGTGCTACACGGTTGTGGAAAAAATAGTGTACGTAACACGTCTGAAAACAGTTTTTTTTGGACCCGCTGTGATTCAACAAAGCGTACAAGTTATATAGACAAGGGGCTTCATTGTCTGCTGTGAAGTTGCTCATATCTAATCCTTTTAGAGGAAAATCAATAGTGACCTTATATTTTTCTCTAAATTTGTCTGTTTGAGAAAACCTTTTTAAATGGATTACCAAAATTTTTGGGAATTTATGAATCAATAGAGATTTTGTGCTTTTTCTTCTTCCTTTGCAAATCGAACATGTTATACTAGATACATTTTGCATTTCATCTTGAGTACAGAACTAAACTATTCTTTCTCGGAAACTGAACTCAAATGTTGACTTTTCGTTAAAATCTCAGTAAGCGAAGTGACTCTTTCTTGTTCTAGAACGTAAAAGACGTACAGTTTTGTACATAAAAGAGTCGTACAAGGCATTGCACTAATTGCGCTGAAAAAATGTTAAAAGCGCGTTACTAACAAAAATAGTTTGAATTTTGACACTACTTGTCAAAGTCGATAAGAAGTTCAATTAAGATTGACTCACAATAGCCTATAACTGCTGTACGACTTTTTTATGCACACAACTGTACGATAGTCATGCATAAAATATCACCTAGATATTTCATTTTGCTTCAAACACGAAATGTCAATTAACAATGACAGATACTTATTTATTAATTTTTTATTCCCATATTAGTTTTAATTCGAATGCAAAAACTGTTGCGTCCTCGAATGCGAATTTTCTTTCCTCGTGTATTCATTGTTACCCCACTGAGTCTATCAACGATAAATGAGACCACGTAGAAACCACCCGAATACAAATGGTGTGTTGCCAAGTGTCCGGACGCTGAAGTATCTCAGAATGTAGTCCACAATAAGTATACAGTATGCGTTTGTAGCGCTGCAACGGACATGACTTGAACTACACGTGAATATATTTTGATCAACTTGTGATACTTTAGCGTCCACATGATGGCGAATATGTAACTCCTTCAAAGTCACAGTGAAACTCACGACCACAGACAGTAATCTGTCAAATACGGAGGTTCGAAAGTAAAATGATAGAGGTCATTAGCAGTTCTTTCACACGAAATAATAAGGGATTACATTTGAGCGTCCGTATACGGACGCATAAAGGTGGGGGACGCTGAAACATATGTAAATATAAAATGTATGGACGCACAAATGATAGAAAGCTATATATATATAGGTATATATATATACATATATAGGTATATATACAGAGTGGCCCATTTGAAAGCGGGCCACCTCTCTAAAACTGTTATTTATTATCCGATTCAGAAGTTTCTTTTTTAATAGATAGAGCATCAATAGTTCTAGTTGAGTGACATAATTTTTTTTATTTATGAACATATTTTGATGAGATTCTGACCAAATGTATTTCGAAGTATTCTAAATCCAGTGGTGTTTGATGAAAGTTCTTAAATTGAAGTGGTGGAGTGACTTATTGACAAATTTTTTAAATTTTATACCCATATAACTTTTTTATTGATGGACGCATTCATAAGTTATTTTCACATTAACCACTTGAAAATGTCGTGAATCCAGTGGTGTCGCCAAATTCTATTTAAAAAAATCGCTAGTATGTTTTTTGGATTTTTGACCTTGAAAAAAATTCGAAGTAGTCCTTGAAATTTTTATTTTTATTTCGAATTTATGACACTCAATTAGAACTATTAAAGCTCTATCTATTGAAAAAAAAAACTTCTGAATCGGATGATAAATAACAGTTTTAGAGAGGTGGCCCGCTTTCAAATGGGTCACTCTGTATATATATATTAGTCAACTGGGAACCTATAATTTAGGTGGCCACTTTGAACGCATCTCTATTCATTTGGACGCTTCCATAAAATTCATTGATGTCATACAAAGGATTTTCAGTTAAGAAAAACTTCAGTAAGTACTTAAATCTTTTAAATGACAAATTGCGAAAATCTAGTGGCAGAGTATTGTATAGCTTAAGACCAATATTGTCTGTCCTTTTCAGACCAGCAAATTTGGAGTTACCAACCCACCACATGTAAAATGATAAAATGGTAAATGATAAAAATATCCAAATTTGTTGGCTATGTGTTGTCCTAAGGAAGGGTGGATTTTTTGTGAAAAAATAATGTTTTTAGTGCTTGCAATTGTGAAATGTGGGTTGATTAGTGTATAAAGAAATGACCTATCAAAAGAAGGAAAAACTATGAGTGATATTTGACTGAAAAATTCGTGTTTGAATTTTCTCTCTCTCGGAAAGTAGTACAGAGCGCCGCAAAATATTTTCGGATTCGTGTTCAGGAGACAAAACTACATAAGTAACATTACTTTTTTTTGCGTAAAAGCCAGATAAGCTTACCTTTACCAATAATTCATTCATTTGATAGATTCTACCACAAAATCTTCGCTTCATTTATTACACAAAAGATTTAACTTCCCAGCATGTTTCAGATGACATTTCATTCAAAATGTGTTTGACCAGTTTGAAAAACAGTCATATTGAATATGAAGATATTATTTTGGCCATACTCTATAGATGTTATGAGTCAGAGAATGTGCAGCCAGAATAAAATTAGAACAAAATGCTACCTGTTTCGTATTTCCAAATTGAATTTACTCCACTGGCGTTTTTTACAAAGTTTTCGCCTCAAGAGCACAGCGGCAGATTGTCTAATTTGAGGATGCAAAGAAGTTACCAAAACATCGCACAGAGCAGGAATTGCTTCGGATTTCCTGAAAGCTTCCTTGAGTTCTTTGGTTCCCTACAGAAATAGAGAAATGTAAATAAGTTTCCCACTGGCACGTGGAATGTGAGGTTATAAATTCAAACATGTGATGAAAAAATGTTACAAACCTCTTGAATTATTTTACTGTTGGGGACAAGTAATTTCGATAGGATTTCCTCCATGATTTCTGAGAAAAACTAAAACCAACTTTCAACAACTACTCTCCCCTGAGTACAGTATAAGTAGTGTAGTACGGGACTGGCTACTGCACGGTCCAACCGTTCACTAATTTAGCGTTCGGGGCCGGTCCGACCGTACAATAACATTTTGTTCGGGGCCGGTCCGACCGTACAATAACATTTTGTTCGGGGCCGGTCCGACCGTACAATAATATTTTGTTCGGGGCCGATCCGACCGTTCAATAATTATACGATCAAACGAACTTACCTGTGAAGTTCGATCGTAATTATATGAAGCGCCTCGTCCGAAGAGATCACCTTCATTACACTTGTAGTACCCTTATTCTGAGCTTGATGACCACAACGTTTAGGGCCGGTTTTTCAATGTCCTGTTAGCGTAGTTTGACTGACAGTTAAATTTGACCGGTGGTTAGATTGAATGATGACATTCACTCAAATGAAGTATACACTCACATTTTAACCATCAGTCACGTAACAGACACATTTGACTGAACATTGAAAAACTGACCCTTAAAGTAAAAAAGAGTCAAAAAACTGTTCTGTGTTGGTGTTCCATCTCTATGATGGCCCATCTCTAACCTAACCTTTCGTTCTGTGTTCTATGGTCTCTTCATAATTTTAAAGATTCAAAAAATTCTGCTACATGCCTTTGGGTTTGGGTGGAGCGGGAGGTGATCTCTTCGGACGAGGCGCTTTCAAGGGCGTCGCCAGTTTCTGACTAAGGGGGGGGGGGCATTTGGGCAATATTATGGAGGTTAAAAAATATGAACGCCTGGTACAGTCGAGAGCATGAAGCTTGGGAAATTATTCACGTTTTGTCATGCGATGCGGAATTTATTAATAGGGAAGGAAGTCAATTGCTCGCACGGCCTTAGGACTTTGTTCGCTTTCCGGCTAGCTCCATTTGATCTCTAGGAGGGGGGCAACTGCCCCCCCCTGCCCTTCCTTGGCGACGCCCATTGGCGCTTCATATAATTACGATCGAACTTCACAGGTATAAGTTCGTTTGATCGTATAATTATATTTCAGCGCCTCGTCCTCGAGATCACCTTGATTACACTTGTAGATGTTTAAAGATTGCTATGTAGCAATTTTTTGTAAATAAGTTTTTGGAAAATAAATAATATCTGTTTTGAATTGTATTATGTATATTACACATATTATGTACTTATATGTGCGTTATAAAGTAATGTATCATTTGCTGATGACACAATGAAATCATTTCCAGAATCAGATACTATGATATGTACATGAGCAGGACACAATAGTTCATGACGTAATGTCCTAAAAATCAAAAATAAGAGTTAGGTATAAGTATTATGCATTCTTCAGGTCCTCTATATTTCAATACCTACATGGTTTTCCTCAATCCTTTACCACGACTCTAATATTGTCTACCACCATGAATGCATGTCCAATGTGTATGGAATAAAACTTTAATTCAGGGTTCAGATACCTTTTAACTTTTTTCCTGGCAGCGTCTATGGTTCTTGAAGCAGTTATTGAGAATTGAACGTATTTCATTTTGCATTCAGAGTAGAATTTATTTTGGAAATTATCCAAATCTGAAAATGTCATGCCAGCATCCACGGCAATTTTCACTTCCACTTCTTCTGATGACATATTTTGTTTTTGATGACTGTTTTTATTATTTTTGCAACAACTTTACAACTCTACTCAATTTTTCAATAATCTATAAACTACACACATGGCATATAGAATCTTGAAAAATAATAATAATATGAAAATACTGAATTGAATATACTAATTATTTTAGATATGCCAAGACCGTTCTGCGTTCTGTCAATTTATGCTGCCTGGCCAAGACAAGTGTCGAAGTATTCGGACCGGCTCCGAACAAAATGTTATTGTACGGTCGGACCGGCCCCCGAACGCTAAATTAGTGAACGGTCGGACCGTGCAGTAGCCAGTCCCGTGTAGTACAGATAGAGACGTGAGACGTCGGAGAGATGGGATAGACTACCGAAGGCGAAGAGTAGGGGCCTACTATTTGGGACTACTTGGACTACTCACTACTCTTAACGTCTTAACCTTAACTTCTTAACATCTTAGTCACAGGCTTGCACAGGCCACAGCTTAGAAAACTGTGTCTAGGCCAAAGCACTCTAAGCTGTCTATACAGTCACGGTCTATACTATGCAAGAATTCCCTTCCACATCATTTCCCAATAGGCAATCCCTATGGATCAATCAAAACTGTTTTAGTTGTTGCAACTGCGTGATGTGCAATTGGTTTAGTGCAAAACTGACAGACCCTGGAGGTCAACATATGAGGTAAACAATACAACATAACCTGAGAAATCTGACAACCCACCTAACCCCAGTTTTCCACTTTATTCATACTAAAACGTTCTTTAGAGTCTTTCAGGAGAAACTTTTTACTAAAAAAATCACAAATTTTCACAAATTGTTCAAAAATAGGAGAACAGCAAACGAAACGAAATGGAAAAGTGAGATATTTCTTCGTTTTTTTCTACGATTGTGTTTGTTTTAACTCCAGGGTCTGTCAATTGTGCACGAAACCAATGTAATTTTAGGTAAGAAATATCGCAAATGGATTTTCCTTCCTCACACACACTATTTGTTTTCACAAAACAGTATCAACCAAGATGGATAGAAACCCTGGTGCGTTCATTTATACCTGTGAAATCGGCCTACCAAAACTGTTAAGGTACGGCCTACGTGATTCTTCATATTTTATTAGATCGGCATAGTTTCACGATCGTTCGTAGATGGCGGTAAAGTCATTATAGATTGAAAAATGAATACTTGTCATCAAGATGGATAGAAACCCTGGTGCGTTCATTTATACCTGTGAAATCGGCCTACCAAAATTGTAAAGGTACGGCCTACGTGATTCTTCATATTTTATTAGATCGGATTAGCTTCACGATCGTTCGTAGATGGCGGTAAAGTCATTACAGATTGATAAATGAATACTTGTCATGATGACGTTGGACAATTGTCATTGTCATGACATGTTTACACTTTGTATTTATTCAATTTTGTTAAAAAATACGACATAACATGTTTAACGTGCTTATTTCATCAAAAATCAGAACAGTAATTTTAAATTAACTAGTTGGATATGTAATATGTACGGGATATTTGAACAATGATACTAACCTTAGAATACAAACGCAGCCACGTCCAAGTACAAACTTGAAAAAACAATATGCACTACAAATACAAGAATTACAAAAAACTCAACAATAAACAAATACCTAACTAATCATTGCGAACTGAACGAAAAGTAGTAAAAGAACAGAAAAAAACGATAAATATCCCGATGAAATGTGAATCACAGTTAATCAAAAATTATAAACATAGTCATAAACTACGACGGCGTGCTAGGGCCAATGTTTCAGTTTATTTTTTTACAATTGTCACTTTCAAACTGACAATTGTCACTTTACAACTGACAATTGTCACTTTACAACTGACAATTGTCACTTTACAACTGACAATTGTCACTTTACAATTGACAATTGTCACTTTACAACTGACAATTGTCACTTTACAACTGACAATTAACACTTTAAAACTGACAATTGTCACTTTATAACTGACAATTGTCACTTTATAACTGACAATTGTCACTTTTCAAATTGACAATTGTCACTTTCAAACTGTCAATGTTTTTGTAAAAATACGACCGCCTCAATGTCAAACTAAAATCCTAAACTTCATATGCGCTTAGTAGTATTGGGGCGTGATCACAAAACTTATAATTTAATTTTGAGTACTGTGGGCGTGATGAGTCACTATAATGGCGGAACGTTTAAATAAAAGACAAGAAAAAGGCAAACTGAGTTGAAAATGCATACATTTGTTTTTTGCTCACGATTAAGACACAAACCTAACCTGAAAAACTAATCTTGCTTGTTCCTCACAGGGTACATTTTCAAATTTGTATAAAGACAAGAAGGCGAACTGAGTTGAAAATTCGTGAATTTTTTTTCGCTCGCGATTAACACAAAACCCTGTAGTGAACAGGGAAGCTAGGTTAGCTTGCTCAGATTAGGTTTGTGTGTTAATCGCGAATAAAAACAAATTCACGCATTTTCAACTTTTTCTTGTTTTTATTTAAACGTTCCGCCATTACAGTTGCTCATCACGTCTCAATACTTCTAAGTTCTAAGCGCATGCACAGTTTAAGGATTTCAATCTGGCATATAGGTGCTCGTATTTTTACAAAGAAATTGACTGGTTTAAATTGTCAGTTTGAAAGTGACAATTGTCAGTTTGAAAGTGACAATTGTCAGTTTGATAGTGACAATTATTGTTAGTTGTAAAGTGACAATTGTCAGTTTGAAAGTGACAATTGTGGAAAAATAAGCTGAAACATTAGCCCTAGCACGCCGTCGTAATAAACAGTCAAATTTCAAATATTCCAAAAAAATATGACTCAGTACTTCGGAATGTAAACTCGGCTATTTTTTGATAATGCGCCATCTACTGACAACGGGAAAGCTAATCCCATCTAATTACAGCATTAACAACTTTGGGTGAAACAAAAGCGAATCAGTCAATGCACCAGGGTTTCTATCCATCTTGCTTGTCATGATGACGTTGGACAATTGTCATGACATGTTTACATTTCGTATTTATTCAATTTTGGTAAAAAATAAGACATAACATGTTTAACGTGCTTATTTCATCAAAAATCAGAACAGTAATTTTAAATTAACTAGTTGGATATGTGATATGTACGGGCAAGTTCATGTGCAGCCATTTTGAGCGTGATTTCGCTTAAACAACAAAACAAGGATCTTAACCCTACCTTCAATAGTAAGTATTAAGTGTGTAGCTTCTTTAATACAAAAACCAGCTTGATAATTAGTTCACTAACTATGATTTTGTATAACTTTTAGTTCAATAAAAAATATTGAAAATCATGCATTTAGACATTTTCATAGAAAACACCTCAAACATATTTAACAAAGATAGGTACTTATTGAAAACTTTTGCTCAGTATTATCTATAGACATTGATATTTCTTCTTTTGATTTGGAATAAGTGAATCAAGATCAAGTCATATACAGTCAAATTTCAAATATTCTAAAAAAAGTATGACTCATCAGTGCTTCGGAATGTTGTAAACTCGGCTATTTTTTGATAATGCGCCATCTACTGACAACGGGAAAGCTAATCCCATCTTATTACAGCATTAACAAGTTTGGGCGCGGGATTCGCCTACGCTAGCATCCGCCTTGCGCCCACACTTGGCCTGCCGGCGGCTTAACTTTCGCGCTTCGCGCGACGATCCTAGCCCCCCGTGTACACGTATATCCTTTCCGTGTACACGTATATCCTTTCCGTGTACACGTATATCCTTTCCGTGTACACGTATATCCTTTCCGTGTACACGTATATCCTTTCCGTGTACACGTGTATCCTTTCCGTGTACACGTATATCCTTTCCGTGTACACGTATATCCTTTCCGTGTACACGTATATACCAATTATTTGAATACTACGATCTTAAGGCGTTGTTCTTATTTTAAACGATCATTGTCAAAATGATTAAAAACTATAATTGGACACCAATAATGTGAATACTACGATCAATGCATGTCTGTCTTTATCATTGAATCCATTTGATACTATAATTGGACACCAATAATGTGAATACTACGATCAATGTGTGTCTGTCTTTATCAATGAATCCGTTTGAAACTATAATTGGACACCAATAATGTGAATACTACGATCGATGCTTGTCTGTCTTCATCATTGAGTCCGTTTGAAACTATAATTGGACACCAATAATGTGAATACTACGATCAATGCGTGTCTGTCTTTATTGTTGGGTCAGTTTGAAACTATAATTGGACACCAATAATGTGAATACTACGATCAATGAGTGTCTTTTTTTATCATTGAATCCGTTTGAAACTATAATTGGACACCAATAATGTGAATACTACGATCAATGCGTGTCTGTTTTTATCATTGAATCTGTTTGAAACTATAATTGGATACCAATAATGTGAATACTGCGATCAATGCGTGTCTGTCTTTATCGTTGAGTCAGTTTGAAACTATAATTGGACACCAATAATGTGAATACTACGATCAATGCGTGTCTGTCTTTATTGTTGGGTCAGTTTGAAACTATAATTGGACACCAATAATGTGAATACTACGATCAATGAGTGTCTTTTTTTATCATTGAATCCGTTTGAAACTATAATTGGACACCAATAATGTGAATACTACGATCAATGCGTGTCTGTTTTTATCATTGAATCTGTTTGAAACTATAATTGGATACCAATAATGTGAATACTGCGATCAATGCGTGTCTGTCTTTATCGTTGAGTCAGTTTGAAACTATAATTGGACACCAATAATGTGAAAACTACGATCAATGAGTGTCTGTCTTTATCGTTGAGTCAGTTTGAAACTATAATTGGACACCAATAATGTGAATACTACGATCAATGAGTGTCTTTCTTTATCATTGAATCCGTTTGAAACTATAATTGGACACCAATAATGTGAATACTACGATCAATGCGTGTCTGTTTTTATCATTGAATCCGTTTGAAACTATAATTGGACACCAATAATGTGAATACTACGATCAATGTGTATAATATATCGATTTTTCCGCATTTTTTTCAAATATATCATGAACTATTGATTTTGAAAAAACAATTCATTTATATTTTTTGTATATTTTCCAAAAACAATCATAAAAGGTGTCATGAAAAATTTGGAAATATGCAGCAGTTTGGGAAATATTTGGAATTATTCAAAATTGTCGAAATTTTTCCCGACGAATTTTTTTGGGTTTTATTTTTTTCGCGCTCTGGTAATGAATTCGAAGAAACCAAATTGGGATATGTTGATAGAGTTCATTGAGAGGTATTTTTGACAAAAATATCATTTTTCATTTTTTATTGGTTCTGGAGATATATCGATTTTTCCGATTTTTTTTCGAATATTTCTCGGACTATTGAATTTGAAGAAACAATTCATTTACATTTTTTGTAGACTTTCTAAAGGCAATCATAAAAGTTTCTATGAAAAATTGGGAAATATGCAGCCGTTTGGGAAATATTTGGAATTATTCAAAATTGTCGAAATTTTTTTCCAAGTCCCGACGAAAATTTTTGGGTTTTATTTTTTTTCTGCTCTGGTAATGAATTCGAAGAAACCAAATTGGGATGGGTTGATAGAGTCCATTGAGAGGTATTTTTAACAAAAAAATCATTTCTCAGTTTTTATTGATTCTGGAGATATATCGATTTTTCCGATTTTTTTTCAAATATTTCCCGGACTATTGATTTTGAAGAAACAATTCATTTACATTTTTTGTAGACTTCCCAAAGGCAATCATAAGAGGTTCTATGAAAAATTGGGAAATATGCAGCCGTTTGGGAAATATTTAGAATTATTCAAAATTGTCTAAATTTTTTTATGTCCCGACGAATTTTTTTGGGTTTTATTTTTTTTCTGCTCTGGTAATGAATTCGAAGAAACCAAATTGAGATATGTTGATAGAGTCCATTGAGAGGTATTTTTAACAAAAAAATCATTTCTCAGTTTTTATTGATTCTGGAGATATATCGATTTTTCCGTTCTTTTTTCAAATATTTCCCGGACTATTGATTTTGAAGAAACAATTCATCTACATTTTTTGAATATTTTTCAAAGGCAATCATAAAAGGTTCTATGAAAAATTTGAAAATATGCAGCCGTTTGGGAAATATTTAGAATTATTCAAAATTGTCGAAATTTTTGTATAAGTCCCGACGAATTTTTTTGGGTTTTATTTTTTTCGCGCTCTGGTAACGAATTCGAAGAAACCAAATTGGGATATGTTGATAGAGTTCATTGAGAGGTATTTTTGACAAAAAAATTATTTCTCAGTCTTTATTGGTTCTGGAGATATATTGATTTTTCCGATTTTTTTTCAAATATTTCCTGGACTATTGATATTGAAGGAACACTTCATTTACATTTTTTGTATATTTTCCAAAGGCAAACATAAAAAGTTCTATGGGAAATTTGAAAATATGCAGCCGTTTGGGAAATATTTGGAATTATTCAAAATCGACGAAACGAAATTTTTTCTAAGTCCCGACAAGTTTTTGAATTTTTGGAATAGGAAAAAATTTCATCAATAACTTTTTGGAGTACTAATAGAGTACAATAAAATTGTTTGTACACACTTTTCCATATCTTGTTTAGTTTTTGAGATTCTAATGCTTTTATAAAAATTATTTCTAAGTCCAGCCTTTTTTTTGGATTTTATTTTTTCCCCGCTCTGTTATTGAATTCGAAAAAACCAAATTTGGAGGATCGATAGAGTTCATTGAAGGGTATTTTTTGCAAAAAATAAATTCTCAAGTTTTTTCTTAGTTTGTGAGATATATCAATTGTCCCGTTTTTTTCAAATATTTCCTGCACTATTGATTTTATCGAAAAAATGTAATAATATTTTTTGTAGGTTTCCCAAAGACACTTAAAAAAGGTATCGTGTGAAATTTTCAATTTTGTATCCGTTTTCAAAATATTCGATATTTTAAAAAATGAGAACTTCCATTTTCGGAAAAATAGGATTTTCACATTTTTCCGGTCGTTTCTTCGGAAAATGTTCATATGGAGATTTGTTCGTTTGTTCAAGTTCTATTTAATGCATATTTGATATCTTGGTTTCCTTAATCGGTTTCACCACAATAGAGGCTCAAAAAAAAGAAATTTTTTCGGAAAATCGACCGGAAAACCCGTTATTATTTTCCGATCCTTCTCAAAAACTATACACCTCGGAAGAGCATATAGGCGCATATTACCAAAAAATCTAGAAGGAAAAAAATAAATCCCTGGACCGCTATCGAGTTCCTCGCGAAAACCATGAAAAACCCCTTAAAAATTTTCCGGGTTTTCCGATAGCAAAAAAAATTAAATTTTGAGGTACTGTTTTTTTGTTATTGACGTGATTAAAATTTCAACTCGATATCTTCAACGGTTCCGGAGATATAAGGTGGTTTCTGGAGACGACGGACATACAGAAAATTCCCAAAAAAATACCAATTTTTTTTTTATTTTTTTTAATTTTTAATTTTATCATGACTATATTTATTTTTTTATGGGGAACATTTTTGCCTTATGAAAAATTGTTCTATCTCTTAAAATAAAAAAGTTAGTGCCCCCCCTGTAAATTATTATTATTATTATTTTTCTTTTTTTTTTTTGGTTTCTTCCTAATTTTTTACAAGGATCAATTCCTTTTTTGAACCGTGGCTCTATCTACTCAAATAAAAAAAATAGCCCCCCTCTATATTCTCGGCCTATTTCATAATTTTAATCATTTTTTCACGAAAATCAGCTGTTTTTTCGTTTATTTATAGGGTATCGCAAAAATTTTCGAGTGACTTTTTTGTAGGTCTATTTAAGGGGAACAAAATTGTTTATATAAAATTTTTCGATATCTCGTTTTGTTTTCGAGTTTTGGGCAATTTTGGAGGGGGAGTAAAAAATTTTTAATATTTTTTTCACTTTTTTCGTATTTTTCCCATCTTTTTATGTAGTTGGAAAAAAACGGTTTGGAGGTATTACTGAGGCATGTGTTGCGGATACGATGCATTTTTATTTTTTTCATTACCTCTATTAGTACGGTCAATATTTCGATTTTCCAATTTTTTTAGATATCTCCCGGACTATTAACTTTGGGAAAAAAATTAAAAATGAAAATTGTAGATTTTCCAAAGGCAGTCAAAAGCTGTCTAGGTGATTCGGAAAAATATCGACCATTTCCGAGTAATTTCGTATTATCCGAAATTCAAATGTTTTTTTTCATATATTTGAAATTTTCCCAGTTTTCCGATCATTTTAGAGAAAATATCGAAGAGCTATGATTTATTGGTATATTCGTGCTCTACCAAAATCATTTTTCACAATTCAGTTTCGATTGTTGGTTTCGTTGGTTTTTGTGTTTTACAATATCGGAATTTTTCGGAAAATTTCCCGGAAAATCCGGTCATCATTTTCCGATCATTCTCAAAACTCACCGCCTTCTGTAAGACATATTGAAGTATATCTAGAAGAAATTTGAAAGGATTCGAATCAATTCTTGAACCGGTATCGAGAAAAGTAGGAACTTGAAAAAAAAAATCGGAAAATCGCCGTAAAATTTTTTCGGATTTTCCGATCGCCAAAAAAAATCACGTGACAAATACCATCATCGCGTTGATAAAATGACTGAAAGTCCCGTGCGATATCTTTGATATTTTGGGAAATATAGCGTTTTAAAAATTTTCGACACACAAAAAATTTTTTTTATTTTTTTAAATTTTTTTCAGTTTTTTCATCTTGTATAGTGTCAGATAAGGATCATTATCCCGTTTGAACCAACTCTCTATCTTTTCGAATAAAAAAGTTAGGCACCCCTACAGGTCGAAGTTATTATTATTATTATTATTATTTTCTTGATTTTTTTCTATTTTTTATTAAGGATTAAGGTCCCGTTGGATTCAAAGTTCTATCTATCCAAATAAAAAAGTTAGGCTCCCTCTGTCCGAAAGACCGTAGAATACTACTTCTCTAAAGATCGTAGTATAACAAGTGTGGGCGCGGGATTCGCCTACGCTAGCATCCGCCTTGCGCCCACACTTGGCCTGCCGGCGGCTTAACTGTCGCGCTTCGCGCGACGATCCTAGCCCCCCGTGTACACGTATATCCTTTCCGTGTACACGTATATCCATTCCGTGTACACGTATATCCTTTCCGTGTACACGTATCTACCAATTATTTGAATACTACGATCTTATGGCGTTGTTCTTATTTTAAAGGTTCATTGTCAAAATGATTAGAAACTATAATTGGATACCAATAATGTGAATACTACGATCAATGCGTGTCTGTCTTTATAATTGAATCTATTTGATACTATAATTGGACACCAATAATGTGAATACTACGATCAATGTGTGTCTGTCTTTATCATTGAATCCGTTTGAAACTATAATTGGACACCAATAATGTGAATACTACGATCAATGCTTGTCTGTCTTCATCATTGAGTCCGTTTGAAACTATAATTGGACACCAATAATGTGAATACTACGATCAATGCGTGTCTGTCTTTATCGTTGGGTCAGTTTGAAACTATAATTGGACACCAATAATGTGAATACTACGATCAATGCGTGCCTGTCTTTATCATTGAGTCAGTTTGAAACTATAATTGGACACCAATAATGTGAATACTACGATCAATGAGTGTCTTTCTTTATCATTGAATCCGTTTGAAACTATAATTGGACACCAATAATGTGAATACTACGATCAATGCGTGTCTGTCTTTATTATTGAATCCGTTTGAAACTATAATTGGACACCAATAATGTGAATACTACGATCAATGTGTATAATATATCGATTTTTCCGCATTTTTTTCAAATATTTCATGAACTATTGATTTTGAAAAAACAATTCATTTACATTTTTTGTAGACTTTCCAAAGGCAATCATAAAAGGTTCTATGAAAAATTGGGAAATATGCAGCCGTTTGGGAAATATTTGGAATTATTCAAAATTGTCGAAATTTTTTTCTAAGTCCCGACGAATTTTTTTGGGTTTTATTTTTTTTTCTGCTCTGGTAATGAATTCGAAGAAATCAAATTGGGATATGTTGATAGAGTTAATTGAGAGGTATTTTTGACAAAAAAATCATTTCTCATTTTTTATTGGTTCTGGAGATATATCGATTTTTCCGATTTTTTTTCGATTATTTCTCGGACTATTGATTTTGAAGAAACAATTCAATTACATTTTTTGTAGACTTTCCAAAGGCAATCATAAAAGGTTCTATGAAAAATTGAGAAATATGCAGCCGTTTGGGAAATATTTAGAATTATTCAAAATTGTCGAATTTTTTTTCAAAGTCCCTACGAATTTTTTTGGGTTTTATTTTTTTCCCGCTGTGGTAATGAATTCGAAGAAACCAAATTGGAAGGGGTTGATAGAGTTCGTTGAGAGGTATTTTTGACAAAAAAATCATTTCTCAGTTTTTATTGATTCTGGAGGTATATGGATTTTTCCGATTTTTTTTCAAATATTTCTCAGACTATTGATTTTGAAGAAACAATTCATTTACATTTTTTGTAGACTTCCCAAAGGCAATCATAAAAGGTTCTATGAAAAATTGAGAAATATGCAGCCGTTTGGGAAATATTTAGAATTATTCAAAATCGAAGAAATTTTTTTCTAAGTCCCGACGAATTTTTTTGGGTTTTATTTTTTTCCCGCTGTGGTAATGAATTCGAAGAAACCAAATTGGAAGGGGTTGATAGAGTTCGTTGAGAGGTATTTTTGACAAAAAAATCATTTCTCAGTTTTCATTGATTCTGGAGATATATCAATTTTTCCGATTTTTTTTCGAATATTTCTTGGACTATTGATTTTGAAGAAACAATTCATTTACATTTTTTGTAGACTTCCCGAAGGCAATCATAAAAGGTTCTATGAAAAATTGGGAAATATGCAGCCGTTTGGGAAATATTTGGAATTATTCAAAATCGAAGAAATTTTTTTCTAAGTCCCGACGAATTTTTTTGGGTTTTATTTTTTTCCCGCTGCAGTAATGAATTTGAAGAAACCAAATTGGGATGGGTTGATAGAGTCCATTGAAAGGTATTTTTGACAAAAAAATAATTTCTCATTTTTTATTGGTTCTGGAGATATATCGATTTTTCCGATTTTTTTTCGAATATTTCTTGGACTATTGATTTTGAAGAAACAATTCATTAACATTTTTTGTAGACTTCCCAAAGGCAATCATAAAAGGTTCTATGAAAAATTTGGAAATATGCAGCCGTTTAGGAAATATTTGGAATTATTCAAAATCGAAGAAATTTTTTTTTAAGTCCCGACGAATTTTTTTGGGTTTTATTTTTTTCCCGCTGCAGTAATGAATTCGAAGAAACCAAATTGGGATGGGTTGATAGAGTCCATTGAAAGGTATTTTTGACAAAAAAATCATTTCTCAGTTTTCATTGATTCTGGAGATATATCGATTTTTCCGATTTTTTTTCGAATATTTCTTGGACTATTGATTTTGAAGAAACAATTCATCTACATTTTTTGTATACTTTTCAAAAACAATCATAAAAGGTTCTATGAAAAATTTGGAAATATGCAGCCGTTTGGGAAATATTTGGAATTTTTCAAAATCGACGAAATTTTTTTCTAAGTCCCGACGAATTTTTTTGGGTTTAATTTTTTTTCTGCTCTGGTAATGAATTCGAAGAAACCAAATTGGGATGGGTTGATAGAGTCCATTGAAAGGTATTTTTAACAGAAAAATCATTTCTCAGTTTTCATTGATTCTGGAGATATATCGATTTTTCCGATTTTTTTTCAAATATTTCCCGGACTATTGATTTTGAAGAAACAATTCATCTACATTTTTTGTATACTTTTCAAAAACAATCATAAAAGGTTCTATGAAAAATTTGGAAATATGCAGCCGTTTGGGAAATATTTGGAATTTTTCAAAATCGACGAAATTTTTTTCCAAGTCCCGACGAATTTTTTTGGGTTTTATTTTTTTCTCGCTGCAGTAATGAATTCGAAGAAACCAAATTGGGATGGGTTGATAGAGTCCATTGAAAGGTATTTTTAACAAAAAAATCATTTCTCAGTTTTCATTGATTCTGGAGATATATCGATTTTTCCGATTTTTTTTCGAATATTTCTTGGACTATTGATTTTGAAGAAACAATTCATTTACATTTTTTGTAGACTTTTCAAAAACAATCATAAAAGGTTCTATGAAAAATTTGGAAATATGCAGCCGTTTGGGAAATATTTGAAATTATTCAAAATTGTCGAAATTTTTTCCAAGTCCCGACGAATTTTTTTATTTTTGAAATAGGAAAAAAATTCATTCGAAACTTTTTGTAGTACTAATGGAGTACAATAAAATTGTATGCATACACTTTTCCATATCTTGTTTAGTTTTTGAGATTTTGGTGCTTTTATAAAAAAAATTTCTAAGTCCAGCCTTTTTTTTGGATTTTATTTTTTTCCCGCTCTGTTATTGAATTCGAAAAAACCAAATTTAGACGATCGATAGAGTTCATTGAGAGGTATCTTCTGCAAAAAATTAATTTCCAAGTTTTTTCTTAATTCGGGAGATATATCGATTTTCCCGTTTTTTTCAAATATTTCCTGTACTATTGAAAATAGGGGAATTATTCATCTACATATTTTATAGATTTTTTGAAGGCGGTCAAAAAAGGTATCGTGGTAAATTGAAAAAATATCAGCAGTTTCCGAGATATTTCGTATTTTTAAAAATTACAATTTTTTTTTTCATATTTTTCAATTTTTCTCAGTTTTCCGGACATTTTCTTAAAAGTGTTGAAGAGGTATGATTTTTTTGTATTTCCAAGCTCTATCCACTGCATTGTTCAAAATTCAATTTCGATCATCGGTACGTTTTTTTTTCATGTTTTTTACTTTTCGGAAAATCGTCCGGAAAACCCGTTTTCATTTTCCGATCCTTCTCAAAAACTATACACCACTGTAGGACATTTGGTCGTACTTCTTAAAGAAATATGAATTCGAAAAAACGAAACCCTGGACCTGTATCGAGGAAACTAGGAAAAACACAAAAATGGCCGTTAAAATTTTCCGGGTTTTCCGATCGCAAAAAAAAATAAATTTTGAGATACATTTTTTTGATTATTTACGTGATTAAAATTTCAACTCGATATCTCTAACGGTTTCGAAAATATAAGGTGTTTTCTAAAGACGACAGACAAAATGGCGGACATACAAAAAATTTATTTTTTTTAATTTTTCGTTTTTTCATTTTCATATTCATTTTTCAATGGGCCACATTTTCCCTTTATGAAAAATGATTCTATCTCTTCAAATAAAAAAGTGAGTGTCACAATTATTATTATTATTATTATTTTTTTTTGTTTTTTTTCTTGGATTCTTCCTAATTTTTTACAAGGATCAATTTCTTTTTTGAACCGTGGCTCTATCTACTCAAATAAAAAAAATAGCCCCCCTCTATGTTCTCGGCCTGTTTCATAGTTTCAATCATTTTTTCACGAAAATCAGCTGTTTTTTCGTTTATTTATAGGGTATCGCAAAAATTTTTACGTGACTTTTTTGTAGGTCTATTCAAGGGGAACAAAATTGTTTATATAAAATTTTTCGATATCTCGTTTGGTTTTCGAGTTTTGGGCAATTTGGGAGGGGGAGTACAGATTTTTTTTTTTTTTTTTTCATTTGTTTCGTATTTTTCCCATCTTTTTATGTAGTCGGAGAAAAACTGTTTGGAGGTATTACTGAGGCATGTGTTGCGGATACGATGCACTTTTATTTTTTTCATTACCTCTATTAGTACGGTCAATATTTCGATTTTCCAATTTTTTCAGATATCTCCCGGACTATTAATTTTGGGAAAAAAATTAAAAAACAAAATTGTAGATTTTCCAAAGGCAGTCAAAAGCTGTCTCGGTGATTCGGAAAAATATCGACCATTTCCGAGTAATTTCGTATTATCCGAAATTCAAATGTTTTTTTTCATATATTTGAAATTTTCCCAGTTTTCCGATCATCTTAGAAAAAATATCGAAGATGTGATTTGTTGGTATATTCGTGCACTGCCAAAAACATTTTTCACAATTCAGTTTCGATTGTTGGTTTCGTTGTCATTTGTGTTTTACAATATCGGAATTTTTCGGAAAATTTCCCGGAAAACCCGGTTATCATTTTCCGATCATTCTCAAAACTAACAGCCTTCTGTAAGACATATTGAAGTATATCTAGAAGAAATTTGAAAGGATTCGAATCAATTCTTGAACCGGCATCGAGAAAAGTAGGAAATTGAAAAAAAAAATCGGAAAATCACCGTAAAATTTTTCCGGATTTTCCGATCGCCAAAAAAAGTCACGTGACAAATACCGTCATCGAGTTGATAAAATGACTGAAAGTCCCAAGCGATATCTTTGATAGTTTGGGAAATATAGCCTTTTAAAAATTTTCGAGGGACAAAAATTTTTTTTTATTTTTTTAAATTTTTTTCAGTTTTTTCATCTTTTATAGTGTCAAATAAGGATCATTAACCCGTTTGAACCATCTCTCTATCTTTTCGAATAAAAAAGTTAGGCACCCCTACAGGTCGAAGTTATTATTATTATTATTTTTTTTTTTTCGATTTTTTTCTATTTTTTATTAAGGATCAAGGTCCCGTTGGATTCAAAGTTCTATCTGTCCAAATAAAAAAGTTAGGCTCCCTCTGTCCGAAAGACCGCAGAATACTACTTCTCTAAAGATCGTAGTATAATTCTCTAAAGATCGTAGTATAACAAGTTTGGGCGCGGGATTCGCCTACGCTAGCATCCGCCTTGCGCCCACACTTGGCCTGCCGGCGGCTTAACTGTCGCGCTTCGCGCGACGATCCTAGCCCCCCGTGTACACGTATATCCTTTCCGTGTACACGTATATCCTTTCCGTGTACACGTATATCCATTCCGTGTACACGTATATCCTTTCCGTGTACACGTATCTACCAATTATTTGAATACTACGATCTTAAGGCGTTGTTCTTATTTTAAAGGTTCATTGTCAAAATGATTAGAAACTATAATTGGATACCAATAATGTGAATACTACGATCAATGCGTGAC
The DNA here is from genome assembly GCA_958298965.1 of Chrysolina haemoptera. Taxonomy (NCBI): domain Eukaryota; kingdom Metazoa; phylum Arthropoda; class Insecta; order Coleoptera; family Chrysomelidae; genus Chrysolina; species Chrysolina haemoptera. Next base: position 13,765,248 of record OY282600.1, on the reverse strand, counting down.
TGTCTTTATAATTGAATCTATTTGATACTATAATTGGACACCAATAATGTGAATACTACGATCAATGCGTGTCTGTCTTTATCATCGAGTCAGTTTGAAACTATAATTGGACACCAATAATGTGAATACTACGATCAATGAGTGTCTTTCTTTATCATTGAATCCGTTTGAAACTATAATTGGACACCAGTAATGTGAATACTACGATCAATGCGTGTCTGTCTTTATTATTGAATCCGTTTGAAACTATAATTGGACACCAATAATGTGAATACTACGATCAATGTGTATAATATATCGATTTTTCCGCATTTTTTTCAAATATTTCATGAACTATTGATTTTGAAAAAACAATTCATTTACATTTTTTGTATACTTTCCAAAGGCAATCATAAAAGGTTCTATGAAAAATTGAGAAATATGCAGCCGTTTGGGAAATATTTAGAATTATTCAAAATTGTCGAAATTTTTTTCAAAGTCCCGACGAATTTTTTTGGATTTAATTTTTTTCCCGCTGTGGTAATGAATTCGAAGAAATCAAATTGGGATTGGTTGATAGAGTTCGTTGAGAGGTATTTTTGACAAAAAAATCATTTCTCATTTTTTATTGGTTCTGGAGATATATCGATTTTCCGATTTTTTTTCGAATATTTCTTGGACTATTGATTTTGAAGAAACAATTCATTAACATTTTTTGTAGACTTCCCAAAGGCAATCATAAAAGGTTCTATGAAAAATTGGGAAATATGCAGCCGTTTGGGAAATATTTGGAATTATTCAAAATCGAAGAAATTTTTTTCTAAGTCCCGACGAATTTTTTTGGATTTTATTTTTTTTCTGCTCTGGTAATGAATTCGAAGAAACCAAACTGGGATATGTTGATAGAGTTCATTGAGAGGTATTTTTGACAAAAAAATCATTTCTCATTTTTTATTGGTTCTGGAGATATATCGATTTTTCCAATTTTTTTTCGAATATTTTTTGGACTATTGATTTTGAAGAAACAATTCATCTACATTTTTTGTATACTTCCCAAAGGCAATCATAAAAGGTTCTATGAAAAATTTGGAAATATGCAGCCGTTTAGGAAATATTTGGAATTATTCAAAATCGAAGAAATTTTTTTTTAAGTCCCGACGAAAATTTTTGGGTTTTATTTTTTTCCCGCTGCAGTAATGAATTCGAAGAAACCAAATTGGGATGGGTTGATAGAGTCCATTGAGAGATATTTTTAACAAAAAAATCATTTCTCAGTTTTTATTGATTCTGGAGATATATCGATTTTACCGATTTTTTTTCAAATATATCCCGGACTATTGATTTTGAAGAAACAATTCATCTACATTTTTTGTATACTTTCCAAAGGCAATCATAAAAGGTTCTATGAAAAATTGAGAAATATGCAGCCGTTTGGGAAATATTTAGAATTATTCAAAATTGTCGAAATTTTTTTCTAAGTCCCGACGAATTTTTTGGATTTAATTTTTTTCCCGCTGTGGTAATGAATTCGAAGAAATCAAATTGGGATTGGTTGATAGAGTTCGTTGAGAGGTATTTTTGACAAAAAAATCATTTCTCATTTTTTATTGGTTCTGGAGATATATCGATTTTTCCGATTTTTTTTCGAATATTTCTTGGACTATTGATTTTGAAGAAACAATTCATTAACATTTTTTGTAGACTTCCCAAAGGCAATCATAAAAGGTTCTATGAAAAATTGGGAAATATGCAGCCGTTTGGGAAATATTTGGAATTATTCAAAATCGAAGAAATTTTTTTCCAAGTCCCGACGAATTTTTTTGGATTTTATTTTTTTTCTGCTCTGGTAATGAATTCGAAGAAACCAAACTGGTATATGTTGATAGAGTTCATTGAGAGGTATTTTTGACAAAAAAATCATTTCTCATTTTTTATTGGTTCTGGAGATATATCGATTTTTCCAATTTTTTTTCGAATATTTCTTGGACTATTGATTTTGAAGAAACAATTCATTTACATTTTTTGTAGACTTTCCGAAGACAATCATAAAAGGTTCTATGAAAAATTGGGAAATATGCAGCCGTTTGGGAAATATTTGGAATTTTTCAAAATCGACGAAATTTTTTTCCAAGTCCCGACGAATTTTTTTGGGTTTTATTTTTTTCTCGCTGCAGTAATGAATTCGAAGAAACCAAATTGGGATGGGTTGATAGAGTCCATTGAAAGGTATTTTTAACAAAAAAATCATTTCTCAGTTTTCATTGATTCTGGAGATATATCGATTTTTCCGATTTTTTTTCGAATATTTCTTGGACTATTGATTTTGAAGAAACAATTCATTTACATTTTTTGTAGACTTTTCAAAAACAATCATAAAAGGTTCTATGAAAAATTTGGAAATATGCAGCCGTTTGGGAAATATTTGAAATTATTCAAAATTGTCGAAATTTTTTCCAAGTCCCGACGAATTTTTTTATTTTTGAAATAGGAAAAAAATTCATTCGAAACTTTTTGTAGCACTAATGGAGTACAATAAAATTGTATGCATACACTTTTCCATATCTTGTTTAGTTTTTGAGATTTTGGTGCTTTTATAAAAAAAATTTCTAAGTCCAGCCTTTTTTTTGGATTTTATTTTTTTCCCGCTCTGTTATTGAATTCGAAAAAACCAAATTTAGACGATCGATAGAGTTCATTGAGAGGTATCTTCTGCAAAAAATTAATTTCCAAGTTTTTTCTTAATTCGGGAGATATATCGATTTTCCCGTTTTTTTCAAATATTTCCTGTACTATTGAAAATAGGGGAATTATTCATCTACATATTTTATAGATTTTTTGAAGGCGGTCAAAAAAGGCATCGTGGTAAATTGAAAAAATATTAGCAGTTTCCGAGATATTTCGTATTTTTAAAAATTACAATTTTTTTTTTCATATTTTTCAATTTTTCTCAGTTTTCCGGACATTTTCTTAAAAGTGTTGAAGAGGTATGATTTTTTTGTATTTCCAAGCTCTATCCACTGCATTGTTCAAAATTCAATTTCGATCATCGGTACGTTTTTTTTTCATGTTTTTTACTTTTCGGAAAATCGTCCGGAAAACCCGTTTTCATTTTCCGATCCTTCTCAAAAACTATACACCACTGTAGGACATTTGGTCGTACTTCTTAAAGAAATATGAATTTGAAAAAACGAAACCCTGGACCTGTATCGAGGAAACTAGGAAAAACACAAAAATGGCCGTTAAAATTTTCCGGGTTTTCCGATCGCAAAAAAAAATAAATTTTGAGATACATTTTTTTGATTATTTACGTGATTAAAATTTCAACTCGATATCTCTAACGGTTTCGAAAATATAAGGTGTTTTCTAAAGACGACAGACAAAATGGCGGACATACAAAAAATTTATTTTTTTTAATTTTTCGTTTTTTCATTTTCATATTCATTTTTCAATGGGCCACATTTTCCCTTTATGAAAAATGATTCTATCTCTTCAAATAAAAAAGTGAGTGTCACAATTATTATTATTATTATTATTTTTTTTTGTTTTTTTTCTTGGATTCTTCCTAATTTTTTACAAGGATCAATTTCTTTTTTGAACCGTGGCTCTATCTACTCAAATAAAAAAAATAGCCCCCCTCTATGTTCTCGGCCTGTTTCATAGTTTCAATCATTTTTTCACGAAAATCAGCTGTTTTTTCGTTTATTTATAGGGTATCGCAAAAATTTTTACGTGACTTTTTTGTAGGTCTATTCAAGGGGAACAAAATTGTTTATATAAAATTTTTCGATATCTCGTTTGGTTTTCGAGTTTTGGGCAATTTGGGAGGGGAAGTACAGATTTTTTATTTTTTTTTTCATTTGTTTCGTATTTTTCCCATCTTTTTATGTAGTCGGAGAAAAACTGTTTGGAGGTATTACTGAGGCATGTGTTGCGGATACGATGCACTTTTATTTTTTTCATTACCTCTATTAGTACGGTCAATATTTCGATTTTCCAATTTTTTCAGATATCTCCCGGACTATTAATTTTGGGAAAAAAATTAAAAAACAAAATTGTAGATTTTCCAAAGGCAGTCAAAAGCTGTCTCGGTGATTCGGAAAAATATCGACCATTTCCGAGTAATTTCGTATTATCCGAAATTCAAATGTTTTTTTTCATATATTTGAAATTTTCCCAGTTTTCCGATCATCTTAGAAAAAATATCGAAGATGTGATTTGTTGGTATATTCGTGCACTGCCAAAAACATTTTTCACAATTCAGTTTCGATTGTTGGTTTCGTTGTCATTTGTGTTTTACAATATCGGAATTTTTCGGAAAATTTCCCGGAAAACCCGGTTATCATTTTCCGATCATTCTCAAAACTAACAGCCTTCTGTAAGACATATTGAAGTATATCTAGAAGAAATTTGAAAGGATTCGAATCAATTCTTGAACCGGCATCGAGAAAAGTAGGAAATTGAAAAAAAAAATCGGAAAATCACCGTAAAATTTTTCCGGATTTTCCGATAGCCAAAAAAAGTCACGTGACAAATACCGTCATCGAGTTGATAAAATGACTGAAAGTCCCAAGCGATATCTTTGATAGTTTGGGAAATATAGCCTTTTAAAAATTTTCGAGGGACAAAAATTTTTTTTTATTTTTTTAAATTTTTTTCAGTTTTTTCATCTTTTATAGTGTCAAATAAGGATCATTAACCCGTTTGAACCATCTCTCTATCTTTTCGAATAAAAAAGTTAGGCACCCCTACAGGTCGAAGTTATTATTATTATTATTATTATTTTTTCGATTTTTTTTTATTTTTTATTAAGGATCAAGGTCCCGTTGGATTCAAAGTTCTATCTGTCCAAATAAAAAAGTTAGGCTCCCTCTGTCCGAAAGACCGCAGAATACTACTTCTCTAAAGATCGTAGTATAACAACTTTGGGTGAAACAAAAGCGAATCAGTCAATCCACCAGGGTTTCTATCCATCTTGGTATCAACACTGCAACACTCAACAAGTCAACTCCACAGCTTAATAAACACACAGCTAGGCTAGGAACAAGATGGATAGAAACCCTGGTGCGTTCATTTATACCTGTGAAATCGGCCTACCAAAACTGTTAAGGTACGGCCTACGTGATTCTTCATATTTTATTAGATCGGGTTAGCTTCACGATCGTTCGTAGATGGCGGTAAAGTCATTACAGATTGATAAATGAATACTTGTCATGATGACGTTGGACAATTGTCATTGTCATGACATGTTTACATTTCGTATTCATTCAATTTTGTTAAAAAATACGACATAACATGTTTAACGTGCTTATTTCATCAAAAATCAGAACAGTAATTTTAAATTAACTAGTTGGATATGTGATATGTACGGGATATTTAAACAATGATATACTAACCTTAGATCTTTCATACAAACGCAGCCATGTCCAAGTACAAACTTGAAAAAACATTATGCACTACAAATACAAGAATTACAGAAAACTCAACAATAAACAAATAACTATTAATCATTGCGAACTGAACGAAAAGTAGTAAAAGAACAGAAAAAATACGATAAATATCCCGATGAAATGTAAATCACAGTTAATCAAAAATTATAAGCATAGTCATAAACAGTAACATTTCAAATATTCCAAAAAAATATGACAGTACTTCGGAATGTAAACTCGGCTATTTTTTGTTAATGCGCCATCTACTGACAACGGGAAAGCTAATCCCATCTTATTACAGCATTAACAACTTTGGGTGAAACAAAAGCGAATCAGTCAATCCACCAGGGTTTCTATCCATCTTGGCTAGGAACAAGATGGATAGAAACCCTGGTGCATTCATTTATACCTGTGAAATCGGCCTACCAAAACTGTTAAGGTACGGCCTACGTGATTCTTCATATTTTATTAGATCGGATTAGCTTCACGATCGTTCGTAGATGGCGGTAAAGTCATTACAGATTGATAAATGAATACTTGTCATGATGACGTTGGACAATTGTCATTGTCATGACATGTTTACATTTCGTATTTATTCAATTTTGTTAAAAAATACGACATAACATGTTTAACGTGCTTATTTCATCAAAAATTAGAACAGTAATTTTAAATTAACTAGTTGGATATGTGATATGTACGGGATATTTAAACAATGATACTAACCTTAGATCTTTCATACAAACGCAGCCATGTCCAAGTACAAACTTGAAAAAACATTATGTACTACAAATACAAGAATTACAGAAAACTCAACAATAAACAAATAACTAATCATTGCGAACCGAACGAAAAGTAGTGAAAGAACAGAAAAAAACAGTTAATCAAAAATTATAAACATAGTCATAAACAGTCAAATTTCAAATATTCCAAAAAAAATATGACAGTACTTCGGAATGTAAACTCGGCTATTTTTTGATAATGCTCCATCTACTGACAACGGGAAAGCTAATCCCATCTTATTACAGCATTAACAACTTTGGGTGAAACAAAAGCGAATCAGTCTATCCATCTTGGCTAGGAAACTCGTCCTATTTTATGAAGTCGTCGGGTCGGGAGTTACCTTGGGTGTAAAAGTAAGGGTAGGTTTAGAAATATTTGTAGGGAAACAGACAGGACCGTACTTGTAGAATTCTTATAATTTGTCGAATAATTTAATTGAACGAAAATCACTTAATACTATATCAGTTTTCAACAAAAACTGTTGAATAGTATATATTTGGTCGTATTACGGTATACTGTGAATTATTTAGGGCAAACTGAAAATCTAAAATTATCAACATAGGTCCACTTTAGAACGAACTTGTTTTTTCAGGTGAAAGCGCAGTCGAATGAAATGACATCTTTATGAGGTTGGATAAATTTACATTACTGAAATGTTAGTGGAATTGAACCGAATTATAACACTTTTACGTCAGCAAGATATTATTAGATCAAACGAACTCACCTTAAGTGGAGTTTGATCTTAATTATATGAAACGCCTTGTCCGAAGATGATCAAATCGTCGCCTGACAATTAGATTGATCTATCTCCCACAAGTTAGTTCCGAGAAAATAAACTTCAAAGTTTGAAAAACGTTTTCGATATTGTTTTATAAAGTTATTAGTACTGCAAAAAGTAACTCTGGAAACCTACGGAAATATGAATATTTGTTCCAATTTTCGAGTGGAAACTCCGAGTGGTTTCTTTGTAATTTATTAAAGTGGTTTTGGATATAATAATAATAATAATAATAATAGGGGGTGGGGATTTGGCGGAGTGGTTAGTGCTGCGGCTCGTGATCGAAAGGTCGCGGGCTCGATCCCCAGACAGAGCAAGGTTTTTTCAGTTTCAGATGTCAAAATCTGAGTGATTGAATCTTGTTGCTGGCTGGGGATAATCCTCCACGATTCACTGTTGCGTTAATAATTAACAGTGCTGCTCCTAAGGTGGCGTATGGAGTTAGTAACAAGGCCTATCCAAAATACGTGGCTAATGACCATTTAGCAGTCGATGCCAGTCGATGCCAACACACACAAAAAAAAAAAAAATATTATTTTATTGCTCATCCGATTCATACATATTGTATAATATACATACATGATGATATATATAGGGTTGAACACATAAAAAAATACATATGAGATCTGATGAACAAATGGCTTCTTGGTTCAGATATCAAAGGGGTGAGCCTTTGATTCTGTTCTTCCACCAGTGCCACGAGAATATGAACGAAAAGTATAGAACGAAAATGGCTAGGAGAAAAGAAGAGAAAAGAGACGAAAGAGCAGAAAGGGAAGAGAAAGAGAGAAAAAATCAGCTATTCAATAGGTGCTGTTTATATTTTATCTTGAATGCATGTGGACTCATGTTGACGTCAGAAGCTTAGTTTCATCAAATTATTGAGATTAGCGGCAATGTTGTAGAAAAAGATCTCTTGAAATTTTCTTCTCGGTGGGTTGGTACTGTGAGTAAGTTTTTTCGCCGAATATTCAAATTATGGACGTCAGTACGATATTTCAATTTGTTATGTAAGTAAGGTGGTGTCTTATATTTTATAATTTAAAAAAATAAACATGACCTATGTAATTGTCGACGATTTTGCATGTTGAGCCATTTAGATTCCTAAAGTTTATGAGAAACTCTCTGAGCTCGATGAATGACGTACATCAAACGCAGACAGGAGTTTTGAACTTTTTGTATACGATTTTTATCAATATTATCTAAACAGGGACCATGAACATTATCGCAGTGATCGAAGTGGGATAGTACAAGAGGATCACACATAACATCTTTTTGATACCTAAATCCAAGCAATTTCTCTGTGCATAAATTAATTTGAAAGTTGAATAAGCTACTTGTAATTTTTTCGTAACATGATCCTTGAATCTGATTTTATTGTCAATAATAAGACCAAGACTTTTTGCACTATTAATAAAAGGAATATTATCTTCTCCTATTTTCAAATTTAAATTTTCTATAATAGTGTGTCGATATGAGTTATTACAGAAAAGAATTGCATATGATTTGTTTGCATTTATTTGAAGTAAATGATCTGAAGATGCTTTATATAATTTATCCAGGTCGGCGTAAAAGTGATAGTTGCAGAAGGTGAGTACGTTTTGAAAATTTGATGTATACATAATATAGAGCAAGGGTCCCAAAATACTTCCTTGCGGCACACCTGATTTAACATTGATTGTTGAGGACCGTTCATCATCAACTTGGACTTGCTGGCATCGGTTGGTAAGGAAGGATCCCAAAAATCGCGTAGAACTCAATGAAAATCCTAAATAATGAGATATTGAAAGCAGAATTCTATGATTAATCATATCAAAGGCTTTTGTATAGTCAAGTAGTATCAGTATGCTCATTTCATTGAACACCTTACTGAATTTCTAAATGCATTTTAGTATTGCCTGAGCGAAGTGGGAATGTAATTCTAATATAGCAGAAGTTGCAGTTACGGTATTATTTCCCTATGTATAGAAGAATAAATGCTGAATCTGTATATGTTGGATGTAGCTCAATCTAAATCTACGTTAACTCATAATTAAAATCGAATAAAACTATAATGTGTCCGGTTTATAATAGTCTATATCCATAAATAAATCGAAAAAAAAAAACGTAGGTAAATATATTCAACTTGCTTTTATTATCTAAAAGTTACATAGTGTTCAGCTTATCTTTAATATTCAAAATAATTTAACTAATTATAAAGTAAACCAATATTTTCTTGTAAGTAATCTGGTTCGTAAGTGCTATTGTTTCCAACTTTTTTCAGCAGCCTCAGAAAAATATTAATGAGGTGTCACTCGATTTGGAATTGCGTCTAGATAATTTTTGAAAAAAAATAGTTCTGCTTGAAAAAATTATAAAAGTTGTAAACAATTTAGTAAAGAAGACAAAAAGGGGTTGGGTTTTTTGCAAATATTTCAAAAACTAATTATGATTTTTTAAATCTGAAAAATGTTTTAAAGAGAGGATAAAATTTCCTGAAAAAGACTCCCGGAACTGTAGGACTAATATTTATAATTTTCCCAGAGGATTACGGCAACTCTCGCTTGGGCAAGCGAAGTCTAATTCTGGCACCTTTACAATAAAATGTATTTAAACATATCAAATATGAAACTTAATAAAATTTATAAAATAAAATAAAATTAATAAATGAAAAAATTCAGGCACTTACTGGATAATAAACAATAATCCGCCGCCAAAATATTTTTATCGCGGTTCTTCAATTAGTTATGCAGTAGTCAATTAGCAATTTTTTTTACTTGAATGTGAACATTGCAAGTGTGATAATTGTTTAACTATAAATATGAGATTTTGGTCCTTCTAGGGAGCTATTGAAAGGCATAAGGAAAAAAAAAAGTGATTTTTTTGTAAATCATCATTTGCATCTAAGATTGGGATTACAAAAAAAATCAATTATCTGATAAACAAGCATTTGTTTATAAAAATGTTTTAAACAAGAGGAGATACAAATTTTAAAAAATCATTATCATGCAGCTTTCGATAATAAAAAACGGATCATTCACAAAATAAAAAAAAAACAATCAAATCTTATTTTATCAAAGAGAATTAATTTCCTATATTTTCTGATGGATTATGACTATTCTAATTTTCATGAACAATTTGATGTATACAACTCAATTCTTCAAATCTAATTCATAGGCGACGAAATGTAGTACCGCTTGTTTCCCGTGTGAACACGTAAATTTTTAAAGCAAACGTGTCGCTTCAGGCCAACAAAACGCACCCATCTCTGTACCGTCGTGTCTGTGGCTCTATGCTAACCATATATGTGCCATGTCATGTTAACAAAGTGAAGCCAATTTATATGTCTGTCTTTGTCAAATAGGCAGCGGTGATCAAGAGCACATGCGCGAAATTCAAATTTTCAAATGTGTCAATTTGATGATTCATGAGTTTAAAGGTTACGTTTTTTTTAATAATAACAAGTATTATTGTCAGTTGGGTTGGGAGTATTTGAATATGTATATTATATTGATGGTTGAATACATTGAGTATTGAAAGGGGAACATTCTCCATAAAAATTAAAAAACATAATTTTTTATACTTAGCTGTGATAGTGTGATCTGATCTGATGCAGGAATGTTTCTTTGAGATTGAAAGGAATGAATCAATCAAGATTAAAATATGGTAGGAATTTAAAATTATCCCAAACTTTTCAATATTTTGCTAGATTGAGCATATTTGTGTCTGATTTCTGGAATCACATAAAGATAACTAAAAAAATAATAGTTCAGATAGGAATTCACAATTAAATTTTGTAATCATCCAGCAGGATCCTAGCTTTAGTTTATGTATTTTAGAAGAATCATAGATGGGTTATCTTCCAGCTTTTCTAAACATAAACTCTCAGATCAACATAAGTGTATTGGTAAATATTTAACTCCTATTGGTTCATTGATAAGCTTCAATTTTGATATTTTATCCCAAAAGTATCTTGTTAATAAATATAGTTATATAGTTAATGAATATATGATGCTAACCTAATAATTTGCTAATGATGATCGGGATCCTAACCACTGGCACCAGTGGGTAGTTCCTTCCAAATAATTATATCATGCATGGTTCATGAAGGATATAAACCTGGATTGGTAATCTTATCCGATTCCTACTATAAAGGGCGATTCAGATACATGGGTGCCTACGCAGGGTTTATGAAGCACGTGCAATTCACAAGCATATGCATTATTGACCCGTGTGCCTGACAACTGCAAGACGTGCATACATGCTTTTCACTTGCGTTTCTATCATAAGGTCATGTTTTTTCTGGTTCTGAATTAATTTTCGCAATACTGGAAAAACAATAACATTTGAGTTTTTCAAATTATCCCATCGTAATTCCACTGAATCTTTCATTATGTGAACTAGAACATGTTCTAATTCTGTGCGTTTTTCACGCACGCCGACAGGCACAAGTGTGAACGGAGATGGATATGCATTTCTCATGCAGGGTCGAAATCAGAATGGGCACACATGTATCTGAATCGGCCTTTATAAATCATTTCGCCATTGGGTATGGGCGGGACTGATCATCTACGAACAAGGCGTTTCATAAGATCGAACTTCAAAGGCGCTCCATACTGGGATCGCGGTCGCGGGGATGAAATGGAACGGTCGGTAGGCGGTAACAAAAAATACATAAATCAACAGCTGGACGCAGAAACGTAAATGAATTGTAGTAAATTGCGTCTTTGTAAATCGCATGCGAGAGTTCGGAATCCAGGAACCCTATTCTCAAAATAATGTGTCTATTACCCTATCTCGCACGCGACAAAATATTTCCATCACTTTTCTCGACTATGCATTGACATAGGGTAATAGACATTTGAGAATCGGGCTCCAGGAGCTGGATTTTCGAACACGAACAAATCTTAAATTTTAGGGTTTCAGACTAGGTGGAACGCGGAAATGTCAAATTTTAATTTTAGGTCAATCAAAACGTTAGCATGTAATCTTAAGACCGCCTTGATGGCCTAAATTCAAAATTTGACATTTCCGCACTCCACATTCTGCTTAGTCTGAAATCAGCCTTAGAGCTAAAATAAACTAGAGAGAGACTTATGAAAATAACAATAAAAAATTATTCAAAGTGTAAAAGCACGAGTAAGGATATGTTCCAAAAGTCACCGAAAATGCGGTTTGGTGTTCCGAAAATCACCGCTAGTTCGGTGATCCTGAAAAAGTGGTGATATTTGAAACACGGTTGCCTGAAAGCTGGTGAACCAAACGTCAATTTACTAACCAACACTTCCTTTGCGGTGAGATTGACAAAAGTGACAACTGACAACCGTAAAACTTAAAACTGTTCATTTTGTTGTTTTATTTGAGATTTTGAGATGAGATGAGACTGTGAATTGTGATTGTCCCATCTCCTATCTTTCCACAAATTTATGGATTGCTATTGCAGTATTTCACTATGGTACTTTTTCTATTAACTGTATATACTTATCATTAATTGCGATTTTTCTGACTGAAGATATGTGCTTTTGTGGTTATTGCCAGGAATAATTGGGAACGCTGGACAGTCTAATGGCTGCCTCATGTATTTATGCGTTATGCTGTTAAATGTCATTTTTTGTCATCAGTAATCACAACACAATCACCAAAGTGTTCCGAAAGTAACTAGCAATTATAAATATTTCAGATAACCGCTGTCAAATTTCTGGTTAGTAGCGGTTAGCAACTGGTTACTTTTGGAACATATCCTAAAGAACAGTGGAACGAGAAGAAACCCAACCATATATGGAAGAGAATAGACGAGAATAAGGACACAACAAATATAGTACAATTTACATGGATGCATAATTGCTTCGAGCAAGACCTTTGCATCCACTGGACGAACCCTCTATTCAACCCAAAGTAATAGAGGGAGAGCTGGACAAGTGCGCTTATGGGAAGCAAGGTCCAAAAAAAACAGAGAGAGAGACAGAAGAACAGTGGAAACACTGGTGCCTGGAAAATGCCTGGAAACTGTGGAAAGTTTTTTTCAAATAATGTCTGGCTCTTCAGAAATAAATTTGAAACAGAGCTTGAGAAAAATTGACTATCCACTGTGTGCTAAGGAAGCTTTAAATAAAATAGGTAGTATTTCTTTCCTGTTAATTTCTCACAAAAGTGTAATGATAGGTAATGCTTGTTTCTAGTCGAACTAATATGTAGTCGAATCACATCAATAAAGAACATGGATTTGTCTTTGGATCTTATGGCCGAATTCATATTTCATGAGGTCGATAGGAGGGGACACAAGAGAGGACAGACATTAACTCCTTTATTAGAATTACAACTCATAGAAGTATTGTATGAATACTTCAATGGAATATCCAATGAAACTGCTAGGAACACACTATTTCTTTCACTATTCAGTGGTACTGCTGCCAGTATAAGATTAGGTATACTCAGTAAATTAGTATCAGTATCAATTGGAATTCCATCTCCAATAATTTTATCATCAGCTAGCATCTGGATGCAACAGTTAGGAAACACATCTCAAAATAGCTGTAAATTAGCAGAAACATTAATTCAGGACTACTTCTATTTCTACAATTCCAACACTTGTCGAATAAAGGTACTGCCGAATATTTCCCCCCAGTTTACTGCAAATTTTTTAACAGCAGTTGCAGAAAACTATTTCAATACTTCCAAAAAGGAACTATCATTTCCACCGCAAGCCTTGTTGGATACCATAACATTTTGGGTGAGTAAGTAAGACATTTTTATGTTTTAAGTATCTCTCAGTTGTTGTAACTCGACATATAGAATAAATGAAATTTATTATACTATGACTCTTTAGGAGTAGTATACTAAGACGATTCTCCAGGGGGACTCTTATCTTTTTATTTGACGAGAGACACCCATGGTTGCTTTGGATGATATGATCCCTATACAAAAAATTTTAAAATTCTTTTGTCCGTCTCTCTGTACATCAAACCTTTATATTCTCCAATCCCTTGGAGGTATCGCTTCGAAATTTGAAGCACATCAATAACTCTAGGATAATATTTCCCTTTTTTTTTGCTATCTAAAATCTGTACTACTGTTTTTTACTGTTTTTCATACTTCCCTCGATAGTGGTTCAGGTATAGATTTTTTGATTGATTTTGGTAATATATGCTCCTATATGGCCGAAAGTGAAAACGTAATTCAAATGTGCAAAATGTGGCAAGGCATATCATAGGAGCTGCTCAGCTCAGGTGATTTACTGTGAAGGGTCATTTTTAGAAGATGCACATGCTGCAAATGTTTTTGTGCCAAGTGACAATCCAGTCTTGACAGAAGAGGGCTTTCTAAAAGAAGAAAACAAGCTACTAAGGCAAATAATTCGATACAAAAACGTAACTATAGATGATAAGGAAGCTATAATTCAGTTACAAAATGAGAAAATTGCATTATTAGAAAATAAATTAAAACAAGTCAATATCGGAAATTCGTCAAAGAATCGCAGTTTCCCTATAAAACAAGCTGATATCTCTGAACAAAACAAAATCACAAAAAAGGAACACCTAGCAATAGAGGAAACTGTAAATAGAAAACACATACCCAGAGCTGAAATAAAACAAACAAATGAATCAAGGTCTTTAAAAACTGGGAAGTTCAATATACAAGGTGATGCAAAAATTCAAGCTGAGCAAGTTGGTGCTAGCTAACATCATGCAAATCCAAACTAAGTAAAAGCTGGATGAAATCATAAACCTGACAAATGATGCAGAGGTTGTCAAAACAGATGATTTCATAGAAGTAAATAGACGAAAGAGGAAATATATGAGAGGAAGTGGGAATGGAAATGAAGACCTACATGGTCGTAAAAAGTCAGGTAGGAAAATGTGGCTATGTCTATCCAGAGTTCCAGGTGAAATTAAAGTAGAAAATATTGAAAAGTACGTCAAGGGCCGCACCAAATCCAAGAATATATCGATCACTAAAATGTTAACTCGGAGCACTCATAGTGACAACCAATCTTTTACAGTAGGAGTGAAACCCCAATTTAAAGAAGAAGTTTATGAATCTAGTTTTTGGCCAAGAAATGTACTATACAATCGATTTAACTTCAACCTGGCTCGACACCTTTTAAATGACAAAACACAAAATGAAGCTACCACATCCGAGGATAACCGACCATCATCTTTTTTATAAAGAAAAATCCTATAGAGAGTATGGAAACTTATCAGTATGATCTTCTACTTTCCAACATCAGTGGATGGACTCAATATAAATTAGATGATCTCATATTGAACTATTCTAAATTGAAGTTTTTTTGCTTTACTGAAACCTGGTTACCAACAAACAACATTACTCAATTTTCTATTCCGGGATATAAGCTCATTAACTTTTATGGACGATCTCGATGTATTAGAGGAGGTGTGGCCATGTATGCTCATCATGAGCTAATTGCAGAAACGATACCTCTTTCTCCATATATTGTATTGAGAAGGACATAGAAATATGTGGACTGAAATGGAATACTGATTCATTCCTCCTTCAGGTAACTTCAATGTATTTTTCAATAAAATAAACCAAATTCTAGAAAATTTCTTCAAACATAACCTTGTCTTTCTAACTGTTGATTTTAATGTCAACTCTATGACTGATTACCAGGCTAACATGTTCAATATGCTCCTCGAGTCTTATGGATTATGAGGACTGTTACAGTACTGTTGATATTAATACAAAGTCAGACCATGACACACTTCTCTAAAATATAAAATTTACCTTTAAAATAAACAGTAACAATAGCTCAAGTACGAGACGAATCACCAGTAACAGCTGTATGGACAATCTGATTTCTGACTTAACTGAAGAATCGTGGCATAGCGTCTTCTCAGCTGAAGGAACGAAGTGTAAATTCAATGAATTTCATAATAGTCTGATGCACTATTTCAATGCAAATTGTCCAATCAAAAACGAGAAAGTGAGAGCCAAATCTAACAAATAATAGGTCACTAATGAAGTGAAAGAATCATCACTCAATCTAAAAAATTTAAACACGCTAAAAAGATCCTACCATAAATCAGAAAATCTATATAAGGAGGCTAGAATAATACACAGGTCACTTGTTAAATACAAAAAGTCAATTTTATTTCAATAAAATAAATAACTCTACAAACAAAAATAAAACTACTTGGCAAGTTATAAACGAGTTGAAAGGCAAAGAAAAAACGATTATACAAATAAAAATGAAGACGGTAACGACATACTGGTTGATCCATCAAAAATAGCAAATAAATTCAATGACTTTTTCATAAAAACCCCAAAAGACACCATATACAACATATATAACCCAGGTATTCCAATACAATATCACAAAAATAATTTTTAAACAAATAGCATGTTTATTGCTCATGTACATGAATATGATGTTATTCAAATAATAAAAAATAAACCATCCTGTGGCTTTGATGGAATCTCTGTAATAGTCATAAAAAAGAAAAAAGGTTCTATATACTTGCCCCATTAGCTCATATTATAAATTCAACATTTGCATAGGGAAAATTTCCTTCTAGGCTGAAAATCTCCATGATTACTCCAATATTGAAGAAAGGAAGCTCTGAAAATATCGAAAACTTCAGACCACTATCAGTACCCTCTGTAATATCAAAAATAATTGAATATGCTATGATCAGCTTACGAACTTTTTGAATAAATATCAAATTATTGATAAAAATCAACATGGCTTTCACGCGAAACACTCTACAATGACACCAATAACATCCTTCTACGTGGAGATCATTGAAGTTGGAGAGAGCCCGACTGGAATTTTTTGCGACTTCAGCCGTGCTTTTGACTGATTACACCATGGCACACTACATAACTTGTTGTACAGATACGGAATCAGAGGCATTACTCTTGATTGGTTTGATTCATACTTGAAAGACAGATCACAAATGGTTAAAATGTCCGAATTAGGGCGGTCTGCAGTGGGAATCCGATGATTAGAAATGTTCCATAGCATCGAAATGTGTCGTAAATTTGACGTCGTATTCGAAATCTCGGCACATCTTGGTACTATGATTCCCATTCCTTACATCGAATTGACGTCACATTTCGATTCTATAAAACTTTTCTAATCATCGGAGTCCCACTGCTGTTTTCTCATTAATGTACATTAATACTCTAGGGGTTCCACAGGGATCCATATTGGGACCTGTATTGTTTATTTTATATATAAAGGATCTGCCCCGATCTTTTCGGACATTTTTACCACTTTATATGCAGATGACTCCACTTTACTACTGAAAGATAAAGATTATGAATCATTACAAGCAAAAATCACAAATTCAGTCAACCAATTATCTGCTTGGTCCTCTGATAGATACTTATTATTAAAATCCAGTTAAACTAATTACACAGTATTTCACACACATCAAAACTTAAACATACCGACTCTGAACATCAATTTAAATAATAGTACAATTTATACAATCACAGAAATTAAATATCTAGTAGTACACTTCGAGTCCACCTTGTCTTTTAGGACTCATTGCAATAAATTAAGGAAAAATTTGAACAAGTGCTATCAATGAAGAAACTTGAAAAGTTCATTAAGTGGGAACCATCTTCTCAAATATTACCACGCCGAAATTCATTCCAGAATTCCATAAGGAATTATAGTATGGAGAAACACTTCAGCTGCACACAGTGCTTTTCTATCCCAGAAGCGCATCATAAGATGCCTTGTGGGCTGTCCACCTAATCATTCATGTCGAAGTTTTTTCAACAAATACAAAATATTAACAGTTACTGGCACATACGTTCCTTGCAATCGAAATACTTACTTAAGAAATACTTAAGAAATAGTGACACTCAAACTCATAATACAAGGAAAAAAGATAACTTCCATGTGTCCATACTCAATACAAGAATTTTTAGAATCAATTTAGCTTTACTAAAAATAACTTTTTAATTTTAATTTTAGGTTTGACAGATTGTCATAAATATATTATTTTGTATGTATAATTGTATATGTTCCATGTCTAGTACTGTTTTTTGTAAGTGCTTTGTATGTTTTATGTTTTATATGATATAAATGTGTTATTTTAATTAATCATTTATCACCTACATTTATATACTGATACTTAAATTCTACAACTTGTCCTATAACTTTTGTAAGTCCACAGTGTAACAGAATTTCCTCAGGGGGTGTTTCGTGGAGAAATAATTGGAAAGAAAACCAACTCAGTTTTATTTAACTTTAGTATTTCGTGAAATCTGGAAGATGTACGCCAATGGTAATACAATGGTGAGTTAGCATAATAAATGATTACATTACCTGGCACTAAGTCGATGCACAACACTTTATACATTCGAAGAAATGTTTATACATACTACAACTAAGAGCTGCCTTCATTCACAGTGAAATAACATATGTGAGAATATATCGAATCGACAGACAACAAATGAGCAAGTGAGTTTTTTAGTTAGTGCCATAAAAACAAGAGATAATACACTAATTTAGGATATACGGACATTCTTCCTCCATCTATGGGTTGGCCATGGAAATGCTAATAATGCGAGGGTATGTAACTGGCAAAACCCAATATAACCGATTTAGAGTAAATACAAACACAGGGCGTTCTGCTTCATCAGCCCCCCCAGAGACCCTTGACGAAAACGATTATAGGAAAGAGTCTCTCCACATTCACCAGGACTACTCGCGATCAGGGACATGGAACGGCCTCAGGTGGCTAGCGTGAAACGTTCCGCGTTCAACGCCATTTTCTATATATTCAAGAACATATGTGGCGAAGCTTACAGCTTTCTTTATTCGATATGGCCCCGTGAACAAGAGCATCATTTTCTTTGTTTCTGAGTTGAGTGCTGAAGACACCGGATCCGAGCGAAGAAGTACTAACGCCCCGGGCTCAAATTTCGGAAAAGGCCTATCCGAGTAAGTCGCCGCGCGACGAGCCGCCTTTCCCAATAAAGTCTCTCGAGCTAAGATAAGCTTTCCTTCAGTCGAAAAGCTTTTCGATTCCGAACGCGGCCCCCTTAACGTCGTAGGTAAACAATAATTTTTTTCCCCGACCTGTAATTCGCTAGGCGTATAACCGGTAGATTCGTGCACGACATTGTTAAGGAAATATTCGAAGTCTTTAATTTCGAATGCCCATCTAGTATTCTGAGAATGGCAGTAAACACGGCATAACCTGCCTAATTCGCGCATAACTCTTTCTGAGCTATTTGCCTGAGGATGGCGTACTGAACTATGAGTGACTTCCACACCAAGAGAGGTCAGAGTATTTTTCCAAGTTGCCGAAGTGAATTGGGTGCCGTGATCAGATAATATTTTTTTAGGGCGGCCGACTTTTGTAAAATAATCTAAAATCAAACGATTTAAACAGGCACGAGTGGTGGCTCTTTTTAAGGGATACAAGGCCACAAACTTCGAGAATGTGTCTAACACGACTAACAGAAAAGTAGTTCCCCCTCTACTCCGCGGCAAAGGGCCATACAGATCGAGAGCCACGAACTCACCCTTCGTTGTCGGAACGACCGGGTGTATCGCTGGTTTTGGCAAGGTAGTATGTTTCGTCTTTTGACATACCTCGCAAGCGCGCAATACTCGTTTTATGTCCGAGTACATGTTAGCCCACCAAACTTCACTTTTCAATGAACACCAGGTCTTGTGGACACCAAAATGACCTATACATTCGTGAAAATATTTACAGAATTTATCGGTCAAGGACTTGGGAACACAAAGTAAATAAGGTTCATCTAAAGCTTGCCTAAAATAAAGAAGTTCATTATGTATGACAAATCGAGTCTGCAGTTTTGGATCACCCTGTAGGTTTAAAATAATATCGTTAAGCTTGGCATCGTCCTTTTGGTGTTTCTTGAAATCTTTCAATAATTTCAGAAATTCGGGGGCTAATCGGAAATTTGACAACACCTTAAAACATTTATCCATAGGAGCCGGTACGCGCGATCCACAAAAACGCGACAATGCATCAGAAACATAATTTTCAGCTGCAGGTACATATTTAAAATCAAACGTGTATTCCTGCAGAGCGAGTGCCCAGCGCGTTATACGTGGAGACAATAATCTACATTTATTCAAATACGTTAGGGCACGATTGTCGGTATACAGGGTGAACTTCCTACCAAGTAAGTAAACCCGAAAACGTTCTAAGGCCCAAACCGCTCCCAATACTTCCTTTTCGGTGCCGCTGTAACGGGTCTCCCGCGGAAGCAACACTCTGCTAGCCCAAGCGACGACTTTTTTTTCATTTCCAGCCCACTGGAAAAGATGAGCCCCTAAAGCCGTGTCACTCGCATCCACCTGTACATGCCATTCAAGTTCAGGGTTGGGGTGGTACAGCATAGTGGCTTCGCACAATAGTTTCTTGACCAGTTCGAATGCGTTTTGCTCCCGGTCACCCCAATGCCACGCTACTGATTTTCGTAATAAGCACGTCAAAGGTTCCGATGATCTAGCAAAATTTGGGCAAAATGGCCTATCGTAATTGCATAAACCCAAGAATTTTTGCAACTCTTTTGCGTTTTTCGGTGTCCGATAATCATTTATAGCTTGAACGCGATCTCTACTAGGGGCGACGCCATCTGGGGTTAGATTATAGCCAACAAATTTCAATTCCGATCTGAAAAAACAACATTTTTTCAATTTTAGTTTCAACCCGGCTTCGTTCAGTTTATCAAAAATTTTCTTCAAATGCGAAATGTGTTGATCAAACGTATCTGACATTACGAGCAAATCGTCGAGATAGGCCACCATAAAGCCCTTGAATTCCGCACCGAAAATCAAACTAATACATCTAACGAAAGCTGAAACGGCCGTAGAAATGCCAAAGGGCATTCTGCAAAATTGATAGGTTTTGCCACCACTCATGAAACCAGTATACTTTTTAGATTCCTCAGTAAGCGGAATCTGATAATACCCCATGGTTAGATCCAGGGTGGACATGAATCTTCGCCCCGACATTGTTAACAAAATCTCCTCAATTGGTGGGGGCAACTCATATTCCTTCTGCATAAGTTTATTGAGATGACGGGCATCTAAACAAATCCGGACACTGTTATCTTTTTTGACAGTCGTCATGATTGGAGATACGTAAGGAGTAACCGCCCGCTCGATAACCCCCCAGCTTTCTAGATCTGTTAGCGTTTTCTCGACGAGGTCGCGATGAGCTATGGGCAGGGCATAAGGTTTGATAAAAAATTCTTTATCCTCAGTTAATTTTATATCGTGATAATACTTATCCGTCAACCCCGGTATATTAGAGAATGCCATTTTGTTTTGTCTTATAAATTTTTCGAAAAATTCTTTCTGCTGAAGGTTTAACCCTGTACATTGGGAGACAATTTCGGAAAAATCATCTTCGCCAAACTCTGACGTCGTTATGTAAGAAACCAAAACCGCTTTATCGGAAGGAATTAACCGGGCCTTAACGCTATCCACGGATTCATACTCGTGCAAAAAACGGCTCCCTCTAATAACAACTTTTTTGTTGTCTATAATACAATTAAAACGTTCACTCACGAAATCAATATTAACCTTGAAAACCCTGAGAAAATCTATACCTAAAATAACTGGATAGATTAAACCGCTAACCAGAAAAAACTCGTGTTCGAAAACGTGGCCTTCAGCTTTGAAAGATAACCAGCATTGGTGTTCAACTTTTTTCTGTTTACTTTTGAAAGCACCTATGACTTTCACACCGCTGCACAGAAATGTCGGAATAATATCATGATAATCGCTTAATTGAGCCCAAACTTCGTCTGAAAAACACGAAATTTGCGATCCACTATCTATCAAAGCGGGATAGGGCAAACCGTAAATAGAAATTTCTATCTGAGGCAGCCTGAAATTTGCATTAGTATGGTCTAGGTCACAATAATTTTCGTCAAGTTCTTCCCGGGGGGGTTTTCAAAAATAAATCGGCCCTATTCGAGGAGTTCCCCGCCGTTGGGCCTATTGGGGGGGAATGTACTCGTTTTCCGGGTGTTCTTCCTCTACTTGCAAATTAGACACCTATCTACGATTTTTTTCGAATTCAGGTCTAACCGTCGTAGTTTCTTTTTTATAAAAATTTCTTTGATCAAAATTACTTTTGCTATTATTCGGTATCTGAAAATTTGGGAAATGGCTTGAACTTTGATCTTTTGATTTTCTATCGAAATAATAATCTGCTTGTCGTAACTTATCAAGTGCATTTTGGAAATTAGATGATCCAATTAATGATGACGATACATTCGGCGGAAAATGTCTTGCGATAATTTGTATTAATAATTCCGGTTCATACGGTGGATTCAAATATTTAGCCTGGGAAACATAGAAATTGAAATGGTCTACAAATGTGCCATCTCTCTCCGAATAACGAGCCGACTCTAATTTTAATTTTACCTCCAATTGTTTAGTGGCTCCCCAGAAATGGCTGAGGAATGCCGTTTTGAATTCACTATAAGTAATAAAGGTAGTTAGGTAAGCATCGGCCCATAATTTTGTCCTTTTGATAAAAGAAGAGTGTACCAAAAAAACAAAATTCGCATAAGGCAAAGTCTGCACGTTGAACCCATTTTCTAACAAATTCAAAAATTCCACTGGATGAACAAGATCGTTATCAAAAGTCGGCACTTTTTTAATTATTTCATTTTGGGCCCTATCGTTCATTCCACTACTTGAATCACCCGCAACAAAATCGCTCGACAGTCTCTGGTTCTGCATTTGTTGGACAACTTCAGCGACAAGCCTGGTTATGCCTTGTGGTGTAAACAAAGGGATCCTAGGTTCTTCAACGAGGCGAGAACCTGGTGGTCGAAGCACATTTGCAGAAGGCGTGGGTGCCACTTTATTTAAGAAACCATTTGGGGGCGGAGCAGAAAAAGGAAAATATAAGGTCCTACCTTGTTCACTGATGATGGGTGTAGGGTGATGAAGGGGGACCTCGGAGCCCCCCTGGGGTACTCTACCAAGATTTTTCCTCGTTTCGGGTCTTTGCCTTTCCTGTCGTAGCTGTTCCACACGTTGTCCCAAATTGTTAAATATAGTCGCCCTTCGCCTCAAATTATATGAGTTTTCTGGACCTGATGGTGTGTTAGGATGTGATTGGTTCATAATTTCCAAATTTCGCTACCACTGTGGGCGCCAGATGTAACAGAATTTCTTCAGGGGGTGTTTCGTGGAGAAATAATTGGAAAGAAAACCAACTCAGTTTTATTTAACTTTAGTATTTCGTGAAATCTGGAAGATGTACGCCAATGGTAATACAATGGTGAGTTAGCATAATAAATGATTACATTACCTGGCACTAAGTCGATGCACAACACTTTATACATTCGAAGAAATGTTTATACATACTACAACTAAGAGCTGCCTTCATTCACAGTGAAATAACATATGTGAGAATATATCGAATCGACAGACAACAAATGAGCAAGTGAGTTTTTTAGTTAGTGCCATAAAAACAAGAGATAATACACTAATTTAGGATATACGGACATTCTTCCTCCATCTATGAGTTGGCCATGGATATGCTAATAATGCGAGGGTAGGTAACTGGCAAAACCCAATATAACCGATTTAGAGTAAATACAAACACAGGGCGTTCTGCTTCAACAGGATGAATAAATTGATTGATTGATTGATATGTTCTAGAAAAGTTTCCAGTTTTTGAAAAAGATCTTAAAATTTAAAACGATTTCCCTAGTGATTTTCCGAAAAATTTGTTTTGAGCCTCTATTATGGCTAAACTGGAAATCAGTATATCAAATATGCAATAGATAGAGCTCCAACAATCGAACAAATCTCAAATGAACCATTTTCGAAGAAACTATCGGAAATTTTTTTCCAAAATGAAACGGCTGCAAATTATCAAATTTTACAAGATACCTTTTTTGATTTTCTTCAAATAACCTACAAAAATGTTTTTACACTTTTTCTATTGAATCAATATTACAGGCAATATTAAAAAAACCAATGGAAAAATTAGATTTGTTTCTGCAAAAAAATACCTCTCAACGAACTCTACCTACTCTCCAGATTTGGTTTCTCTGAATTCGTTAACAGAAGATAAGTACCAAAATCTCTTAAACCTAAACGAAAAATGTGTAATGAAATTGTTCGTTGCACATTTTTCGTACTACAAAAAGTTATGAAATTTTTTCATATATTGATAAAAAAAATCATAAAATTTGTACTTTTTTTCTAAAATCGCCAAAAACTCGAAAACCAAACAAGATATTGAAAAATTTGATGCAATAGTATATTACGTAACAAGTGTTGTAATTGCTTTACAACACACATTATGTACTATACTTTACCTACGGCCATATACAGTGTGCAGTTTCCGAGGTCCAAAAATTCATATTATTATTATTAGTAAAATAACCTTTTTTCGGAAAAGACGATATAGATAAACTTAAGTATCAATACCTTATCTGAATAATGAATTTCATCTAAAAAGTTGAGGTCGTTTTCAATATCCAAAAATTCCCTTATTATTATTATTATTATTATTATTATTCGAAAAAGACGCCTATATAGATGAACTTAAAATGCAAAACTTTATCTAAATACAAAATTTTATCCAAATCATTAGAGCCGTTTCAGAGATCCAAA
This sequence comes from Chrysolina haemoptera, assembly GCA_958298965.1. Lineage (NCBI taxonomy): Eukaryota > Metazoa > Arthropoda > Insecta > Coleoptera > Chrysomelidae > Chrysolina > Chrysolina haemoptera. The sequence continues at coordinate 13,740,701 of OY282600.1, read as the reverse complement.
AATTCATATTATTATTATTAATATTATGAGTAAAATCACATTTTTTTCATGAAAACCGCATATATACATGAACTTAAGGGTCTGTCGCCCTCAAAATAAGAAACTTTTATATCATTGTTCGAACGATTGAATAAATTCAAACTCCGTCCATTTCCAGCTTGTCAACTCTCACGCGGTAAAGGACCGAATTAAATAATTCGGTGCATGAGCATTTCAGATAAAATATTGCGCTCCAGAGTGAATCGAAAATTGAAAGCAAAATCAAAAAACTGAAAATCTGTAGAAGATGAAGTGTTAAAAAAATAGTAAGCAGGTATAATTGATTGACGGGCGGAAACTATTAAAAAAGGTGTTTTGAATGAGAATTTTGAGAAGAAAAGTGTACCGCAAAAAGATATACCGATGGTCTCGTTAATCTGATCAAATTGTATTTCTACGAAGAAAGTTCTGGGGTAGTTTTGATTACTTCCATTCTCTATGTTTTTTGGGGTGCTGAATCCGAATCTGAGGTTTGCTAACAAATTTTCGTGACGGAACATTGAAAAAACAGCAAAAAACCTAAAAAATCTCTTTCTTCTGCTGTTTATTGCTTATAAGTTGAGATGTACAAATTTTTCGTTGATAACCTTTCTCTTAGGAATGAAAGAGCATGAAATTTTCTACAAATTTTACTATACAAGTTTTTTCTACCACGAACCATTCGGGCTCAAGGACTTCTTGTAAATTGGCATATTTCAGCTGACTGGGGAAAATCACACTTTTTCACTACAAAACTCTAATTTATTATTGAAGTTAATAAGTGGATTCCCGTCAGTTCTCTGTGCATAACTTATTTAGATCATACAATAAAGGTTCAGGTCACTTTTTCCAAAATTACATACAAGTTATTTAATGAGGTCTGAAATCGTACAAAACTTGAAATTCAAACAAAAATCTTGAAAAAAATATTTCAAATGATTATATTATTATATATCATATATTATACGATCTAGTTACCCCACCGGGTTTCAGTCAAATATAGGAACTGGAAAAGATACTCAGCGTCACTCAGTGAGTCTCTCGAGAGGCCGTGACTAAAATACGAAACAGGGAGAGACTTGAGAGGGCAGTAGACGAAGTGGATAAGGCAGTAGTCGAAGCCTACGAGGAAAGCTGTTTTGAGAAAAAAGGCTCAAACTAACAAACCGGTCTGCTGGAATGAGCATCTAGAAACCCTCGGAGGTAGGGTGCGGAAGTTTTTCAACAAAGTAAAATTTAAGCAATATTGAACCACATACAAGACTAAACTCACGCAGTACAACAAAGAAATTAGTAAGGCCAGAAGACTATCACGTGCTCAAGAAAGCATAAGGTTTTAGCCAAAGAAGGTACTGTAAACCAAGTAGACATTAAGGGTGCCTTCAACAATGCATCCACCGAGTCTAAAGCAAACGCTCTAGTAAAAAAAGTGTTCCTCTCCTACTGTGCAAGATGATAAACGCTAACTTTAAAAACAGGGTCATTACATGAGCAATCGGCGGAATAACACTATAAGACCTAGAGCAAACAGGGGATGTCCGCAGGGAGGGGTGCCATCGCCCTTACTTTGGGCTATCTTCCAGAGGCTTTCATTGCCTAGGATATGCCGACGACATTGCGATTATTGCAAAAGGCAAATTCGCAAGGACAGTATCGGAGCTTACACAGTCAGCCCTAGATATAATCGACAGCTGACAGTGAACCCTCAATGATGACCCATGATAACGTATATTTCGGTGGTACGGTGGCCAAAGACCAAGCCGGTATGAATGGTTCGACGGCTCGGAGGACTGCATGTCTGAGTGCCACCGGCGACATGAGAACCACCCCAACAGCCGCCTTAAAGGTCTGGCTCAACCCGCCTCCCCTATACATATACATACAAGGCGAAGTCAGGTTGGGACAAGCACCCATAAGCAATATGCACCGGAGAGACTACAACAATCTATACGAATAGTTGAAAAACGACCCCGTTACAAGAATGCCATCAGATGGAATACTTCCCAGATATAGCTCTGACAAAACTGTCAAGACAAGTATAACGGATAGGGATGCGTGGAAGGAGGGACCTCCCAAAAAATGATGAAGGTTCAGGAGCCGGCATTTACGGAACCAAGTGGAAGATGAAAATCTCATTGAGCCTGGCAAACAAGCGACGATATTCCAAATGGAAATCGTCATAATACACCATTGTGCACAAGACCTAATAAGGCATGAGTGTTCAGAAAAAAACATTATCATATACTCAGATAGCCAAGCTGCAATAAAAGCAGTCAACTCAATGCAAGTAACCTCAGTACTTGTTTGGGGCTACCCTAAAAGAGCTCGGCAGTCAGAACAGACTGACCCTAGACTGGGTACCAGCACACACAGGTTATGGAGGCAATGAAGAGGCCGATACACTAACCCGAGAAGGAGCAAGTAATGCCCTGAATGGCTCAGAACCGTTTTGCGTTGTTTGAGACTCTCAAACACTCCTTCCTTATCGCACTGTCACTAGCAGTCATCGACATAACCTCAGATGAGTCCTTTGAAACTGCACCAATGACGAACAAGAGACTTTAAGTTTTATTACAATATAATTCCTTGCGAAATTCACTAAAAATATCATCAAATAGTCAGAGTCCAGAGTTTTGGAGTGAAAAAGTGGGTGTTTGCTGACTCAGCAGAAATACGCCAATTTTTATTTAGCGTTTCAGCCCGAACTGTTTGTCGAAAAAAAACCTGAATAGTGGAATTTATAGAAAATTTTACATACTTCCATTCTGAATGGAAAAGTTTTTCACGAGAAACTGATAAATTTCGAGTTATAAGCGAAAAACTACAAAAAAATTGATTTTTTACCATTTTTTTGCATTTTTTTTTACTGTTCCGTCTAGAAATTTTGTTAGAAAATTTCAGATTCGGATTCAGCACTCCAAAAAACGTGTGAAATGAAAGAAATCAGAACTACCCCAAAACTCTCCAGCCAGGGGCCCTATCGAATACAAATTTACTGAATTACGTCTAGAATATTGGATAAAAGCTAATGACATGCATGCAGCATAAATATACATTGCTGGCGTATGAAGTCTTTATCGTATATTACTTTTTGAAGGTTTTTCTTTTAATCATATTGGAACACAATTAGTTTTATTGGGGTACTTGTTCATAATTCTGGTGATGATGCATTATATTTTTTCAGAAAAAAACACAAAGTAGCGGACGAGATTTGTGATTATGGTCCCATTCGATTCAAAATTTGTATGAGAGGGTTTTCGGGGGCGGAGATTAGGAATCGTTTGTCAAAATTAATAAATTCAAGATGGCGGACGAGATTTGTGATTATGGTCAGATTCGATTCAAAATTCGTATATGTGAGTTTTCGGTCTAGGAGATTGTGAATCTTTTTTTTTTATTATTGTTTTCAAGATGACGGCTCCAAAATGGCGGACGAGTTTTGTGATTATGGTCCGATTCGATGTTATATGCTAATTTATTGGTTTTTCACATTTTTCATAATTGTAATGTAATAAGTGTTTCGAAAACTTTTTTTTTATTTATGTTTGATGCAACTTTTTGACAAGTGATTGCCAAAGCGGCGTTGACAACATCCCCTCCCTACTCTGGGGTGAAATATATATTGAGGAGTCGACTTTGAGTTTTTTTCAACTGCATCATACTGAAACTCCACTTTGAGTAAGTATGATTACTTCCTTCATATAAAAAATTCAAGATATCGGACGATATTTTGATTGAGGTCTGATTTTGTTAAAATTAACGAATTCAAGATGACGGCTCGAAGGCGGACAAGTTTTGTGATAATGGTCCGATTCGATTCTACATTGGTATTTAGGAGTTTTTGGGATCGAATATCATGTTTTTTTTAACGGAGAATTCAGAATGGCAGCTTCAAGATGAAGTAGGTATCCATTTTGTGATTCGTTATCCTATTTTGTTCAAAACATCAAAACTGGTATTCAGTGATTTTCAATGACTCCATTAATCGATTCTATAAACACAATATTGGTATTTAGGGGAATTCAAGCAGGATATATATTTTTTGTGATCTGTGTTTGTATTTTATTCGAAATTACCATTTAGATGTTTTAGAAAATACATGAATTGATTCAAATTGTTTCGGAAATAAGAACAGGGCGTTCAGAAAATCAGATGTAGAATCATGTATAATAAAAACTTGACAAATCAAGTATCTGAATGAAAATGCTAATTTTCAGCATGAACTCAAAACGATGAAAAGATTTTGTGATATACATTCTGACTCTCTAAAGAATACCATCTTGGACTTTTCGGGTAGATAAGATTTTTTTCTTAAAATTAATTCACACTGACAATTTTTTATTGATTAAACGAAACAGTATTTAATTAATTGAGACCACTTTCAAATTTGACATAACCTAACCTAACCTATGTATTTCTATCCTAGGACTATACTCAGTATCCATGATTTTATTTTATATTTTAAGAGTGAAAGGGAGTTGAGTAGTTTGTAATGACTAGGTATGACACCATATAACCTAGGCGCAAGGTAGGTTTGAGAGCGTTGTCCGATAGTTTTCATCATTCTTGGTATATTAATAAAATGTATTCAATACCTTGTATTATATGTATGATCAATTGATTTTGCTTCTGTCATTTGATTGCGCAGATGCACTAACAGTGTCAACACAAATATTTGCCGAATGTCCATTATTCCGATCTCATTGTACAGATTGCTTGGGTAAGTGTATGATTTATTCAACATAATTTTCATGATCCATTTTTGAAGTGTTTCTAAATCATTTAAGTAATGATTTGTGACCCTTCCCCAAGCAATGATACCATACTATAGGTGTGTTTGCACCAATGCGTAGTAGTCTACTGCTAGTAGATTATTTTCAAGTGTCTAAGATCAAGAATATTTATATATATATATATATATATATATATATATATATATATATATATATATATATAGGAGAGAGGTAGTCTTTGCTGACTCGTTAATATCAAGCTAGGGAAACTTGTTGGGTAAGCAGCATGCAGGAAGTATACTCTTATATAACACTTTATTCCAATATTTCGACAAGTATTATTGTCATCATCAGGGAAAGCTACAATAACGTTAAAACTATAGTGAAAACAATTGACAACTGTGGATTCTAAACTACTTACGTGTTGATGAGATTGATTGCAATAGATGATATAAAAAGACGTGTACAGTAATTAAACATATTAAAAAAACAAGTTATGAGATAATCTTAAAGGTAATCGTCACACATTATTAAAAACTCAGTTGTGCATAAAATCTAGTTCTATTCAATTTTATTAAAATGGATATCATACCGATGTCACACCGGTTGATCGGAAAGCGTGGAAAAGAAAGAAAATTTTTACTGCACTTGGATAAGCAGAAACACAATGTCAGAGAGCTTAACTCTCAATCCTTGTTATAAATAAAAAAACTTTAATAAACGTTTTTCAATTTGAATACTGATCTGATAATTTTGTAATAGTCATGTGTCATTTTCATGAAACAATGTCTATTCTTTTTGTTCCAAGCTTGATGTACACTTTTCTCGTTCTGAGTGGTTCAATCTGTCTAATTTCAGATTCTAGTACAGTTCCATGCAGGAACGTACCTTAACAAACTTCACTTTGTATACATAACCTCAAATAAATTTTCTTTCTTTTCCACGCTTTCCGATCAACCGGTGTGACATCGGTATGATATCCATTTTAATAAAATTGAATAGAACTAGATTTTATGCACAACTGAGTTTTTAATAATGTGTGACGATTACCTTTAAGATTATCTCATAACTTGTTTTTTTAATATGTTTAATTACTGTACACGTCTTTTTATATCATCTATTGCAATCAATCTCATTAACACGTAAGTAGTTTAGAATCCACAGTTGTCAATTGTTTTCACTATAGTTTTAACGTTATTGTAGCTTTCCCTGATGATGACAATAATACTTGTCGATATATATATATATATATATGTATATATATATGTGTGTGTGTGTTCGGATAGGTTTCCGCGGTCAGATATTTGAAAACTGTAAGTTCGGGTTGAACCGCGTCCAGAATTTGTTGAAATTCGACGTTTCGGCTGCGATTTTGGAGCCACTTTCAAGAAAAAAGGATGAAATGATTGAAAGTTAGGTCTCAATCTGCCTATTCCTCAGGTATCATCAGGATTTTGTAACTTGACGCCGGGGTCTCAATCTGCCTACTCCCCAGGTCTCGTCACTTGTTCTCACTAAGATCTCAATCTGCCTACTCCGTCGAGAGAACTGAACATTTGTCGGTTGTGCAGCTGTATTTATACTTGTCATGGCGGCCATATTGGGCGTGCGTGGTGATTCGGAGTCTGGACTTGCGCGATGTGGTGCGAAGATTGCGCTGTTGCCAGGTGTCGGGAGACGAGAAATTAGTGGTTTCCAAGTAATAGGAAGTCTACGTCCATCATCACGGGTATTAAGGCAGTTGGGGCGCTTTTCTATTTCCAGGGCTTCCCGGATGATCCTAGTTTGCAGAGTTTTCTCCATGCCAATTGTTTTTGTGTTTTTAAAGTCTATTTTGTGGCCTGTTTCTTCACGATGTTTGTAAAGTGCGGAGGAAGAAGATGCTTGTCTGACTGCTAGTTCGTGTTCATATATTCTGGAAGTTACTCTTCTGTTAGTTTGGACAATGTATGTTCTTGGACACTCGGAACACGGAATTTCGTATATCCCTTGAGACTCATTTGGTATTGTGTCCTTAGGAGATCTGAGACATTTCGAAATTTGATTGTTGGCAGTGAAAATTGTTTTAATCTCGTGTTTTTGTAGGATCCTGCTGATTTTGTCGGTAACACCTTTGATGAATGGTAGGAACGCTTTGTGAGGCTGAATGACGTCTACCGGATTTTCAGTTCTTTGGGGGTTGGATAGTTGACGGCGGATGGACCTGTCGATTTGTGACTTGTTATAACCATTCTGGAGTAGGGCGGATTTTAGTGTGTTCAATTCATGTGGTCTGTTTTGACTATCGGTAAGTTGGATTGATCTATGTATGAGGGAGTTCAAAACTGAGATGGTTTGTGCTGGATGGTGGTGGGAGTTAGCATGTAGGTATCGGTTGGTATGGGTTGGTTTCCTGTATACTGTATGTGTGAAGGTGTTGTTGGCTTTCGTGATGAGAACATCCAAGAAAGGTAGAGAGTTATTCATTTCTGTTTCCATAGTGAACTTCATGTTGGGATGGATACCATTGAGGTGATCTAGCCTCACAAAGCGTTCCTACCATTCATCAAAGGTGTTACCGACAAAATCAGCAGGATCCTACAAAAACACGAGATTAAAACAATTTTCACTGCCAACAATCAAATTTCGAAATGTCTCAGATCTCCTAAGGACACAATACCAAATGAGTCTCAAGGGATATACGAAATTCCGTGTTCCGAGTGTCCAAGAACATACATTGGCCAAACTAACAGAAGAGTAACTTCCAGAATATATGAACACGAACTAGCAGTCAGACAAGCATCTTCTTCCTCCGCACTTTACAAACATCGTGAAGAAACAGGCCATAAAATAGACTTTAAAAACACAAAAACAATTGGCATGGAGAAAACTCTGCAAACTAGGATCATCCGGGAAGCCCTGGAAATAGAAAAGCGCCCCAACTGCCTTAATACCCGTGATGATGGACGTAGACTTCCTATTACTTGGAAACCACTAATTTCTCGTCTCCCGACACCTGGCAACAGCGCAATCTTCGTCCAGACTCCGAATCACCACGCACGCCCAATATGGCCGCCATGACAAGTATAAATACAGCTGCACAACCGACAAATGTTCAGTTCTCTCGACGGAGTAGGCAGATTGGGGCCTTTTAGAGAGAACAAGTGACGAGACCTGGGGAGTAGGCAGATTGAGACCCCGGCGTCAAGTTACAAAATCCTGATGATACCTGAGGAATAGGCAGATTGAGACCTAACTTTCAATCATTTCATCCTTTTTTCTTGAAAATGGCTCCAAAATCGGAGCCGAAACGTCGAATTTCAACAAATTCTAGTGCAATAAAGAATTTCTTTTTCCACTAAGTATAGTTCAATAAAGTTTTACTTTTTGCATGAATGCAGAAAAAAGTATTTTATTATGTATTTGTAGTGGATATAATTTCATTCCTGATTATATCACATAGACATTATAAAAATATACATGGTCATTACTTATTATATTAAATATGTAGCTAAGGTGCAGACCGGTCGAAAATTCAGCATAGCGATAGCCAGTTCAAGCTTGGTGTACAAGAGATTTTTTCTGAAGTACCCAATATCGCATGCCAATCCCGTCTAGTGCTAACTTGGAATGCGCACCGATCACTCAAGGTGGTGCTATAGGTTTTTCTACAGCTGAAAAGTAAATACGCATTCAAAAATCAGTAAGTCGCCTCGAAGCGCCACGGCAAATAATAATAGCCGTCCGTTACCCGTACAGGCTATGCCTTTGGGTATATTCTACAAGTGTTTATTAGGGAGTAATATATTTTTTATTACTATTGTTATTATTATTATTCTCTACCTATAATAACCATATAATTTTATATCATTGATGAAACCCATTGTATTTTTCAGATAACAGAAAATTGCAGTTTGTGCACAGCTGCCCAGCAAAAACAAGCTATTTTGCCACCTGGAGCGATTGCCATGGAAGTAACAACACCGATAGCAGGTTTACTGAAATGGTGTATTCTAGCTCCCATTTACAAGCAAGATACAATTTCCTACAGTAACTTGCATCTGGCTTTGCTTAATGGTATTATGGAAATACCAAGGGTGTTACCCCCAAAAGCAATATATGCCCAACATATGACCATTTCTATCAATCCAATTTTGAGTTATGTTAATGACTTGAGAAACAAACAAGAGCTGAAACTCGACCAAATTCTGAATGAAGATTCATTACAGTTATCACTAGATAGATTTGCACAAGCTATACAGGTTATATATTCTGTTGATGCTGTTTATGGACATTTAGATGATCTTTTTCACCAGCTCAAGCTTTTACCGTTCAATAAATTAATGAGTATTGTTATCACTACTTATAAAAAGAATAAAGTCATAATTTTATAAAAAATTTGCTCATTTATTATTGTGTTGATGAAATTATTTTACACACACCAATTTCAACATGTGGTGCTCCAAAATGCGAGTAATCCGAGCATTACAAAGTTCTGAACAGGAGATATCTTTGTACAAGAGTTACTATGTAAAAGGGCAAGCCGGACTATTGTCCTAAAATTCAGAGAAAAAAGTATATCTTTTTATTTATTTTTTAAATTTTTGTTAAGGAGTATACCATTTGTACATCATCAATTCGCACAACCCTCATGTGAGTCAATAATCTGTTTTTTTAGGCAAGCTTTTTTCGTCCGCTGTGGTTACTATATATGACATAGTAACAGTTATAAGTTGAATATAAATAATAGACATCATCTAATTATATTTATTTATAACTGACATCTCCTTCAAGATCCACATTATCAAAGATTCACTCACTAGGTAATAACAACTAATAATAAAATATTATTAAGATGTACATCATATCATCTCCCCTTTTTAAGTGGAATGTCTATCATCATCTTAGCCACAATAGTCCATTGGCCGCAGTGGAGGGCCTGATATGGGCTCACTCACATTTAAACCTTAATCTATCATCATCTTCCTTCCTGGGAAGCAACGCAAAAACTTTCTATTTCTTTTCAATACTCTCCCGCTTGGTAATTTAATTGTACAGTTCCTATATTGCCCTATTTCTGTCACCACTCCTATTCTATCCCATAACTTAGTTCAAGGATTTTCTATTCTCAAAGTACTTCCAATTAGAATTTGAGGTAAATCTTTGGCGTGCTTGTTATAGCAGTTTTTTTGATACTCCATTTGTTTCATACCTCTTTTCTCGCATAGTTCTGCACTCATTTGCCACTGATGAGAAAATTACGTTCTGTGAGCAGGTACCAAAGATCGCAGTTGATGACCATAAAGTACCTGGACAGGTGAGCGACCATTTGATCTAGGTATATTCCTGCATTCCAGTAGTCCCAAACAGAATTTTTCATCAAATCTGCCATTTTCAGTACATTTTGTAATCAATGACTTCATAACTTTGACTCCTGCTTCTGCATGACCGTTACTTTGAGCGTAATATGGAGACGATGGAGCATGAAAGACCTTCCAATTCTTCAAGAATGTTTGAAACTCGTATGAGCTGAGGGGAATATTGTCTGATCGAAGTCGTATCGGTACACCTGTGTCTGTGAAAATAGTTTTCAAATCTTTAATAATTCTTGAACTATTTGGATCTCTACTCCCATAGTGGCTTACAATTGGCCAACCAGATAAATGATCAACATATACCGGCACATGTGAAAAGATTTGCAGAAACATCTATAAAAGGGCGCTCCGGAATGCTAGCCTGGATAATTGTTTCTTTTTGGAGAGGACGACAAATTTGACACAATTCACAAGCTTCAGTCAAATTTTTTATATCGTTAGACATTGATTGCCAATATACTATTTGACGAGCTCGACGTTTTGTCTTTTCAACTCCTTGATGGGAATAATGAAGTTTTTGCAAAACTGATTTTCTCATAGTTTTTGGAATGAGAATTTGACATCCTTTCAATATCACACTATCTTCCACGCTCAATTCATCGATATTCCAATAAGGCGTAAGACAATATTGCACTTCGTTTTTAGAATCCGGAAAACCACTTTTAATTTGATGGATTAATAACTGATATTCATTGTCTTCTTGTCCAGTATAATTGGATCTTGGGATGCTAAACCATCTTGAACACTATCATCTTTCATATTTATTTGACATAGTTGATGATTAACTAAGGAGATTAAATGTGTTGTAGATTCCTCAGCTAATAAATCTGAATCTTCGGGGTACATCGTTGGGGCTCTGGATGGCGCATCGGCTATCGAATGATCCTGGCTCTTGACCCACTCAACTTTGAACATGTATACAGATAATTTTTCTTTCGTTCGTTCTGAATATTATCTAGAGTTTGGTTGATTAGGATTGGTATCAATGGTTTATGGTCTGTTTTTATTATGAATCCGTCCAGACCCAGTAAATATAATCAGCATTTATTCACTGCCCAGGTAATCGCCAACATTTCGAGCTCAATCATACCGTACCTCGATTATGTATCTGAGATGAATCTGGATCCACAATGGACTAGTTTCCAAACATCTCCGTGCTTCTGTAGAAGTACATATCCAAGTCCGTATAACTTAGATGCATCCGTCTGTAGTTCTGTTAATAAACTTGGATCATAGTGGGCTAGTATAGGTGGTTGAGAAAGACAAAGTTTTATGTTTTCGAATGCTAAGTCATGTGTAGTCGTCCAGAAGTATTCATTTTTAATTTTCAGTAAACTGCGTTATGGATTGGCATAGGAACTGATTTCAACAGAAAAATTACCTAATTGATTTGCTAGCCCCAAAAAAGATTTCAGCTGAGTTATATTTTCAGGTTTAGGGAAATCTTGAATGGCTTTGACTTTCATAGGATCGGCCTTAATTCCTTGTTTTCCAATTATGTAGCCTACATATGATAATTCGCATCTGGCAAATTCAAATTTTTCTGGATTGAGTGTAATATTTCTCTTACGACAACAATCTAGCAACCGAATAATTCTAGAATAATGATTTTAATGTTTCATCGTGATTATCGTGAACGAAAATGTCATCAACAACTTTCTCAACGTTACCAATACCCATTAGAGCTTCATATCCTCGACGACAATATTCATCACCTGAACAAACTTATCCCATTGGAGCTCGTAAAAATTGATAACGTCCCCATGGTGTTAGGAATGTGGTTAAATTTTTACTCTCTTCATCAAGACCAAGTTGCCAGTACCCACATTTTGCATCCAGAGTGGAAAAATAGTTGCTCCTCCTGTTGATATTCGATACTGCTTCCCAAAATGACTTGAATGGATGTAAAGGGCGTTTGAAATATCTATTCAACATGGTGAAGTCAGTACAGATTCGAATTTTCCTATTAGATTTCTGAACAACTACAAGAAGGCTAACAAAATCTGATGGAATGTCTCCGACAGGCTTGATTATTCCTTTTGTCACCATGTCATCCAATTCATTTTTCACAGCTTCTCTCCAGGCAAATGGAATTTTCCGTGGACAAGATATCGAATATGGAATAACATCGTCTTTCAAATATATATGAACCAATTTTCCTTCCATTGGTTTTAAAACGTTTTCAGAGCTAAAAACATCAAAGTATTGCTTCAATAATTTCATTCTGATTCTTCTTACTCTTGTTCCGTTGAAATTTCGAGTATTTACAAGATTTGTGCCAAAAAGTTTTTTGGAAAATCCACATGAATTATTCCCAGTTGTATGGAGGAATATCTACTGAGCAGAAGTTCTTTCACTTTTTTACATATGTAAATGGTAATATCAGTTTCGTAATTTTCATAACGTATCTTGCATTTTAGATAAACTAATACATGCAATGACAGCAATGCAATCTGCAGATTGCAGCTTGAATTTGGTTGGAATCAACTGGTCGATTTGGAATAACGTTTTGGCTAAGAAGTCTTCGCCAGCTACACATACTTCTGCGCCGGTATCAGGGGTCGCTAAATACGTGAAAAAATTTCTCATTCCTGTCTTCAGTATATCAACGCATACCTCATTTTTTCGTTGATTCGAAGATACCTGATTCACTTTTATCATGGTTATATATGAACAATTCTCTTCACTAACTTCTTTAACTGATTTAGTCCGACAAAACTCAGTCAAATGACGTTTTATGTGATATTTATCACAAATTGCTTTGCCGGGCACTCTTTCAGACTCTTGTGCCAATTTTGATTGCACCGAGGACATTTTTTAGTTGATTTTCGTGGTGTTCCTTTATTCACGTTGTTAATAACTTTGTGAGTTTGATTTTCTTCGAACGAAGCTGCTTCCTCAGATTCACAAAGTTTGATAATTTCATCGATTTCGGTTGAATCTACAGATATCTACGTCAGAAAGTGATTCGATAATGTGAGAAAAGCAAGAATTATAACAGTGTTTGCAAGGATCACTCAAGTGAAAAAGTATCAACTCCTTCCTATAAAAGGACATGAAGAGTTCTCCAACTTTTTGTCTTCTCGACATGAATTTGCTGCGTCTAATTCTATTATTTTCTCTCTTTTTGAAATATCCTTTAATTTATCCAAGGCAGTTTCTGGGACTTGATCTATAAGATTTTCTATTTTCGAAACTAAACGAACTACGTCTGATATGTCCTGGTTGAAAAATGAAGAGAGCAATGCTGCTACTTGCTTTGATGAAGATTGTCGAATGTGTAAACCTTGAATAATCACGTAATTTTCAAATCTGCTTCTCCAGTCTTTATATTGAGCCAATGTGAGATCATCTGTGATTTTATCTGGAATGGGAATAGAACCAGATATGGGAAACAGATTGTCTTTGAAGTAATTTGTCAACGGTGTCTTGTAGTTGCTTCAGTTTTGCATTCATCGCTGATTCCATGTTTGTAAGAGACTGCTTCATATACGCCTCTAATAAAGGTATCGATGTGGTGTCAGTGGCAGAATCACCACTTTCTTGTCCTGATTTCTTCTTCCTTGTAGCTCTTGGCATTATGGACAGTAAATGCGGCCTTTAAAGGTTCCTAACAAATCGACTGCACCATGTTATTATAACTTGAATATAAATAATAGACATCATCTAATTATATTTATTTATAACTGACTTCTCTTGACATCTCCGTCAAGATCCACATTATCAAAGATTCACTCACTGGGTGATAAACAACTAATAATAAAATATTATAAAGATGTACATCATATCAGTGACCATAGCGGACGAAAAGTACTTGCCTTCAAAAATAGTCGATTTTTCGTCCGGAAATTATAGTACGTAAAATATCATTTTTATTAGACGATGAAAAATTTAATTTTCATTCTTCCTACTAGGATAACAGAAGTACAAGGATGTAAAAGTTGGAGACTCCCAATACCTCCTAAAACTTCTGTTATCCTGGTCTGATGAGCTTGGCAAAGCGAAATAGATTTTCGTCGACAAAAATGTATTGGGGATTAATTGCGAGAGAAGCGAACCTTGCTTTGTTATATTTTTAAATTATATTCTCCCTACCTAATTTATTAAATGAATTTTCAATGAAAACTAGAGATAATTTTAAAAAATCAACTATCTGAATGAAAATGCGAATTTTCACTTTCAATTTGTTTCTTTTCGGAGTCTTTTCACGATATCTATCAGATGTAGTTCAATGTCCAGCGTGGCTTTAGCTGGGGAAGTAGTTGTTTTCCGTTAGATATTACAAAAAAAAATCACATTTTTCAATTTTCATGGAGAATGTTCCCCATTTCAACATGAATACCTCCCAAGAGGTTAATCTTGAACAATGGGAAATAGTGACTAAAGTTTGTTTTTCAGCTGCAGATGATTCCACAACAGATTTTATGAATATCCTATTCATATTTTCGAACAAAAACCCTGTATGTGTTTGACGCATCTTGGGACACCATGTATATGTCTTAATTTTTTTGTGTTCAATGCTGTATTTTTATACACCCTATATATGTTTTTTCTTTGCCTGTTCGCATTTAAATATCCCGTATATGTTTTTTCATTATTGATGTATTTTGAAACATCCCGTATTTTTTTTCTATCATGATTCATTTTGATACAAACGTTGATAAGATCTTATCCGTATTGCTTATATTTTACTTGGTGATTCCATTTCCCGTAAACCTGCTTCACTCTTACAAGCAACCCTCAAGAGTCTTCGAAAGGCTTGTGCGAACTAATAAAGACGGAGTCCTTACCTTTCAATGTGTAATGTAATGCACGGATCTGATGTTCACGTTAGGATTCGAGCCTACGCACCTACTAATGGATTGGATTGAGAAGCGAACGCTTCACCAACGCGCCACCACGGCTATGATATTCATTGACGTTGGTTTGAAAATTGACTCATTTCTTTGATTTTGAAACAAAAGTTGACGACACACATGCCATAACTAGTTGGCTGGTGTGTTTTGGAACTGTGTATTTGATATCTGTAACATACATTTCTGACATCAAAAGTATGAAGTGGAAATTTCGTTTTCGAAGACTGGTTGTGTGAAAACACTCCATGAATGGAAAATCAGGGGTAAAACTTACCTATCTTTTTACAGCAATTTTTGAGTGGAAAAAAATACAGGACTATAATAGAAGATATATCGAATTCTCGTTACATTGAGAACGGAATACCCCAAGGGTCTACATTGAGCGTGACCTTATAGCAATAAACCCTATAATCGAAAACATTCCAAGAGGGATTCATGAAATCATCAACGAAACTGAACAAATCCTTCACAGAGAATTTTTTGGATTGACGTGGCCATTACTTGATGGAAATCCATAGTAGTTATGACACTGAAGTAAAAAACGATTAAAATTTCCACAAAATTGATTGTCTTTGTCAATTTATTCTCTTTACAGAGAAACTACAGAAAAAGGTTTCCAATTCTCTACTTCTGAAACTGTATCATCTATATCATCATTCATTTCTGCAGAAAAAGAAAACATCATGATGTACCAAATCTCAATCTGCATGAAGTTCCAATAGAATTCTAGGACTCGATGGAATATCTAGGCTTAACTTTCGACTCCAAACTTACATGGAGCCCTCATCTGAGCGATCTCAGGTTGAAATGCCAAAAATCACTTTGTCATGAAAACACTAGCTGGAATAAGATGGGGCGCAGATCAAGAAATACTGCTGAATATTTAAGTCTAACCCTCTCCAGAATTGCTTATGGATGCACAATCTACTCGTCTGCCAGGAAAAGCCGCCTGAAAACTCCAGATAGGATTCAGAACACCGCCCTACGACTGGCAACTGGTTCATACAGAACAAGCCCGACATTGTCACTAAACTGTATGGCAGCACTTCCTCCACTTGAATACAGAAGATCCAGACTTCTGTCCGACTATATATGCAATGAAAATATATGCCTAACCACACCATCCAAATTTTTATACATTATACGGCCATGACGACATTTACAAAAAGTTTTCTGCAAAGCCACCAGACCTGTGGCAATACACACAATAGGAAATTATTATGTATATTTTTTTAAAGAATGATTTACCTCGACAATTGCGAGACTTCTTGGCTAAAAACTGAAAAAAGGTTGAACATTTTGAGTTTTTTGCGATATCCGTAGGAATAAGCAAAGTTGGAATTCGGATTCAGCACCCCAAAAAACTTATAGAACGTGAGAATATAATTGTTCGCAAAACCGGGGAAGTTCATCGCTCTTAACGAGCAGTGTATGTCACCACAGGCAAGATTTCGACTCATCGCCGGTATATCAATCGATTCTGAAATTTACCGAGTTCTAATCCAATAATTTCGGAAGATACGGGGGTGTTTCCATGAGAAGTGACATACAGTATGTTAGTTACGAGAAAAATACATTTTAATTTTCCAGTTTCAACACCCTGTATTTCTGCAAGAAAGCAGGTTTGTCAAAAAATGCATGTGAAAGTAAAATTGATTTTTTTGGTAGAATTTCCAGTTCTAATATGAAGCAGTAATTTGGATTCTAAAATTCACTTCTGCAGAACATTTTTTTATTATTAGTATGTATTCATAAAAGTGCAATTATTTTTAAAACGATTTTTCGGGTTCAAACTGGTATAAATTTTTTACTTAAAATTAAATGAGGAAATCAAAAAATTAATAATTTTACCTGATTTTACCAGTGGCGAGGGTCTGACGATTGATTTCGTGATGAGTATCACACGATCTACCAACGATGAAAAATCCAGCCTGCATACTACGACGTATTTCAAAGTGACAGTACCTCCCGGGCCAGTAAGGCCAAAAATACATGAGACCAAAAAGTTGTATTTTCACTTGCCTAATACAAAAAAAACTGTGACGTACTTTTTTTTATTATTGGCTGTGGTGTCCACTGAGACGCCACTGGCCTTAATAATTTCAATATAGTTAGGGCTAAATAAGCACCTTATTAGTTTAAATATTATACCAAATTTCAACCAAGTTTGAGGATATTCATATTTTATAAATACCGTTTTTTTTTTAAATGTATCTCAAAAACGAAGCAACTTCGGACATATGTTCATAGGAACTTTTTTTATTAGTAGACCTAACGAATCACCCTCTTCAGTTACATAGCGTAGTTAGGAAACACACTGTATATAGTAGCTTTGGATACTGAAATTAAATTCTTGATATGTAAACAATGAACTATATTCCCTAAAACAATTTTTCTGTTGCAGATATTATCATTTATCCTGCCGCATCTAGTATAAATGTATGGAGTAGTACTGACAAGTTGACAAGGATGGTTGGAAAAAATTGATCATTACAGTACATACAATTTATTTGAAAAAATAATGTGTTTAGAGCAGACCGGGAGTTGATGACAGATATTGGATACGATTTTAGTCAGTATGCCTTTGGAGGACAGTATTGTCTGTATATCCTCATGATAGTAAGGCATGACCTAAAAAATCGTCGTAGGTTCTTCATATTAAATAATATTTAAAAAAAAATTATGTTTCGGTACGACTCCAACCAGGTTGCCATGTGTTTTGTAATGCAATAATAGAACTAAAATACTCGAAAAACCATTGGCATACCTTTAGGGTGGGCGGAGAATTTCCTTTTTCAAATACAAGTTCATATGATCATACCAACCATTCGGACCCATCCTAACGGACTGCCAATGGTTTTTCGAGTATTTTAATTTTATTATTTCATCACGAAACACATGGCAGCCTGATTGAAATGGTACCCGAATAATAATAATAATGAAAGTAATAATTTTTTAATAGGACGATTCTTTGATTCATGCCTTATTACCAGGAGGATATACAGACAATACCGTCTTCCAAAAGGCATACTGAGTAAAATAGAATACAAAATCTGTCGTCATTTCCCGGTCTAAGAGATAGCTCTAGACAGGATGAACCAACAATATTCCAGTGGTCAATTGCTCTGTTGTGAATTACTATTTCGATTTCCGACTTTTTTTCTCATTCATACAGGTTGCATCATTGAAGCATGGCTAACCTCTTTTTCAAATTATTAACAAACCTCAGCATATATGCTGTAACTCGTAACAACTTCAAGAATGAAGAATATTTTTTAATCAAGTCCACAATCAAATCAGAATTTTCAACAGATATGCAGGAGATACTTGTATTCTTGCATTCTGGGATGGGAAATGTCAATTTTAAATTGAGTTTTTATATTCCAATCATTTTTATCTTATCAGTAGCCACTCTGGGCCTTTCCACCATAACAAAAAGGTAGATAAATCCTTTATATCCATACCTCGTGATGAAATGTCTGCGGTGTTTTATTCAGAAGTGACATGAAACTATTCTTCAATGTTTTTAAATTCTGAACTTCGCTGACTCGATTTGCAACGAACATTTTCCATTTACTAGGATCTCCTTTCAGCCACGCAAGAACTATCATCGAGTCGGTCCAAAAAATATCTAGTCAAAAAATTGTATCTAATGTTGTAGTTACACGCTTAGCCAGATTGGCCAACAAGGCGGCTCCACATAATTTAAGTCTTGGTGTACTGACTTGTTTCAAGGGTGCCAATCATGATTTCGAACAAAGCAAAAGACTAAAATATCCTTTTGTTGAACATAAAAACATAAAAAACGGCAGCATACGCCTTCTCAGAGGCGTCCGCGAAGCCATGTAATTATATAAATATATTCTGATAAAAGACACTGTCTGGGTATTTTTAAATCATTGATGAAATTTAATTCATTAATGAAATTTAAATCATTATAAAAATCTTTCCAACGCGACTTCATATCATCTGGGACCTCAGTATCCCATAAAATTTTAAGTTTCCATAAGCTTGAATTATAAATTTTTCTACAATAATGACCGGACTAATCAGCCCTGACGGATCATAAATTTTAGACAAAATAGCTCGTTTTGTGAGTCCCAGGTTATTAACATCTTGAATCTCAACAGAATACTGAATGACATCGGAAGCTGCGTTCCAAATTATGTATATCCTTTTCTATTGATGGTAGGATGTTATTGTCCAAACTGTCATTAACAAGTTGGCTTATGAGGTTAAGATTATTAGACAACCATTTTCGAAGCTCAAATCCGGAATCTAAGAAGATAGATGAAACATCTCTTTGAATTCGAATCTTAATCCTTATCTTAATCTGAACTTAAGTTTATACATGTTTTTTTTATTGTCTACACCATACTTACCATAAAATATATTACCGACATTACCCAACTGTGTCGCATGCAAATGCAATTTAAGAAAAACATACATTGTTAGGATTCAAAGCCTAGCGTGAGTCTACTCCAGTAACGCATCAAAATGTAGAAATTCATTTGTTGAAAAAAAATACAAAAATAGCCATATTTAGAAATCAGACTTGTATACCAATTTGAGACTGGTACTAATGATAAATATTTTATAATATATTAATAAATTTTGATTTTAATTGATTTAAAAATTTGTAATAAATCTCGTGAAATCTCAGCAATATTTCAAATACAGTATCGAAAACTTTTCATCTGGGGTATAGACAGAAATCTACGCGAGTAATAAGGGACGCAATGATATGATAATACCACATAAATAAGAGAGACGTATTACTGCGCGCCTCTCCTGTTACCTCGCCCGACGAATTAATAGCTCACGTTGATGTCCCTTCCTCGAGCGAATAGAGGAGAAATTGTAATGCTCTCGCAACATTATAGCAAGCTATTCTTCACGCTCTCATAAAATCACCATACCCAAGATGAAAACTTTCCGATACTGTATATCATTTAGTAAAGCCGGGCCTGGATACTGAACATTATTTAGTGATGAACCGGTATTTGTTGGACAACTAGCATTAAAAACAACCCTACATCGTGTAGTAATGCTTGACAGTTTCATCACTGCATGATGGGTAATGTAATATCCTGAAATATTCTCAGAATCTGCATCTATTTTTGTCATATGTCCTAAAGTTCGATAGTCCTGCATGAAGTTCACATAATCTCTTTTTGAATTGATATCTTTCATAAGACGTTTCTCTAAATTATAAAACATTTTTACAGCGATATCACGCGACTCACCGAGTACATTCATTCATTTTTGAAAGGTATATTTACTATGAATCTACCCGTTTCATCCTTCACAGTTTTTTTTAATGTTTCTCACAGTATTTTTCGTCTTGAATAAAAAATCTATTTATATTTTTGACTTTTTCGATTGTCCAATTTACTAATCTGATCATCAATATTATCATCATCCTTCATAACATAACACGTTATAGAAGTATTAACACTGATACCTAAATTACCAGCAATAATCCATCATTAATGTCCTGTGAGCAAAATTGACCACAAGAAATCCGAACCCAACAACATATCTATATCATCGCAAATATTGAAAGATGAATCGGTCATATTTAATCAAACAATCAAACAATTCCGTCTGTGAACCTGTCGGAGCTTCATTGGAGTTTTCTTGCCCCTTTTGATTAGTATCATTATGTAGAAGCGTATTGTATAGTCTATTACATTTAAAACATTTTTTATATCTACAATCTCTCAAAATGTGCGAAGGGTTGAGACATAAATTCAATTTCTTACTCTCTTCAAATCTGCGAAGTACATCTAGTTTTAAGAAAATACTTCATCCCAGCGGCTCCCAAACTATTTCCCACAGATGATTTTCTATATTTTGTAGGACGGTTTTTCGTTTTATTTGGTCTGTCAGTTGCCAATCTTTCGAGCATTTGACATCTTTGGCGTAAACATTTTTGCATACATACATTACCTCGTAGGTAAGTCACACGCACATTTATACGATTCCCAACCTCTGCGTGTCGAATCATCAAACTTATGTGTCAAATTATAAATTATCAAACGATCTCATGAATCGATATTTTCACCGAGTGTTTCGAGGGATAATAAATAATCGTTAATGTTGTCATATAACACTCCGAGCTCTATATGACTCTTTTGTCATGGTCGGTTGTTCAAAAATATTTTTAATATGAACATGAATCATCAAACTTTCATTTTCATATCGTTCTTTCAGCATTTTCCACGCGATTTCATAATTTGTAGCTGTTGTGTCCAAATTAGCCACAATTTTCCGGGGTTCTTCAGTTAAACATGTTTTCAAATGATAAAGTTTAATGATGCATTACCATGGATTAAAGCAAAAAGATCTCTAAATTCCAACCACCCCTTATAATTTTCATTGAAGGTTGGCAACTCAATAGTCAGTAACTTAATGTGACTGTTATTATTATTATTGGTATTACTCGATCATTTCTGCATGATTGACTAAACTAAAAAAATCGTTTTCAAAAACTACTCTATCATTACTATTTCATCTGGGAAAAGCATTTCTATTTCACTTTGCAAATTCGCAAAAATATCAAAACAAGTCCATACCTTGTTTAATCTAGAACTTATTTCTTTCACAAGAGATAGAGTTAAATTATTTCGTTCTATTGCTTTGAGGAAGTTTTCTAAACGAGTTAGAGATCCTTTTACCCGGCCTCTTTTCAATTTAAGAACCTTCATTTGTTCTGCCATTGTACTTTGAAAAAAAAAAAAAAAAAAAGATTCCCGCCTTGCTACAAAACCTAACCTCAATCGCTAAATAGCAAGTAATAACAATTATTCGGTACAATGTCAGACAGAAAAACACTTCAAACTCAAATATAATGAATATAAAAAAAATTAACAGACTCACAGGATATAGGTACTCGTTCAACTTCTAATCAAACAGCAAACTGCAACCGGCGAAATTGGCCATGTATAGAAGGAGTCCAAGACGCCATTCGACGAAAAAAAATCCAAATACGGCTCGAAGGACCAAATGTTGTAATCACGAAATCACTACACCATGAATAGTGGACTGTAAGCACTTTATTATAAACAAAATACCATTTGAGATGCCTAATCAAGCTAACAAATTTAAAATGATTGAAAATAAAACAATGGCGTCTGGCTCTCAGCTCACAGACGAATCAACGTCTGTCCCTCGTCCTTTTTATCTTAAGTCTCTCGCTCCTCGTTCTTGGTCAGACACGAGCACCCCACTTGATACAGGCGGGAGAGAATAAAATGTTTTGGCCGACACATAGGCGTACTAAAAGTTATTTTGAATTGGGTCCTTAACATGTATTTGTATATTTTACTTGCAATTAATTGTTTCCCATTGATGTTATAGTAATAATTTTATTCTATGTCTGTATATATTTATATTTCTGTATACTGTAATATGCCTTCTTTATATGTATATTAGGGTCCCTAATTAAATAAAAATCTATCTATCTATCTAGCCTCTGGCCACTGGCCACTCAACTAGTTATCTTAAAAAAAAAATATATATTTGGAGAACAGTGCGATAGATATTGTGATTATTTGAAAATAGGTGTTTGTGAGTAGAAGTCTTCTGGACTTACATTGTCTAAAAACAAAGAAAATCAATTATCTGTGTGTGTTTGAGCGTTTCTTTTTTTCTAGACAATGGAAGTCAAGAATAATTCTACTCACACTAATACATTGTCAACTTCTTTCAAACAAACAGGTATGTTGTGCTCGAGGAAGGGATAACGACGTGAGCTGTTAATTCGTCGGTTCGGGTAACAGGATAGGCGCACAGTAGTGCGTCTCTCTTATTTATGTAGTATTATCACATGTAATATATCGTAGATTTCTGTCTATACCCAGATGAAAAGTTTTCAATACTGTATGTATCTCTGTCACTTGCGTGTAGAGCAAAAAATTGTATTTATTAACTTTCTGTATTTGATACTGGCTTTGAACAATGAAATGCGATATTTTAAATGATTTAACCAATTATTTATTGACAGTTGATTATTCAGACAATGTATATTGTTTTTCAATATGTAAAATTGCATCCAACTTTAACTAAAATTATACAGCTTAAAACATGTCTAAATAAAAATAAAACTGTTTAATATACTAGTGGGATGTCTCTAAAATGAACATTGGTCCTAATAATTATGTTAACTTCAGTTATAATTATTGAAGTGTATTTTGTTGTCCACAAAATTGTCCAACAGAAACAGATTTAAAATGAACCTGCATAAACAACGGTAACACATTTCATATAAAAAATCAAATGAAAAAACTTGAATAAGCCATACAGCTTCTAAATTCTACGCTGAAAGCTTCGAAGATATTGATATAAAATACTTCAATTCCAGTTTGAAGTAACTTGTGTGTTGTGTATCAACACTAAACTCTCTGCCAGCACAGATAGTTTGAAAAGATGTTATCTGCAGAATGTTGGACAAAAAATTTAGCGTTAAATGTTTTAAATTATACTGAGATATTGTTTTACAATGTTTAGTTAACTTAGACTTGAAATGTATCTCACAACACATAGCTGTACAACACCTTACTGATAAAAATGTTGCAACTTCACCATATGCGATATTAAGGTGACACTGTAGCTTGGCTAGATGAGACAACATGATTGGCTGGTGCAGGAATCAACATTCATAGGACACGTTGCAACTGAAGATAAGGGTGGAGTGTTATGGTGATTTAAAGGCTAGAAGCAACTGCCCTCGGGAGGCTGGGTGAGCTTCATGTTTTCTTTCAGTGTCATCAATCTGCGAAGTTCTTGGAGAACAGTTTTTATGGAGTAATCTCTCTGCCACCTTGCCAATACAGGAACCTGCCTGTTATCCACCTAAATGCAAAAATAGAATTATACATAATATATCTCGATGAAAACAGTTTAAAATAAGGGAATATTTTCCAAAGTGATGAATTTTGGTAAAAAAAGTATTTTAAGTAAATTAACACAAAGTGATTATTATGTACTTTTCACTAATTCTAATTAGAAATATCTGCTAGTCCAAGTAGTGTGATATCAGAATTTAACAAATGTTTCAAAGTTACTTCCCTAGAACAAATAATTCCGTTAATTATCCTTATAATATAATCAGATCACATAATAACGGAGGGTTACAGAAGCGTAATTCCCCTCATTTCACTGTTCCAAATTTGAATGCGCATGCGCAAGTCGTAATTTTTCAATCAACGCAAACCATTCTGTATATGTATTCATTTGTGTCAATAAAGCTGATCTGGCTGATCAGCTATTTTACATCTGCTCATCTCTCTCTTACACTTGTAATCCGTTTTTTTTCTCTTTTGAGAATAGCTGCACCGGTCAGCTTTACTGACACAAATGAAAAAATCTTTTTGTTTATTGTTGTGATTTTCGCAAAGCTCTCTCAAAATTGGAGAGGACTGTTTTGTTTGTTTAATTATTGTACTAGTACTATAATACTAATCTACAATGAGCGAACCCAAAAAAGGTTGATTTTATTGTGTCACGCGTGGATGCCACAATCGCACTTTCGACAAGAAAATAAAATTTTTCAGATTACCAAAGGATTTGAAAAGGTAGGAAGATTTGAATATTATTTTTGCAATTTGGAGTCTCCTCTCGGTAACTGAATTTGAATACAAGTTTACAATAGGATCAAATTTTTGATCGATTGGTTAACCCGATGTAACCAAGGAGACCTTTCGGAAAAACACCTGCTGAACTGATAGAATGTATGGTGCAGATTTGAAAAATGAACCTACTGCAGTGCCATCCATTTTTCCCTTTAAGAAGAGGAGTAACGTGGATGTTCATATGGGTGAGGAGGAATCAGAAGAAGGCGTTCCTATGAAAATTCAAATCCCCTCAGGTTTGTAGACATTTTTGCAAATTGGTAAAATCTAAATTCATTTTGGTCTAGAGCAATTTTCACTGCTTCAGAAAAATCATCTGATTTTGGCTTTTAGAATCACATTTATTTAAAGTAAGCATTTAGAGATTCATACTCTATCGATGAAAGCAAATATTTCTTCATAGTAACGTCATTTATTTGTTTTCAATAAAACATTTGATAAAAATCCCTCAATACTGAGTTTGGTTCATGAAGTCATTATGGAAGTTGTAGGTCTCAGATTTATTAATATAATCCAGTATGATTGGGTTTAGAGACGAGGATCGATTGTAGCACCACCAAACTTGTATGCTAGTAGTTGGAACCATAATAAACACGAAAAAAAAAATTGTTTACCAAAATTCCAGGGATAGAACTTTTTTTTTCGTTTAAAAATAAATAAAAAGTTGTTTGCTGTAATATTGGAAAGTAAATGATTTATCGAAAAAAACAACTCAACAAGGTGAAAGACAATTCAATAGTAATTTCTTATGAAATGCGCTCGTTTTTTCAGAAAACCTGATTGAACGCCAACGTGAACTTTCAGCAGAGGCGGATTCAGGTCCTCTGACGCCCTAGGCTACCAAAATTTTGCCACCCTTTTGAACTCTTAATAAGTTTATAAAACGTTTTAATAATGCACATAGATAATTTTTAAGTGAAAGTCTTTCAGGTTTACCCTTACCGCCGCTGAAAATTCTGACGGAGCCGAATATTTAATTGGTCATAAATCTGCTTAAAATAATCGGAGAAGAAAAAGGAAAAGTTCATACCGTTTCTGAAGACTCCTACCTTCTTATGCAAACATAATATGCGAGTATTTGTGTACCTAAAATGTGTTTTGTTGTACTTCACGGAAATGTTTGCGGATGACCCGAAAATCATAAATAATTTAGTAAATATGGAATTATTATACTGAAGCAGCAACTCTTTGGACTATATGCAACAATTTGAAAGTAGTGTGAATATACATGCCAAAATAAATACTTTGTTTTACTCCTGCCTCATTTTCAATTTACCCATAAAACCGGCATTACTAAGTGTATTTCTTGTGGGGAATTGAATTATCTTTCGCCTTGTTGAAATTGTTTCTTGATAAATCTTATATATACTTTCCGAAACAACAGCAAAAAATATATATTTTTATAAATAAATTTTTTTTTGGGTTCCACCCCTGATATTTCAGTAAACAATTTTTTTTTCTAACAATATATGATGTCAAGAAGTCATGTGTTGATTTTCAAAGTCCTACGATTCATTCTTCACTTGTGGAGATAGAGAAGAAAAAAAAAAAACGTTTGTGTATTGGCTTCCACACAACTTCAGAATTGGAATATTTGTTCCCAAGGTTGGGTATCTTTGAAACAACCATATAGAACACTTATTAGATTAGTAACGACTCCACCCACAGCGTCCACAGCGGTTTATTTCAGAGAATTTTCAATATAGAAAGTCCAAATAGAAACTTATCTATTTTTATGATATCCAATTGAGATTTTTTCGAATCGTTTATGAAAAAACATTCATATGACAGATTGTACTTTTTCATGTTTTCAACGATTATAAGATTAAATATAGATTCAAGAAATAGAAGCTACCCAAAACACCAAAACTACGTCACTTTCAATCGACGCCCGTTTCGCTAGAGCCTATAGCCCTTGAGAATGCTAACATTGTTAGCGTAACGCGCGTCGAGTGAAAGTGACGTAGTTTTGGTGATGTGGGTAGCTTCTATTTCTTGAATTGTATTCACACCAAAGGTTCCAAACATCCATTTTCGGTTAAATATAGATGTTTGTTCGACAGGAATGGTCATATTTCCTATAGAATATACCGAGTGGGAAACAAAGTTCATTTTTTTACACCTAATGAAAGCAGTTAATGAAAAATAATGAAAAAGTTTTAAGGGGCAATGAAAGATAATTACCATTCAATTACGCGGATACGTTATTTGGACATAATGTAACTCTTATACAGGGTGTATCTTAAATGATGTCATTAATTTCAGGTGGTGATTCCTTGTCACATATGGAAAAAAGTTCATACAAACCTGTGTCGTAACTTGCTCCGTTTCCGAGTAACAGGATGTCAAAAGTTTAATATAAATTTGGTTTTTCATTAATTACTCGAAAATCTTTACGCCGATTCTGATTAAACCTTGTGTGTTTGTTGGTAGTAAGAAGGACTTCTTTTCATGGAATTAGATTTTGAATTTTAATCCAGTGGCGTCGCAGTTAATACCCCGTTACTCGAAAACGAAGCAAGTTAGGACCTACGTTTATATTTATATAAACTTTTTTCTTAACCCTTTGCGGTGCTAATCAAGGAAATGAAAAACAGTCTATTTAAAATATGCAGTTTACAACAGTTTACAACAGTTTTTTAGACTTTCGTTCACATACCAAATTTACTTTCATTATTTATTCCCTACTTTGTGATTATGTATTTCGAAATAATTTAGTTGAATAAAAATTATTATTATTTTTATTATTATTATTATTATAATGCAATTCCGAGTTTAGAGTTTATACCATTTTTAAATAAAAAAAAACATTCGAGTAAAAAATATTTATTGGACAGTTAAATATAACCATAGCGCAATTATGTACCTACTAATTTTTGGAAGTATTTGTGTAAGTTTGTATTTTGCTTTGTATACCTCTTTATATCTTCTTTCATAAAGGACACCGCACACTTTTATAGGGAAATTGGCCCACTGTCGAATCGGCTGAATTTTTGATATGTTGTAGTCCAAGTCATTCCAAACAAAAAGTCCAATTGGCAAAACTTTTTCTATAGGCTAGTTTTGACGGTAGAGGACGTTGAATATTCTCATTTTCTCTGTTTTTAAACAACAAAAAACGTTACCCTGAATAATTTTTACTATTCTGAGTAATCAAGATATAAACATTCATCAATTAAAGATAATATTAAAAGTATTGTTCATTGGTGACATTACATATGGTCAATTATACAGTGTGTTCCATCTTGTATGGTCAAACTAATACTTCAAGTTGATGATAAAACTCTTGTTATTAACATGCTTATATTAGCTTCACTTGTATGTATGTACGTGTCTATCTAATTAATTCCGGTGACAATGCAATATGACATTTTTGTAATAGAAAAAAAGAAAATGGCGGCTCCATGATGGCGGACGAGATTTGTGATAATGGTCCGATTCAATTCAAAATTGGTATAATGAAAGGATTTTCGGGGTCAGAGATTATGATGTATTTTTCAATATTCATAAATTCAAAATGGCGGCTCCAACATGCTGGATGAGATTTGTGATTGTGGTCAGATTCGATTCAAAATTGGTATGTGGGGGGTTTTTAGGTCATATGTTTCAAATTTTTTGTCAAAATTTATAAATTGAAGATGGCGGCTCCAAGATGGCGCACGATTTTTGTCATTATGATCTGATTCGATTCAAAATTAGTGTGTGAGGGTTTTCGGGGTCAGAGATTATATTGAAGATGGCAACCCAAAATGGTGGCCGAGTTTCGTGATTACGGTCAGATTCGATTAAAAATTGGTATAAGGGGGTTTTCGGGGTCGGAGATTTTTCAGTCATAAAAAAGATTATGTAGTTTGAAAATACTAAAGAACACGGTTTACTTCCAAAATGGACTAAAAAGTTAAAAATAATTGACAATTCGTTCCACCATCCAACCCAATTTTTTTCGTATCGCCCTGTACTGAACTTGAAATTGAACTTTAACGCATTATGAAAATATTATAGTCCAGATTCGTTTTGAAAATTGTTCGAGAATGGCTACTGGATAATATGAAAAATTATGTAGTTTAAAAGTACTAAAGAATACGCTTTACTTCCAACATGGACTAAACAGTAAAAAATATTTGACAACTGAATTACTCAAATGTGAAGAAAGCCTGGGTGCTTCCGATCTACATTCTTATATTTTTTATTTTAATATAACAATACTGAGCGTCTAAGAGCTCAAGAGAACTTCGTCAAGCACCCTATGCTTTTTTTACATTGAATTGTCAATTATCTTTTACTTTTTAGTCCATTTTGGAAGTAAAGCGTGTTCTTTAGTATTTTTAAACTACATAATATTTTTTTATGACTGAAAAATCTAAATCTCCGATCCCGAAAACCCTCGTATACCAATTTTTAATCGAATCTGACCGTAATCACGAAACTCGGCCACCATTTTGGGTTGCCATCTTCAATTCATGAATTTTGACAAAAAACTCATAATCTCTGACCCCGAAAACCCTCACACACTAATTTCGAATCGAATCAGATCATAATGACAAAAATCCTCCGCCATCTTGGAGCCGACATCTTTAATTTATAAATTTTTGACAAAAAATTTGACACATATGACCTAAAAAACCCCCACATACCATTTTGAATCGAATCTGACCACAATCACAAATCTCATCCAGCATCTTGGAGCCGCCATTTTGAATTTCTGAATATTGAAAAAAACATCATAATCTCTGACCCCGAAAATCCTTTCATCATTCCAACTTTGAATTGAATCGGACCATAATCACAAATCTCGTCCGCCACCATGGAGCCGCCATTTTCTTTTTATCTATTACAAAAATGTCATATTGCATTGTCACCGGAATAAATTACATAGACACATACATACATACAAGTGAAGCTAAAATAAGCGTGTTAATATCATCAACTTGAGGTATTAGTTTGACCATACAAGATGGAACACACTGTATAATTGACCATGTGTAATGTCACCAATGAACAAAACTTTTATATTGATGAATGTTTATATCTTGACTACTCAGAATAGTGAAAATTATTCAGGGTAACATTTTTTGTTGTTTAAAAACAGAGAGAATGAGAATTTTCAACGCCCTCTACCGTCAAAACTAGCCTATAGAAAAAGTTTTGCCAATTGGACTTTTTGTTTGGAATGACTTGGGACTACAACATATCAAAAATTCAGTCGAGTTGAACAACATGCAATTTTCGGCAATTCTCGGTAGAGGGGCGTTTTTTTAGGGTCCCCGCAAACTATTGGGACTGTCGGACAACTAGAATGACCCAAACAATTTGTCTGACAATATTACCACTAAATTGTCCATATTTTTATCAACAGATTCTGAGAAAATTCGATGTGTGGTAATAAATTTTATGACGTCATAACATGGCCGATCAACAATTGTCTGATCGCATTATTTCACAAGTATCATACCGGGAAAAAACGTCTTTCACCTTTTCAATAATAACTAAGTCTGTCATTTTAGAGATATTGAAAATTTCAAAAAATCTTGAATAATAATCAGTTATTATTGAATACCATGTATTGTTACATTTATAAAGGTCCAAGGCAGTTTTCTGCCAAGGCCTATCTGGAATTTCATCAACCATCATTGGCTCTTTGGAATTTGTTCGGTGTTCTATGCATTGAGGAGAATTCCTTACTGAATTTTCAATTTGAGTGGAGAAGCCTAGCCACTAAACAGCTGTTTCTTGCTATGTTGCGGCATTCAATAATTCCGAAGTGCCCATCATGAATTATTTTAACACCGTAAGTTGTAGCATGTGAGAAATAACCTGTCTTGAATTTCTTAGCAGAATTCCTTCAGAAGAGGAAAAATCGAAGCGATACTGAAAGTAAGGGTGCAACTCATTAGGTAATTTATTTTGATTTGGCCACCCTTCATTAGTGTATTGTTTTATTCTGGTAAAAAGTGGGTCATTATTTTGTTGTTTTAATTTGTTCAAAAAAACTGGATTTCACTTGAATTGACCGCACTATAAGATGCACATGTGTCTCTGCTTCAGAAGCTAATTCTTCTTCATCAGGTTTTTTTGCCTCTTCAAAAAAATTTCGAGACAAAGCATCCGCTATAATATCTTTGCCATGGGAATAAAAAATTTGGTAATTATAACGCATTAGCCGTATTCGAAAGCGTTGTAATCGCGGTGCCAATTAATCAATTGGTTTTGTTTGTAAAGCAAGGGACGGTGATCGGTTTGAAGTAAAAGCGATGGTAACCCAGTTTTTCCATTTTTGGTTTGCACATCAGACACGCCCCCAATCCGTAGGATGGCCCGTTCCCCTGAATAAAAATTTGTTTTGTGGGGTCAAAATAGGCTAAAACCGGACATTCTTAAAGTATTTTCTTTGATTTTTCAAAAGCATCTTATTGTGAAATTCACCAAATAAAACTCACATTTTTCTTGAGCAAAGACGTTAGGTTTTAAAATTTGTGATCGATTACGAATAAATCTGATTGAAAAATTCAGCATGTCTAAATATTATAAAATTTGTTTCCGATTATTTGGTTCTGGAAATTCGCAAATAGCACGGTTTCTTTACTGATCTACAGAAATTCCTGGGTTTGAAATTTGTTTACCTAAAAATGTCAAAGACTGGACCTCTAAAATACATTTGAGTTTAATGTAATACCGTCATGTCCTACTTTCTTCAAAACTTCAAATAAAATTTTATTGTGTTTTTCAAGTGTTCTAGCATGCATTAAAATGTCATCAACGTTGTATTTTGTTAAAAAGGCGTTTAAAGAAATATCTACCAAACGGAGTTATAAACGTAGTCAAAAGTCGAGAATCTTTGCTTAATTTAATTTGATGAAACCCTGAATTGGTGTCCAATTTTGAAAAATAATTTGATCCTGAAATTATTGCCTAAATCGTTTTTACTTGCCTATAGGAAAATGTGCTCTTAAAACTGATTTGTTTAATTGTGTATAATCGACACAGAGCCTGATTTTATTAATTTTATGAAGCACCACAATAGGACTAACCCAATCGGTAGGAAAATCTACTGGCTCAATTATGTACAAATGTTGTAATCCATGGAGCCCTTCCTTCAAAGACTTTAAAAGTGGTATAGGAACTACTCTCGGCACAGACTGAATAAATGGTTGTAGATTTTCAACGCTTGATTTCCAACTCTGTTTTGAATTTTCCCTATATCATAGAAGATTTTTGGAAAATGTTTTTAATATTTGTTTTTGAATTGTAACAGAATCAGTTAAAATTAATGGTGCGACTTGACGATAAACTGAATGAAGAACTTTCAATTCTAAAATAGCTAATCTCCCTAATTAAATCAGAACTAATTAAACTTTTTGGTAGGCAAGTTATAACTGCACCACTATCAATTCAAAATTTTTGTTCAGTTTTGAAATAAGAATTGAAGCGACTAACTCTTTGGAATCTACTTGATTAATTTCATGATTGATCGTATAGACCCCAAGAAATTGTCTGTTTCGACTTCTGATTCTTCAGTAGAAGGCTCATAATTTACAGTATTATATAAACTTTCTCATTCTAAAAAAACATCTACTTGAATAGATCTGACCTGACTGTATTTTCTGCATACAGACGTCCAATGTTCATTTTTCTGACAGTTTCGGCATGTAGATTGATTTGCAGGACATTTAACGATCATGCGGCTGAAGACCACAAAATCCACATTTAGACCACTTTTTGCCTTTTTTCTCCAGTGAACTACTCTGTAATTCTCTAGTAGTTTTGTCTGTTGCTTGCACACGGCCAATTTGTCTGTAAAGCCCATAGCTCCGCTTGCTTTGCTTCTAATGTACATTGCAGTAGTGTCAAAGTCTCTTTCAGATGAACCCTTTCTGATGTTCGTTGGTACGACATGCCCACTAAAATCCTGTCTCTAATAAGTTGTTCTTTTAATATTCCATAATCACAGTGCTCTACCAAACTGTGAAGACTTGTTATGAAACAATCCACCGAATCATCTGGTTTTTGTCTCCTGGAATTGAACTTGAAATGCTCAAACATTATATTTCTTCTCGGAATAAAGAATTTTTGGAAGTCGCCTTAGCTTCTTGGTATGTTGAAGGTTTAATTTGAAATTAAACAGCCACC
Source organism: Chrysolina haemoptera (assembly GCA_958298965.1). Lineage (NCBI taxonomy): Eukaryota > Metazoa > Arthropoda > Insecta > Coleoptera > Chrysomelidae > Chrysolina > Chrysolina haemoptera. The sequence continues at coordinate 13,707,978 of OY282600.1, read as the reverse complement.
TCTTCCGATTCTTCCCTTGATGTACATAAGAATGTCGATTTTATCTTTATCTGACTTGGATATCTGCCTGAAGACCGACATTTATCTCTCAAACCTTTTTTGCCAAGCCGGCCATGCCGCTGGCACTGAGAAGTTGAAATTTTCTGGGGGTGAGACACGAGTAGGAGCCGTTATTTATACCTGTAACAGAATCACTTGTTGCAGGTCGTGGCATTTTTGGGTGTATGATTTCAACACGTGCCTGTATGCCAAAGTGATGATTAGGTTTGGATAGTTTTTCAACAATTATTTGACTGGTTTTAAACGGCCAAACAAATGATTTTCACTCGTAAAGACCATACCGCTGCCACCATGTTTAGATATGGTTCTTGTAATAAAACAGAAGATTTTTTACATCATTCATTCTTCTCCCGGCTCGTTTACAAGTTATCTCTTCATAGGTTCATAGAGTACCTGGCGACCCTCGATGATTCCCTCAATTTTGGTCAAAATAAATTGAGCTACTTTGCTCTAAATTATCTAGTGCGATCTTCATTATAAGACAACTCATGAAACTTGTGAGTATGGATGTCCTACTAAACACCTACTATGAATTTTTTCATTCTCATATAGCTTATGGTATAACTTTATAGGGCAATGCGACCAATTCAGTAAAAGACTTCAAACTTTAAAAAAGGTTGTTAGAACTATTGCGTTTGTAGGTTACAGAGACCGCTGTCTGCCACTATTTCAAAAATACGGTATCATAACATTACCATCTTTATATACAGTCTGTCCCAGCAGCCACACCCTCGTATTTTCTCGACAGTACGATAATTTCAAAAGTTATTTTTCATAACATATAGTACTCAAAAATATCTTCCTTCAGGTTGATGAAATATTCGTATATACATTTTCCACGGCTACCTACGACTAATTGAAAAGTAAAAAATTGGGAAAAACATACTAATTTTTTTATCGCAAAAATGACACCAGATTCTGTTTCATAACACCCTAAAAATCCTATATCTCAGTGACTGATTCATTAAAATATACAGGTGTCATCTGTTACTAGCAACAATATTAATTTTTATTCATCCGTAATCATTGGTTGCTTTCGAATTTTTTTTTCTCTAGGCACAAAGTCAATTGATGCTATATATCCAAATATTACTTTTTCATGGCTTGCTATGACCAGTTGAAAAGTGAAAAATTGAGAAAAACACACTAAGATTTTTTACTTCGAAACTAACATCAGATTCTGGTTCATAACATGCTTAAACCCCAGATCTCATTAAAATATACAGGGTGTCTTGAAGACTAGTTACATTTTCAATTTGTTTTCATCCGTAATCTTTGGTTGTTTCAGTTTTTTTTTCTATTGTAACAAAGTACCTAAAATTTTCAATTACTGCTACAGAAAATAATTAAATATTGCTTTTTCATGGCTTGCACACATTAAGGATATTTTAAGCACAAAAGTAGCAGCGGTCGCATTCAAAACACCCTAAAACACCCATCTCAATACTTGAATCTAAAAATATACAGGGTGTCAATTTGATAACCTTCATTTATCCGTAATGTTGAACTGTTTCTAAAAATTTATTTTCCATTCAAAAACACCAAAAGTATTTAATTGATGCTGTATAAAATAACGAAATATTATACTTCCATATGACCAGTTGAAAATTGAAAAATTGGGGTAAACATCCTTCTATTTTTGAGACAACAGATCCTGGTTGAAAATATACCGCAAAGCCAGAATTCGTTGTTCAGGTCATGAAATTATACAAGATATCATCCTGTAAATGGTAACATATCTTACTTTTCATTCGTAAATTTTGTTAAGCGTGTTTACAACGAGAATCTGGTTAGGAACAATCTAAATCACTCAGATCTTGTCACTTAAATCATTAAAATATACAAGGTGTCATCTGTAAAACCAGCAACCAAAATTATTTAATAAAGAGTTAGACATGTTTTCATTTACAGATGACTTCCTTTATAATTTCATGATTCAGGCAACAAGATTCTGGGTCTTTATGGTGTTCTAAACCAGAATTTGGTGTTAGCCCGGAGATCTTTAGTATGTTTTCCTTAATGTTTCAATTTTTAACTAATATATCTAGGCATCAAAAAGTAATATTTGGGTATTTTTCATTTTTGTCAATTGAACGTTTTTGGGTAGTTTATAACTGGAGAAGAAATTTTGTAAATCAACTGTACGCTATGGATGAATAAGCGTTATCAATTTTGCGAGCTATAGATGACACCTTGTATATTTTTATGATTCGAAAATTGAGGTCTATGAATATTAGGGTGTCCTGAACCAGAATTTTTGACTTTTCGACTGGTTATACTAGACATGAAAAAGTAATGTTTGAATATTTTCTAGAGCATTATTCGAAATTTCTTAAGTAATTAGTGACTATAGAAAAAAAAATTAAATCAACCAAACATTACGGATGAATAAAATCAATACTATGTTATTTAGAGGCGACACCCTGTATATTTTAAAATAATCAAGTACTGTTATTTGGGGGTGTCGGAGTGTTCTGGAATGGAATTCAGTATTATTTTTGGCATAAAAAAATTCCTAGTATATTTTTCCCAATTTTTTACTTTTTAATAGCACTGAGATTTGGGGGAAACAGAATCTGGTGTTATTTTTGCGATAAAGTGGGACACACTGTATATCTGTACCCTGGAGGTAAACTGCACTATGTACACTTGATTACACATACACATAGTGCAGTTTACCACCGAGGTACAGATATATACCAGCAACTAAAAATTTATTATAAAAAACATAAAATTTCGCTAAATTCAAACTTCTATGATTACAACACTAGTGCAGATATTAGACCTATAAAATACAGATTGAAAAAAATCTAGTTTTTGGTGCCTTTAAAACAAACTATAATGTCATTAAATTTTTTTTAACAAATTGGTACAGATATTCAGATGACATTATAGTTTGTTTTAAAGGCACCCACAGACAAATGGACACCTTTCATTAATATATTAACACTATTCAACCAAACATTAAATTCAAAATAGTAATAGAAGTAGAAAATTCAATTAATTTTTTAGATTTGACAATGAGCAAAGCCAACAAACATCACTTAGCTATTTTTTATAAACCATTCATAATAATTCGGTACATCCATATACACATAAAATATCACCTCGGTCATGTTAGCTCCCGGCCGGCCAGCTCCAAGCTCGATTATTCCACCACGGTCACAAGGGAGCCTGTTTTTTTTTTGTTGATTGTGTTTATTTGGTAGCCACCAAATGAGAATTACCATTACGGAATGGAGTATTTTAACAAGTTCGAACCTCGCAATATTTTAACCATAACACTCGATTATTTTCAACATTATTTTGAAAATGACTTTTTGAGCGACTTCAATAAAAGCAAAAGTGCCAGCTCCAACCAAATGAAGTAGTAGTTCATGTCAAATCTAGCAATATTTTTACCATAACATTTGATTATTTTCAACCTTAAGAAGTGGCCGGCCTCGACCGGCAATGTATCAGGGATGTGAATCAGATAACTATTAATACAAAAATTATATTTTGCAAGACTCCAGTCAACGAAAAAGTGCCAGCTCCAAGCATGAGAAAGTGTCAAACTCTGCGATTTTATCTCTAAGATTTTCGATTATTTGCAAGCAGAAGAAGTGGCCGGCCTCGACCGGCAATGGTTTAGGGATGTAAATCAGATAACAATTGATACAAAAATGATTTTCTGCACGACTCCAGTCAACAAAAAAGTACCAGCTCCAAGCATGACAAGTGTCAAACTCGGCGATTTTATCTCTAAGATTTAAGTGTTATCTGATTTACATACCTAATCCATTGCCGGTCGAGGCCGGCCACTTCTGCCTGCAAATAATCGAAAATCTTAGAGATAAAATCGCCGGGTTTGACATTTCTCATGCTTGGAGCTGGCACTTTTTCGTTGACTGGAGTCGTGCAAAAAATAATTTTTATATCCATAGTTATCTGATTCACATCCCTGATACATTGCCGGGCGAGGCCGGCCACTTCTTAAGGTTGAAAATAATCAAATGTTATGGTAAAAATATTGCTCAATTTGACATGAACTATTACTTCATTTGGTTGGAGCTGGCACTTTTGCTTTAATTGAAGTCGCTCAAAAAGTCATTTTTGCAATAATAATTATTTTATTTACTTCCCAAAAAAATTATCGGTCAAGGCCGGACACTTCTTCAGCTTGAGTTTGATAGAATGTTGTGGTAAAAATATAGCGAGATATGTCATGAACTGCTACCTCATATGCATGGAGCTGGCACCTTTTCTTTGATTGAAGTCGTTCAAGAAGTAAGTCCGGCCACTTTTTCATGTTGAAAATAATTGAGTATTATGGTTAAAATATTGCGAGATTCGAACTTGTTAAAATACTCCATTCCGTAATCGTAATTCTACCGAATAAACACAATCAACTTTAAGTAGATATAAAAAAATAACAGGCTCCCTTGTGACCGTGGTGGAATAATCGAGCTTGGAGCTGGCCGGCCGGGAGCTAACATGACGGAGGTTAAAATATCAGCACACACAGATTAGTAAATATTACACTTTCTGAAGAAAATTTTAACAAAGAATTAAATATTATAAAGCAGATAGAAGTTAAGAATGGATATCTAGTCAAATCAATAGAAAATATTCTTGGTAAAAAACTGCCTAAAGAGGCTATCCAGGAAGTGTACCCCACTTTGAGGAACCTTGACAATAATTATAGAACTTCAACTCATTCAGGACCCGTCACGGAAAAAATAGCTTCATTTATGCATAAACAAAATTTAAGAGTAGCATATAGAACAGATAACACATTGGGAAAGTTTATCAAGAATAATAAAGATAAAATAAAAAAATAAGTTGCATGAGTCAACGAATTAGCGATAATTATTTTGATTTATAAGAAAGGTATTCAAGTAATTTTCAATGAAGAATAATTTAATGTACTACATTCGCTTGAAAAAGATACTGTGTATCGAAACATGTTGCAAAGACAATAATTTTTGTGGAAATTTTATTTGTCTTTTACCTTAGTGTCATAACTATGGATTTCCTTCAAGTAACAGCCACGTTAATCCAAAAAAAGTAATATTTTTATTTTGTATCTGTTTGGACTAAGGTAAATGTACCAATTATCGACAGTGACCCAATCATCGACAGTTTCCATTTATTTTCAATATAACAAGAAGAGGGGTGTAATGAAAATTTTTATTCGACGAGTTTTTAGCTTCTAGTTTTCGGAACATATTCAAATTTACCACCAATTTCTTCTAAGCATCCCCATCACAACAACTGGTGCTAATAAGTCGAGTGTCAGTCGGCGTCGGGTGAACACTGTTTTTCTTGCTGATCTGGTAAGTGCGCACTCTTTACTTATATTTCCCTAAATCCACAAAATGCTATTGAAGTATGATATTTTGAATGGGAAGCTATTTCCATATGGTTGTTTGTCTTCATTTCTACGAAAACAATATAATTCATTTGTTATTACATGAGAAATTAGTGTGTCGATAATAGGTACATCTAAAACATGTTGTGTTCTAGATATTGACATAAGTGTCGATAAAAGGGTTATGCAAGATGATTTTTGACTTACTATCAGAAACTCACTTTTAATGTTCCTTCAAAAAGTTATTTCGTTGGTATGTTCAATTAACTCCAAATTTTCTGTGTACCAATTATCGACACACTGTTTTTCTTTGATTAATCAAATTGTAGCACAAATAATCTTGCTGTCGATAATGAGTACAAATCTATGTCGATAAATGGTGTGACCTTCTGTCGGTGACTGAGACTCAGTACATAAGTTTTGATTTACAATTTTATGGAAGCTAGTTTTTATTATTTCAGTTATGCTATAACAATCAGTTCAGAAAATGTTGAAAATTTTCCTCAATATCAATCGACATTTCAGTTTGATGATTTTATCATCTATTCTTTTACGTGTCGATTATCAGAACATTCATGTGACGGTAATTGGTGATATTTCGTTTTCAGTTTACTACATATTTAAAAAATGTCCAGAAGACTACAGTAATCATATGTGTGATTGCAGAGCCAAAACGTTTGAGTACACGTGGTGTATATGAAGTACTTGAAATGGAGGAAATAGTTTCTAGGAATTGATACTGTACCAAAGATTTTCTTTTAAGTTTATTCGAGAATTTATATTTAAGTTGTTTTTGTTTAACTTCTATGTGTTCTTTATTCATTATGAATAAAAATTGAACTTTTTTACACTGTTTTATTCACAATAGATAAAAATATACTGATGTAAGATGGCTGAATCTGTAGTGTTAGAGGAAAGTGGCTCTGTAAATAATGCTAATAATTTATTTATGTGCTGCAAGAATAAACCTAATTTTACATACTATGTGTGCATTAAGTGTTCCCGCATACTGCACAAGAGCTGTTTGCAGCGAATGAAAAACGTGCACTTTATTGATTCTCACAAAATAGTGTGCAAGGAATGTCACTCTATACTGATAAGATGTTGACGAGAATACACATGAAATGTGTATAAAAAATGTACATGAACTCGCAAATGACAATGATGAAAAAGATAAGTATATCAGCAAATTACATTTAGAATTAAAAACATTTTTCGATCAATCAGTCGATATGGAATCAGAACTTAATGCTACGATTAAAGAAAAAGAACAAGAGATAAGAAACTCAAATAAAAAAGTTCAAACACTGAAATCCCTTATAGCAAAAAGCATTGATGACAAAAACAATGTTAGCGATAATTGTACACAAACAAGCTGTGATGCCAACGGAAACGGAGTTGTTATACAGGAAGGGACACACACAGACATTATTACCTTTTCTACAGGATGGACTCAAACAGAAATCGAATGTAAAAATGAAGAAGATAAGAAGAAAAGTAAACGAAAATTCTCTCTCAAGGAAAAGAAAAGCACAGTCAAACCGAAAATGAAAAAGAAGAAGTCTGGTGAAAATGTTCTGGAAAATGGGTTCAAGGTTCTAATGATGGACAAAGATGATAAGTAAGAAAAGAGTATCATGACTATCAAATTTTGAAATCGGATAACAAATCAAAAACAACTTGGCAGATCATTAACCATATTCAAAAAAAACCTAAACGGAATAGTGTAATAACTGTTAAACATAATGATGTTGATATTGGAGAAAAAGAATTAGCTAATAAGTTCAATGAGAATTTCACTAAGCGATTGATTGAAAACAGGTGCTGCGATTTAAATTTCCTTGTACAAAATATACCAATGAATTCAAATAGTTTTTTCCTATCTTCAGTTTGTGAGAGTGACGTCTTAGAGCTCATTTCTCAACTGAAAAATTCAAATGCTTCTGGTCATGATTTTATCTCTAATAACTTGCTGAAAAACTGCCGCCATGAACTATGTCGTCCCTTGACATATTTGATAAATCTGTCCTCTGTAAATGGAATTTTTCCATCTTATATTTATATTATATATATATATATATATATATATCTTATAGGTAGGAGGCAAAAAGTAAGAATTGGTCAATGCATAGGCGATGACTGTGATATTATGCAGGGAGTTCCCCAGGGTTCGAATTTAGGCCCCTTCTTTTTCTTGTTATTTGCCAATGATCTGATTTCATTCATAAGCAAGACAAACTCGGCATTCGTCACAAGTTATGCTGACGACACAAATATTTTGATTGTTGAAGACAACATGGATGCACTCCAAAAAACTGCTGAGGATATATATGATAAAATCATATTGTGGGCTGAAAAAAACAATTTGCAACTCAACAAATCTAAAACTAGCACCATATTGTTTAGCAGAAGCGGTCAAAGGGAATCGAATGTGATACTCTATGAAAACAGTGAAAAATCAATTAGTCCAGTAGAAACTGTAAATATGCTAGGAAATGTTTTAGACAAAAAATTAATATGGAATCATCATATTGATGCATTGTGTACTAAACTGAAGAGAAGCTGCTATTCTATTAGATTCATGTCAAATCACTGCAGCCCTAGTATACTCTTAACATTGTACCATGCTGATTTCCATTCACACCTTCGATATGGTATACTCAACTGGGGTATGAGTGCCTCTGTCCAAAGGATATTTCAGCTGAAAATTCTTACAGTTGTCAGCACTTATATATTAGAGGCTAGTGCATACGTTTTCAAAAATAAATACATTTTTCATTCCCATTGTCCATCACATAACCACAATACTCGTTCTAGAGATCTAATCTTAACAAACGCTCATAGAACTTCCTTGTATGAAAAAAGTGTAGAGTACAGTGGTTGTAAATTATACAACATGCTTCCAATAACTCTTAAGAATTCTCCAAATATTCATGTATTCAAAAGTCAGCTGAAAAAAATGTTACTTCAAAGGACTTACACCATTCAAGAATTCACTAATCGACTAACATGAGATCTTCAGCTTTAGCAGATTTGGTTGTACTGTTCACTCCTAATTGTTGTGTTCTGAATCACCGAATACTCTGGCATACATTTTTTTTGTATATTTTTTTATTTATTTTTTGACTGTCTTCTTGTAATGAGAAATTGTGTGTTGTTTGCTGTCTTTTCTTTTGACATTTTCTTTGTTTATTGGACATTGATTTTTCAATTGTACTTTTCAACCAAAGAAATAAAAATATTATTATCATTATTATTATTATTATTATTATTATAAATATATCATTGATACTAGTTTTTGATTTCTCATGGTGTCGAAAATTGGTACTCATACATGTCGGCAATTGGTTACTGATCTTTTTCAGGTGTCGAAAATTGGGACATCTGCTCAACGTTTTCATTCATTCGATTTGAATTATTTCACAATTTTATGATCAGTTTTTTTGTCTGTTCAACGAAATTAAAAGTACAAAAATTTAGAAATCAAATATTGCAACCAGATAAGAATACCCCTTGAGTTCGAAAAGTATTCGTCTTTCTCACGAATACGCTATTCTGTCGATAATTGAGACATTTAACTTATAGCAGTCGGGCCCTATATCCGGAGCTTCGAGACATCCGAAGGGCGCGCTGGTGCCATTTACCCAGAAGCGACTCCCCTCGTCAGTGGGGTGAGTAACTACTGAGTCCGAGAATCATGTGCCCTGAGCAGACGGAGTGAACCAAGGATGACAGCATTCTGCATTCGTCCGGCAAAGATTTCTGCCACATCACGGCAAAGTATTATTATTATTATTGTGAGACTGACCAAATATTCCGAAAGTCTAGGCAACTCTCCTAGCATTTTCCAAGTGAAAATCTACTCCATCAGAAAATACGTCCAGTTCAACATAGAAAGAAATTTTCGCAGACAAGAGATAATTATGTCAGATAGCTAAGCAGACATTTATGCTCTGAACTCCATGTAATCAAATCCAAGATAGGGTGGTACAGCCTAAATAAACCAAATGAACTAGGTAAGAACACCGTTACCATCCTATGGATTCCGGGATACACCGGAGTGGAGGGTAATGAAACACCATTTCTGGGACCTGAACTCTTCTGCAGAATAAGTACCAGCACAATACTTTATGAAATTGCAGAAGAAATACAAAACCAAAGATCCCAGTACTGGATAAAATAACAAGGAATGAGGCAAATCAAGTAACTACTGGGAAACTACAACCACAAGTCATCAAATGACTGCACCGGCAAGAGTAAGAACAAGCTCAGAATACTAATTGGAATCTTAACAGGACACTGCGGGTTGAGGGGGCACCTTAAGAAACTCGTACTAGTCGAAGAAGAAGAATGCAGATTTTGTGAGGTAGAGGACAAAACCTCTATTCATGTTATCTCAGAATGCATTACCCTGCAAAACCTGAGGGTAAGATACCTCGGAGAATACCATATAGAAGAGGAAAACCTACTTAACCTGAATCCATCCAATATCCTGAACGGGCTGGACAGCAGAAGGGGTCATAATTACCCACTATAAGATAAAACTTCTCGAACAACGAAGAAATGTCAGTGATTTCCTTATCATTTTCAAAATATTAACAAACTGTTATGACTCACCTAAATTAGTGTCAATGATATCTTATCATGTTCCTCAAAGGTATACCAGGAATAGACAATTATTAGCGTGTCCCAATTATAAAACAAATTTAGGAAAAAATTCACCAATGACCAGAATATGTGATTCATTCAACAAATACTGCAATGATGAAAACATCTTTTCCATGTCCTTATATTCCTTCAAAAAAACTGTAAAATTTATTTCCTAATGTCACGATAATAAGTAATTTGTAATCATAAATGAGAATGCTTACTATTTTTCCCGTATTTCATATATTCCTTTTTTTCCTTTAAAAAATATTCCCATATTGGAATCTTTTTTCCTTATGCCAACGGATATTGAGGAGTTAAAACGAAATCTTCATGAAGTGAAAAATAAAAAGGCATCAGGCTATGACGAATTATCTGCGAAAATTTTCTCTCACCTACCTGACTGTGCTCTTATGAACCTGGTGGAAGCAAGCTATTAATTTTTCATTTTCAACAGGAGTATTCCCAATATGTTTAAAAAATGCAGTGATAATTCCCTTACATAAACTTTAACTTTAAAACTAGTAAAATATATTTAATAGAAAGAAAATGTTCAACCACCTACCTAATGCATCAAAAATGATTATTGATAAAAGGAAATTCAAAACTTCCGTGAAAAATATTCTACTAGATAGAGCATTCTATTCGCTGGACGAATTCTATTCCGAAAGATTCTAAATATATTTAGATTTCACTTAGCCTTTCATCACCCCTCTCTTTATCAAATAAAAAAAAATGAAAAAATAATAGTAATAATAATAATATTTTGATTTCTAAACAATTGACTATTGGAATGATGTTACTTGTTGTGAATTTTGTGACTGTAATTACTTGTAGGTATATGTTATTATATAAATTTTATATTGTAAATTGTGACTATTTCATTGTATTTACAATGGTTATGAGTATGGAATTTTTTATATTTTATATATCATAGTTTTTATTTATACAAATTGACCTATTTTTAAGCCTTGCTTTGTCAATAAGAACTTTTGTTCTTCAGATAATAAAGCGTATTTTGATTTGATTTGATATTCTTTCAATGTAATTAGGTGTATTTTTGTATTTTGTATTTTTGTATATTTGTATTTGTTTAGACTGTGAGCTCTGTAACTGACTGTATTAGTGGATGCTTGTATGGGTATAACCTATTGGTATCCCAAATTTTGAATAGATTGATAGATAGACAGATAGATAGATAGATATATAGTATATTTGACTACATCACATACATTCAATATAAGTCAGAATATGGTTAATTTACAAGTATGTATAATAGTTATTTATGCAACAAGTGCAAAAAGTAAGTTAGGTTAGGTTAGGCCGAGTTGGACAACACGTCGAGTGCAAGAAACAATTTTTGCACGAGTTGCATACACATTTTTTCTACGTTCATGCAAAAATTATTTATTTAGGTGCGGTACTAGGTGTAGGAAAATGAAAATCGTAACTCAAATAATTAATTGTTACTATCAAATTGCATTGAAACAAATCACAATCATCTATTTTTCCATTATTATTATTACTCATTTTGAAACTTTCAATTCTGTAATTCTCAGAATTTATTTTTGACTGACGTTTCTGTAACTACAGATGCATTATAAAAATCAAAATCATAGTAGCCGTGAGCGCGTATGTTATCACGAGGTGTGGTCATAGTACGGACAGTTTTCTCTATGCAGGTAGACGGTTTAGAACAAAGCAGATCAGTTTTGATTATGGAGTTATTCTCGGGAAGACATTATTTTTTCAAGTCTGGCTGCTAACATTAATACAAAATAATATAAAATATGTAACTGTTTAAAACTTATTGCCAATCTCACAGAATATCTACTTAATGTGTAGTAGGTTTGAACGTTTACGTTTGTCATGATGACAGCACGTTGTAGTCGAATGACAGATGTGCGCAATAAAAACTTTATTGCACTAGTGCAATAAAGAACTTCTTTTTCCACTAAATATAGTTCAATAAAGTTTTGCTTTTTGCATGAATGTAGAAAAATAAAATTAATGAAACTGTAGGAATTCAAAAAAATCACAAGATTTTAAAAACATTCAAAATATGAATTTAGGAAAACATAAAAACATAAAATATTTGAGCAAGCCCAATTTTCCAAACAGAATACCTGTGAGGTGATACCTGCACTTTTATTAAGCTATTGTAGATCATGTATGTGTTCCATATTAAATTGCATCGTGATTTGACTGCATACTTATATTCATCGAGTGAGTAAAAACAGTATTTGAGGAAAAATCGCAAATAAATAAATAAATATATAAATAGATCTTATAGGTTGCATTGCATTGACACCTCCACTAAACAGAACAGATAGTGACAGTTACTGAAATGTAGTATTTTTAAATACCATTTTTATTTTTGTTGTAAGTACTTAGTTATTTGCTACAAACACTTTCTGTATCTATATTTATAGATTATATGTTTTTCATTTAATTTTTTTTTGTATACTGAAGTGAGGTTTATCTATGTAATTGAATCAATGAATAATTGTTATTAGTTTTTAGAATACTTTATAGTCTGAATATGTGATATAGGCTAAGAGATTATTTATACTTTTCATACTTTGTATTGTAGAATTTTGTATGTATATTGATTGAAATAAAAAAAATAAATGAGATGTCAGCATATTGTCAATCTTAACATACAACTGAATTTGAAACTTCTGCAAAAGCTGATTGGGCTAATGATGAAGACATTTTAAAGTCTAAATCTATAATATACTATAACCAATATATCGAAATGATGAAAATTCTATTAAAACTGATGCTAAAGGCTTCTGGTCCATTATTAGAGAGAAAGAAGGGCAGTCCAGAATCCCTGGGTGCATGAAAGATGGCCATGTCATCTATAATGAGCCCCAGAAAATTGTTGACGCTTTTGCCACATATTTTGAGAGTCTCTACAAACCCCAGTCTAACTCAGACTACTTCCCTGATTGAAAAGAAATTAGCAATGAGTCAATTACCATTCCACCCATTACTCCCGAACAAGTTATAAAAGCTTGCAATAAGCTAAAAAATAAAATCACTTCAGGAGTTGATCAAGTTCCGAGTTTTTTTGCGAAAGATTGCCGTCTTCTTTTAGCTGAACCTCTGTCTTATCTATTCAATCTTGTCATATCATCCAATATTTTTCCAAACCTTTGGAAAGTTGCCCGAATATGTCCGGTTCTGAAGAAATGTGATCCCTCCATATTAAATAACTAACGTCCAATATCTATCTTGTGCTCATTTGCTTAAATTCTAGAAATCATCATTTGTGATGCAATTTATGCCCCAACCAGAAGCTTGATATCGACACATCAGCATGGTTTCATGAGCAACAGATAATGTGTCACCAATTTAACTTGTTTTTCCCACTTTGTCACCAATTCCCTTGATAAACATAAGCAGGATACAACGATTTTCAAAAAGCATTCAACCAAATTGATCACTCAGTCCTACTATAGAAACTGAGAAGTTTTGGATTCTCATCAAATCTTATTTGACTATTCAAATCGCATTTGAGTAATCTTGGACCCCTTCTGTTTCTTTTTTATATTAATGATCTGATTACCTCATTGGCTTGTCAAAAGCTTGTTTTTGCAGATGACTTAAAAATCTATTCGGTGATAACTTTCCCTCTTGACTGCTTAGTATTGCAGTCTGATTTGGATCAAATTATTTTGTGGTGTGATAAAAACAAATTGGGCCTTAATATTGATAAATGTTTTGTAATGACATATTCTAGATGAAAAAAACCCGGTAAATTTCAGTTATTCTATCGATCAAAACGTATTGAAACGATGTACTGAGATTAGAGACCTAGGAGTTATTTTTGATCAGAAATTTTCATTTATTCAACATATCAACAAAGCGGTGTCAAATTCCCTCAAAGTTCTCGGTTTTGTTATTATAAATTCTCATGGATTCGAAAACACAGAAACACTGAAAATACTTTTCTATTCATTTGTACTCTAAATTAGAATACGGGTCAATGATTTGGAACCCTATTTACCAATGTCATTCTAAAGATATCGAATCTGTTCAGAGAAGATTTCTAAAATATTTAGTATTTTGTGAGGACAATAATTATCCAGCTAGAGGACTAGATAATAGTATTTATTTAAATAGATTTGATGTTATCTCTCTCGCAAACAGGCGAATCATCGCTGCTGTTTCATTTCTTTACAAATTATTTCATAACAACATTGATTCTCCATATCTCTTGCATGAAATCAAGTGGTTTGTTCCCTGTTCAGAGTCCAGACATAGTGTTACATTTCATGTCAGTAATTCACGTACCAATATCACGCTTCCGAGTCCAACACTTTAATCGTATTTCTGGAATATGAGATATTAATTTCGACTCATTAAAATCGATAACCACATGAGTACTGAATGAATTGTCTGATCACTGACTTGTATTTTTAGCCTAAGTATTGTGAGGTCAAAGTTTGGGTTTTTGCTGTCATGTCTGGTGGAGCTTGTGTGGTGGTGACGAATCAGTTTTCGTCCATTTCGTCCATCATTGTTCCTTGATTTGTCGGTGTATGCCCTACCTTTCACTTGTCTGTCTTTGTGTAACATATTTCAATACATATTTCTGTTTTTTATCTGTCCATCTATATTTCATCTTTATATAAATATTGTTAATGTTCCAATTATTTTTTTCACCATTGATTATGTAATACTATGTAATTTTTGTATATTTTCCTACAAGTGGGTTTGTGGGATTATTATTATTATGGGAGCTGAAGAAAAATCAGACATGATGTTTAGTGCAACTGAAAACATCATCTTCTGGATATGAAAATGGAAGAAAATATAACAATCGCAGATTTCCAGCTGAAATTTGTGAAATTAATTTAGCCGCAATTGGAAAACCTCGTCATGTTTCACCATTACGATTCACCATTACGATTTACAGCAAGATACTCATAGGTATGTCATTTGCATCTCAAGGAAAATAAATACAGTAAAACTAACAACTATCAAGTTTAACAAAAAACAAATTGAGCAGGAAAACAATTTAGCACTGTGAATATCTGTGAGAAATACCTATCATACCCTTCAAAATATCATTCATTTATTTAGTTATTTCACTGGAACTAAGATGTCTAGAAACCCTGGTGAATTCAACGATTCGATTTTGTTTTGATTTTTATGGACGGCACCTCCTGTTGGATTAGGTCCTAGTTCACATTCTTTAGTACGTGGCGCTTATAGCGCTGACAAGAAACTGTTAGGCTGCTTACACATAACGATGTTTTGCGTTCATGACTTTTATTTTTATTCTGTTCTCTTATTGGTTCCGTTAAAAACGCTTGAAGCTGTCATACATTTGACGTTACTTCGATAAATTTGAATTTTGAATTAGTTTATCAGGAATTTGATTTCATTTTGATTCTGGTTTAGTAGTGATTGGAGTTTTTGTCCTATTTTTCATTGTGTATTGTGTTGTTTCTAGTTCTTCGTTGTTTATGGTGTTTTCTGATCAAGTTTCTTGTTTTCCTGATTTTTGGATTGTTACCTATTTCATCTTATAAATTGTTCAACACTTCAGTCAAGAGTTTTTCTTGAACATTTTTGCTTAAATTAGTGCCTAGAAAATGACCCGAGTGTGCATTTTATAATAATAATAATACCGGAAATATCTCATTATGGCGTTTTCACAGTTTTCCGAAGTTAATCGATTGGAATTTTTATTAACATAACATTACTTTACATTTTATCAAAACAGACACAAACTCTCAACACAAACGTCACAAACTGTCAAAATTCAGACAGTCAGAAAGAGAAATCTATGGTCATGGAAGAAAAATGTTCACGAAAATTTGAGCACCTTGTGTATAAACATAACTGAGTCGCCCTCTGAACATCGGAATTCGGAACCCGAACCTAATTATCAAAAAATCAAGCATTTTCAAGTAGGCAGGTGTCTTCAGTTTGATCCCAAAGTTTTACAGGTTTTACAGGCACGCACCAGGGTTTCTAGACATCTTAACTGGAACTAACCTAATTTAAAAAAAATACACTTGTGATATGTAGGATCAAACATAACAGTTGAAATGATTTGAACTGATTGGTTAAAAGTAAAAAATAGGATGAAATGCACAATAAGACAAAATATAATACTTGTTGCTGAGAGACAAGGAGAGAGGATTGTGGATCATTAGAGCTTTAATTAACTATTGTTCTAAGTTGCTGCAAGTTTAACAACCTACTATATCTCAAGGGATTGGTAGTTCTGACTAATAGTGAAAATTGTTATTAACTGAACTGAAAAACTTGCATTGATTTAGCAAGGTATGGTATTTTAAAATGAAACCTAACTCACCACTCCTGTATTACTGTTGATACAGTTGATATTTATTCTAGAAATGAACTTTGCAGTTGGTGCATCATCAGGATATTTTTGGCCACATTCAATCTTGATGGAGTACATCCTATTTTCATATGGTGTTCGAGGGGGTCCAATTATCATGCCCATCCAATGTGTCAGAGTCATATCATCATCGTTTTCTAAACCCCAACTAATAGTTCCATCCGAAACACCTTTTTGTCCAGCTTCCAATTCCTCAAGCAGACGAAAGTTTCGAGGCACAACTAGAAATAATTTTTAAAACATTCTTTGTATTTGAATAGCTACAAGAATAAAATAACATACCCACACCGGTTGCCTGGGTCGCCATGATCAAGTGTTCACGTTCAGGACAAGATTTTAACTGATTATCAAAAATAAAAATTGATTTTTACGTGAAATACCTTATGAAATAAATTACACAAAACCCAATGATAAACTGGATGAAAATGGTAGAAGTAGAATAGACAAAAGAATAAAGATATAATTTTTCTCTTCTAGGAGAGTAACTTTAAATTTTTATATGTTGGTAGTTGGTACTCTATGTCATATGTCATCCTATCAATGCTTCAATGAGGTTTATTCGTTTGCACCCCGGGTGGGATTCTGTAACTTATTTCGCATAGCGATAGCGAAGCGAAACATACGCTATCTCTTTCCGGTACACCAGAAAATGATAGCATGTGCTTCGTTTAACTTCGTATCGCTTCGCTTCGATATACGAAACGCGTTACAGAGTGTCCCCCAGGTGTAGCATTTTCCTACACCTGCAGTGAGACTCTGTAACTTTTTCGCATAGCGATAGCGATAACGAAACAATCGGCATCTCTTTCCAGTTCACCAGAAAGTGATAGCGTGTGCTTCGTTTAAGTTCAGAGTGCCAGTGTAACTTGATAGCGAATGTTTAGCTTCTCTATCACTAGATCACTATGCGAGATAAGTTACAGAGTCCCACCCCTGCTGTGGAATACTCAACCTGATCGAGTTTGACATATGTCAGATTTGAGCCATGATGAAAGTCAATACAACTCAAAATATATTGTAACTTATTATTGAGTCGATATCAATGGTCTATATGAGCTGAGTTCGGCTTGCTCACTCTTTTGACTCTATTCACTCGGTAAGCACCATATGCGTTCGGGTATAATGAAAAGCGTCCAAGGAGTGCGAATTTCAGCGTTCGGGTTTTGTAACGGGAGTGGATAGAAGTGACTCCAAAAGTACCACCTCGACCTATGAGGGCACAAGCTAGAGCAGCTCTTTTTCCTAAAAATGTTATGCAGTTCGAGCAAGGTCAAGTCGAAGCACCGATAAATCATTATTTGAAAATAGGTGATCAATTGTGTTAGTAGATATACACTTTGATATACTGGTTCTCTTTATTATCAAAAAAGTCGTTCGGGAACTTCGGACACAGAAAACCGCGGTGCTTCAAAATTTGCCACCTGTCTTTATCCACTTTAGCTCCACTCTCACTCCGCTCCAACTCCTTATAACCAATCCGAACTCACCTATGGTAGATATAATAGAGCAGTAGAACACTGTCGGCGACGTAATGTCACAGTTGCGGAACAATGTCATAGGGGGAAAAACAAACCAAACTGAACAAAAACAAACCCATTGAACCCATTTTCCATAAGGCTACTGAATCTTTCTGGAAATTTTTTGCGAAAAGTGATTTATAAAAATCGCAATTATCCACTAACACCCACAGAAAACGAATTTTCATTTCATCAAATGTCAAATGCTTTGTTTGTCCCCACATGACAGCTGATACTGCTGATAGTGCTCTTTCCCATTCTATCTCTGTGAAATTTCATAATTCCGATTTTGTTTTGAATCAAGAACATACATCGTTTATTCTAGCCTACGGAACGTGCCAGGTTTCATATCTAGTGTTCATAATCTATGAGTGTAATTTACACTCGATTTTAGTATTCATATGCAGATTGATTTGACAGATTTCTTCTGCACCCAGCTAAACTCGATTCAAAATATGGTGTAAATTGCACTATACACTACATCTTGACCAAGATCTTGACGCAAACCAACGAGTTCTAAACAATTGAATAGAGGGAGAAGTAAACAAACCAAAGTGTCCCCTACATATATCTATTAACTACGAATATGGATAACACACGCCATAAGACGCAATGTAATCAAATTAGATATATGGTCCCCTAAGGCCCTAAACAATCCAAATTTTCCTACGAAAATAATGCGACCGTCTGTTTGTTTCCCTGGCAACCGAAATAGTGTTCGTGACGTTCGTGTTATCGTGTTTTAACAGTATGGCGGTACAAAATGGAGGCTTTGCTTCGCGTCGCGCGGTAACTCTCTTTGTTCGAGCGGCAATTCCAACCGCATTATAATATGACGCTCCAGCATTTTCTCTTCGGCTTCAAAGTTATCATTATGGCAGATATATTTTGATTCACAAACTAAATACGGCTAGTGGAATGGTTTTGAGATGGAAATTATCGTTTTGTAAATTAATACCAAATAGCTCAGTTGTGTCAATTGACGGGTTTCACGAGCTCAAATCCTAGCGCAATTTTTTCTTTTTACTGTCTTATTTTGCTGTTAGTAACAAAATATTGTCATTCGTATAAATACCAAAATTGAGTATTTGGACAATAATGAAGTTTTTGAAAAGGGGAACATTCTCCATGAAAATTGAAAAATGAAAAATGTGACTTTATTTGTAATATCTAACAGAAAACAACTACTTCCCCGGCACAAGCCACGCTGGACATTGAACTACATCTGATAGATATTGTGAAAAGGCTCTAACTGAAAAGGAAAGAAAACATCTAAAAGTGAAAATTTGCATTTTCATTCAGATAGCTGACTTTTTTAATTCTTTCTAGTTTTCCTTGAACAAATCATTAAATAAATTAGATAAGGAGAATGTTATTTTTTTTAATAACATTCATTTCACTTTCATTTTCACTTTCAGATGTTTTCTTTCCTTTTCAGTTAGAGCCTTTTCACAATATCTATCAGATGTAGTTCAATGTCCAGCGTGGCTTGTGCCGGGGAAGTAGTTGTTTTCTGTTAGATATTACAAATAAAGTCACATTTTTCATTTTTCAATTTTCATGGAGAATGTTCCCCTTTTCAACATGAATACCTCCCAAGAGGTTATCTTGAACGATGGAAAATAGCGACTAAAGTTTGTCTTTATCATGGCAGATGATTCCACAAAAGATTTTATGAATTTCCTATTCATATTTTCGAACTAAAATGAAGTTTTATTCGCCAAAACAGAAATTTTTTGTACTGGTGAAAAAAATTAATATTTCCACATAAGTCGACTTAATTTGGAACACCCTGCATATATATATATATATATATATATATACTACTAATTTTCTCCTTTTTATTTATTATTCTCCTCACAAAGCCATTCTATGGTTTTCTACTTTATTTATATATTCCTGGGTTAGGATGTCACGCAGGTAGCTATAGTTGCCTCCGTGGTAATGTTAGTTCAAGCCTTTGTAAACACGAGGTGTTCTGACTTTGACCACAAATGTGTTGCTGGCTCCTGTGGTTGGCTCCTATATTTGTGTGATCTTGCGTTCAAGTGTTGCACAACTTTACACTTGGCTATACCGTACTGATGAATGAGTCTACCGTCTAATGAATCTGAAACGGATCCGTCTACGGTTGCGTTATGAGGGTTTGCCATATATCTATTAACTACGAATATGGATAACACGCCATAAGACGCAATGTAATCAAATTGAAGCCAAATATATCTATCTGTCCTTTTCTCAAATGGGCGCCGAGTTACTAATGCGCATGCCCAATTCTGAAACATGACAAGTGTCATAAATTTTTAAGGTTGTGCTTATTTTGAATTTTTTGACATTTTCAACCGTCCCATTTTGGAAATTGCTAACATTTTTCTATAATTGGAAATAAGTGAGAATTATACAAGACCGTCAACTAAACTTCGTGCCAAAAAAAAAAGGTTCATTGATTCATTTGTAACTTTAATAATATGATGTCTGTTACCTGCTACCAGAGAGTTTCATAAGTGAATTTTCTGCCAAAAGCGGAAAAAAACTCGTCCAACTTGAGGAAAGTGCTATATATATACTGTGGGACGGACAGTTTGAAGAGGTACATCTCGTTCCATATCGGCCTCATAACCGCCGAGAAAAATAGTTTGGTGGTAGTGATGTAGTTTTGCCTCGTAAATACGAACTCGAAGTAATCGACGATAAATTCTTTCATGGTTGAATCTAGAAATTTCTTAAATGGGTCATTTTCTCAGGAATAAAACCCTTATAGTGCCACCCTCTTAATTAGCGCAATCTACACTCTCTGGGGAGAAATTCGTCATTCATTAAAATATTTTGTGTAGTTCGTCAGGAAGGTGAATTTTTTTTGAAAAAAGAACTTATGTATATGTATCTGTAAGTAGCTATTGTAATGAAATCACAATTCAAAAATGTATTACTAGTATTCGAGGGAGCCATATTTTGACTTTGTATTCAAGAGACAAAAATAAATACCTACCAAAGTTTCTCCGAGGTTGTGAGCCCAATGGAAGACATTTACCAAATTAAGAACAGACGAGAGCATATACACCTACCAGCGCCATTTGAATAAAAATTGCACTATTTTTTCAAGGACTGGACAAGCGCACTTCTTTCAACATTGGCTCTAGTGAGAGCTCATACTATTTTTGATCACAACAATCATAAGATCAATATTTTTCAGTTCTAATGAACAATTTCCATGTTATATTTCTACAAAATTGAAAATGAGCACTATTTAAACCTTTTTTGAGAAATTATGCTTAGGTAGGTTCGATGTAGTTTGTTGTGTGTCTAGTGCTATTTGTAGAGAAAGTTAGTTCAACTTTTGATCTGCTCTACTCAAAGAGATCATAAAAAGTCAAGTATAGTGAAATATAGTATTGTGCAGCTATGCTCAGCATAATGCTAGGATTCAAAACTGAAGCATTTTTCTATCGCCGCTCTCAGTCCTTGTTAGAAAGTAAAGTGAAATTATATAGCTCAATTTTCTTGTCAGAGAAAGTCTAATGATTCATAGTTGTTTGCAATTTGGAATCTGTTGGCAGAGGTTCAATTACCGAACAAATCTAACAAGGGACTTCTAATGTCATGAAAGAGAATCTATTTGTAGCTTCGAAAACACTGGCCCATAACATAAATCTGCTCTCGGGGGTCTTTGTATCACCTGAAAATCCACACAAATAAAAATATCAAACCATAAGACCATGTATCTCTACAATTAATTGGACTAGATTTACTGAAAATCTTTAGTTCGGTAACATATTTAGTTAAATCTTTTTTGCCCAAATTTTTTTCCAAAAAACTACTTAACTTACTGTTTAGATCTTTCATACACAATTTAAAAAGTTGATAATTTCAGCATTCCCCAAAAGAGATCGAGGGTAGCTTCCCATATAATGCACCTAGGTTATTTAATCTTCACATTAGCAAAATGATTTTATAATTTTTCATTGAAGTGAACTGAAAGAAATTCTAACCGGACAAAGTTGAATCAATGTTTTTTAATATACTGTATTTTTTTTATAGGGAAGTGTAAATTTTTCGATAATATTTCCGAATATAAGTCAACATAGTTCAATGGTTTACCAAAATGATTTGACAAACAACAGGATCTTTTATCGTATTGGAAAAGAATATATTATCTGTTGCTGTTGATTACAAACCTTGAAAGACATTGATCAGTTAATTGCTAAATATTCATAAAATAAGCATAAGGAATTTTTCGAGTGTATCCTCTAACTAGACAGGTATTTAAATAAAAAATATTCCCTTGACAAAATTTACAGGTCATCATATGAAAAATTGGGTTATTTGCAAACCAATGATCGAAAAACCTACAAGAAATTAATTTACTGTTACAATAGATTATTCAAAATACAGACAATTCTTGCCTTTCACTTTCACAAAGAAATAAATATGAAGTGTAATATATCTCTCTGATCATGAAGAGAAAAAAACAAAATCATATAATGAATTAGGGTGAAGAAAAAATTATATATAATGACAAAAATTAAACAAAACCCTTTTTGGAAATGGTTGTAATTACCAGTGATGAATATTATATTAATAAAAGATCTGGCATTGACCAAGTTAGCAAAATTTATTCATTTCTTCTCAAAAAATAACAGTATGCATCATTACAAAACCCCATGTACCTCTCTTCAGAAAAAACAAAAAACTAATAGCATAACTTTAAGAAATTCAAATGTCTATCAGTGTGACAATTTTTTTTTCATTTTACTTTTCATATTCGTTATTTAAATTTGTTTTACCTGTGAGTTCACACCATTATTATTAATATTCCATATTTTTTTAATGATTTTGAAGGCAAAGGAGAGTTTTTCTTTAATGAATAAGCTTTTCTGAATCCCTGCTAATTTCTTCAGAAAATATATGTATATAACTTAGTCACATAATTTCTGATTCTCCCTGAATTAGTTTTACTAAATAATAGTTCATATAGAAATTTTTTCTAAAGTTCATTCGATGGCATTGAGAAGTATGTTTTTTTTGGTCTTATTTAGTGGGTATAGGGTACTAACAGTCAGTCACTATTTATTTATTCGTTTCATGTTTTATTTCTTCCTCTAATCGGAAATGTACATATTAGAGGTTAACCTAGCCTTTAATGTGTAGGTACATTTCAACCTTGAGAAAGAAATAAATATATTTCGAAACGTTGGCAATAAATAAGACCAGAAAAAACTTCAGTTAAAGTGTTGCAAAATACAGATGATTGAGAACTGTAGCTCCACCTGAGGATAGTATAGTGATACAAGAATTGTGGTTCAAAACTAATGCCATTTCAAGTTTTGTAAAATTGCAAAATCTTGATATATGCATTGTAGTTTCTATATCTATCGGTGAAATTAAACTTACAATAACTAGACATCAATTTCACCAGGTATCCCAGAAACACTTAATAATGCTTAAAATGAAAATTAGATCAAAATCATCTTTCTTTTCGATATATTCGAGTCGGAATAAATTTTGACAAATGTGTTCAATCAATTATTTCGAAACCTATTTCGAAGAAATTTTCATGAGGTTCTAGATGAAGTGTATTCATGGGATAAATATCGTTAATAATAAACACATTTTTGCAGATGGATTAATAAAACAAGAAATAATTTAATTAAACATTTATTGTCAGAAGATTCAATGGAATAAATATAAACACAAAGTAAATACTTTTTGAATCAGGTATTGCATTCAGGTATTTGTTACGGAGCTGGAGTACAGTGAAAGTCAGGATCAGGAGTTAGGAGTGAATATAACAGACTGCTGAATCACAAACAGTTCACTCAAAATGTAATAATTGAACTATAAAGGAGTGTTTGGAGTGGAATATTCGAATGCAAAAAGGGTTGGACAAATTATGACTTATTTTTTTTTATGGTGATTAGGAGCCCTGAATCTATTTATAAATTCCAATGATGGTTGAGAATATTCACTGCTGAAAAAATTCCAAATAAATAGGATGTAAGAACTGTAAAAAGGCCCTATAAAGTTATATGAAAAATGTAACGTATCTGCAAGGTTTTTTATTTTTTCAGTTAATTTGTGGAATATAATGTACTATTTTTCAAAGATTTTTTTTTGAAGAAAATCATTACTACTGGGTACTACCAATTTTTTCTCTAAAATGATGGTCAAATTCTTGTCCAACCCCAAATAAAAAAGATGTTTTAAAAAAAATTAATAATTTTCGAATTCGATGTAAACTATGAGTCACAATCAAACAAATAAAAATCTGAAACCTTGCAAATGATTCTTCTTCTTATATCTGAGGGATATAAATTGAAAATAACATGCAGTAGAACTAAAAGAATAAAGGTATACATAAGTAACATAAAGCCGAAATGATTTTTCTTAATTCCCAAATTATCTCAATACAAAATTAATAGAATCACCTATAATAAGATGACCCAAAATCTTAAGGCAGATCTTATTCTGCAGCTGAATGTTCTCAAGTTATTTGGGTAATTTGAGAACATGGGAGTGATAGAATAGAATAGGACAGGGGTAGTCAGGTAGTTGAGCTATAGAATGGTGCATTACTAGTAAAATGTATGAAGGTTTGGAAATGACTGAAATAAAGTATTTCAATTAATACATTATTCTTCCCTGATATTGATACTGCCATGATATTGCCACTACCAGTATCTAATACCGATTATTTATTTTGGAATGAAAAATGAGATAAATATCATACCTTTTTCAACAAGTAGACATATCTATCAAGTATTAGCAAATTAATAATTTGGACTGTCACATTGGTGACATGTCCTTTTATCAAAGACCTAGAATTACGCCATGCAAGGCTTTCTCTCCTAGTAAAACATTTCATATAACTCCCAACTTTACAGTTTCAATTTAAAGTTTAAAAAACACAAAATAAATTTATGTTTCATAAAATATAAGTTATTTCAAATGTAAGAGAGCTTTGTTGATTGGAAAAGTGTACATTACTGTGAGATGATCATATGCACCACTAGATATTAAATTTCTGGACTTCAGTTGTCCCCGAAGTTGTTTGAGGCTGGCAATCTTCTCTTTATTGTCGTCTATTCCTCTGCTGAAGCAATCTAATTTGTTTCTTCTGATTTTCTACTCTTCTTTGCAAAATTTGTCTGTTTGGTGAAATATCTGAATAAAAAAATAATATGGTATAATCAAAGTTATCAAATCAAATTTTGGTATCGCTGAAAACAAGGATCGTGTGGCAGGTTCAAGTGTAGCATTTGACAACAGCTTTATAGGAATAGGGAACATCAATACCTACCCGAATATTTTGGATACATTTACGCTTTCAGCTTCTTGAATAATTATTCAGCATCAATTCTTCAATAATCTTTTCATGGAAACTTGGTTTTCTGTTTCGCTTCAAGAAGTATTTCACTTCCCATCAACATGCATTGTAAAACAATCATACTACTAGCATGAAATAGCAAGAAAGATCGCTGCTTCACAGACAAAAAACGTAATACATTAAAAAATCAAATGTATCCAAGAATAAAACAAAAATTGTTACATTGACTTGACATCATTATCAACTTCAAAACTTTTGATTATATCTTGCTACACCTTCTGGCCTTCAACAAATTATCAATTTGCATTTTTCATAAACTTGAATATTTCTTCAGTCATTATAAAACAACAAATAATTCGGCCATGTCTTTTGGAAGCAAAAGGAAAGGTTGTTTTGCTGAAGAATCAAGAGATTCTTTAATTAAAAGACAATTAAGCAATTTTTTCACGTTTTCAAGAAGACATGAGCTATGTGTATTGACAGCCCCACAGTAGACATTATATAGATGTCATCTATTCTATAAAAGTTTTGTGATGTACAGTGCAACCGCGCTGAAACACTGCCAGCAGGCAGACACACGGTGGCCTGTAGTATCAGACCAGTGCCTCCCAAACAAAGGTAACTGAAAGCGATTTCATAAAAATTTTCGACAATTTTTGACTGCTTCAAAAACGAAAATTCTTGTCTTTATCGATACATTATGTTCCATACAACAACCCATTTTTTTAATTGCGCCAATTTCAGAAACCCTGTATATTTACTCACAAAGAACATCTTCCACATCCATTTTTGTTTTCTTTGATTGGGGACTACCACCACCAACACATGTTTCTTGTTTCTTCTTTTCTTTTTGGAGGATTAATGAAAACTTGTTGTTATCTATGAGAAATATAAACGGAAAAATTAGTGATTATTCCAATATTTTTCGTTGGCTCACATAAATTACCTACTGCATAGAGCTCCTGGTTCATTTTTAGATCAATTCTAATTCTTTTTTTTTGCATCGACTACTAACTGTGGTCATTAGTCACAATTACGATTATTGCACTGATTTATAATTCTCTGTTGAAATAGAAATGTAGAACTGGAAATTTTTAAGGCTGAATAACAAAGAAGTGAAAATATCTGATAAAAATCGCCCAATGAATGAAAGTTATAACTTTCAAAGAAAACGAGAGATCCAGTCAAATGTTATTTTTGTTATGGTTTCAGCTCCATTTAAAATAATTGTGGATTATAATATTATACACTTGTTTTTCTCAGGAACTAGAAAACCAAAAATCTCCCATGCAAATATACCTGCAGTCTTTGGTTCAATGCATTCATGTGGAACAATAAAAAAATGTTGCTGATGATTCCTTCTGGAGATATTTTTCGAAAATATTTGGGTTTAGGTATATGGTGAACAAATTTATTCCTCCATAGTTCATTGAAAAGTACCATTTAAGAAACAATTTTACTCACAGTGATATGGGTTAGTTATCAAATATGCCAAAGAATAAGATTTTTCCTCCTATCCCTATAGAAAGTACACACTTTCCTCCCTCAAACCAGTAAAATACATCCTGCAGGAGGAAAAGTGGCACTTTCCTCCCTAGTAATACAAATAGCTATTAGTGATTCCTAGATATTTTTCCTCCTGAACACAAACCCAGAAATGCCCCTTTCTTGCCTCACTCATTATTAAAACATATGAAAAAGAGCAATTTTTATACGAATTTTTAACAAAAACTCATCCTTCTGAAGAGTCACTCAATATACATTTTGTCCGAATTAAATACTTCTCCCCTCTCAGAAAAAAAAACAGTTCTTTACATCTCATTAAGTGAATATACAAAGTGTATAATGTGCTTATTAAAAAAGTATTTTCTTTATTATGGTCTTTTTTTATCCTTTAAGAGTATTCGAAAGCTTTATGTTAGGAGATAGAAATATTCTACTCTACCCAATCAATACTACCCAATCAACACTAGTATTAGTACAAGAGCCAAAGACAGGTCGACCTTCACCCATCTGTTTACTGGATGAAACATATTTTTTATGAAGTTTCATATTGTTGCGTCTTCGGGTTCAAAAATAAGTGTACTCTGGTATGAACTCGCCTTTATTATTCAAACTTTACTTGACAACACTGTAATACAAGTCACTGTCAAAATACTTGTATCCAAGGTAACTCAAGGTAACTTTCTAACTAACTTCCCTCATCTAACAAATGCATCGCTTTTATATACAAATAAAGTTCTAGAAAACTTAAGAAATCAATAGAACACAAATAGAATGTTCGACGATTGATCCAGAACAAAAGTTAGTGCTTCTAGATTTTTCCATCTAATTCATCGAACGATCTCGAACAATTCGAGAAGTCTTTATCAAATTTCAGGTCTGTAACACTGCCTCCTCCTTTAGGTTATTCCGTCTTGGATAACACCATCACCATTTTGGCTGTCCCTCTGGAACCAATTTGGGGGATCGTGGCCTCGGTATTCTGCTAACCTCTCGATGTGAACAACTTTGGGTTTACTCCTTGGGTTGAGCTGGATGCGGTATACCAAGTCGTTGATCTTCTTTATGATGACATAGGGTCCTGTCCAATTTCTCTGTAGCTTGGGGCATTTTCCTTTCTTTCTCTGAGGTTGGTATAGCCAAACGGCATCACCTGGCTCGAACATAGTCCCTGGACTCTTCCTGTCGAACCTCTTTTTCATTTTATCACTGGAGATTTGAAGACGACGTCTGCAGAATTCATGAACTTGGTCCAGTCTTTCTCGCAACTCTTGGACATATTCTGGTAGGACTTTGTCCTCTGTACTTCTGGGTGGCATTCCAAACAACAGATCGCATGGTAGTTTCATTTCTCGCCCAGTGATGCTTTCTTCTGATTCTTCCTCATATCTGCTGTGGTCCATAAATCAGATTCTTCAGATTCGACTCTTACGGTGGTAACTTGCAGAATTTCCTTGCAATGTTCATCATTGTAAAAATTGACTTCTTTGTTTTCGAGTTTCTGGCAATATCGGCATTGCTGTTCCAAGCATGGACGTCTTGATAATGTGTCTGCATTTCTGTGTTTCCTGCCACTGCGATAAATAACTTTGAAGTCGTATTGTTGGAGTCTCTCTAGCCATCTCGCAATCTGACCCTCAGGTTTCTTGAAGTTCATTATCCACTGCAAAGCGCTGTGATCAGTTCTTACGAGAAAACGTCTGCCATAGAGGAAGGTATGGAAATGTTCAATGGCTTTGATTATCGATAGAAGCTCCTTTCTTGTAACGCAGTAATTCTTTTCGGCTTTGCCTAGAGTTTTACTAAAGTAGGCTATTACTTTCTCTTCGCCATCCTGTTCTTGGGATAAAACTGATCCAATGCCTTGCTGAGACGCATCACAGTCCAAAATGAAAGTGCCTTGTTCTCGTGGGTAAGCCAAAATAGGCGCAGTTGTCAATTTCTTCTTCAGTTCAGTGAACGACTGTTGGCAATCAGGGCTCCAATCAAACTGAACGTTGTTCTCAGTTAAGCGGTGGAGTGGCTTGGCAATTTTACCAAAGTCTTGAACAAACTTCCTGTAGTAGGTACATAGCCCCAGAAAACTTCTTACTTCATGTTTATCCCTAGGACGTGGCCAACTCCTAACAGCCTCGATTTTTGCAGGATCAGTCTTAATTCCTTCGGCCGAGATGACATGGCCTAAAAAATTGACTTCTTTTTGAAATAAATAACACTTCTTTGGGTTCAGTTGCAGGTTAGCATTTTCTAACCTCAAAAATACTTCTTCCAAATTATCCAGGTGTTCGTCAAATGTCCTTCCCATTACTATGACGTCATCCAAGTAGACTAGACAAATTTTCCATGTCAAACCTCTCAATACTAGTTCCATAAGTCTCTCAAAGGTGGCGGGAGCATTACATAATCCGAACGGAAGAACTTTGAATTGGTACAGCCCTTGTCCGGTAGAGAACGCTGTTTTTCCTCTATCATCAGGATGAACTTCCACTTGCCAATACCCGCTTTTCAGGTCCAACGTTGAAAACCATTTGGAACCGGATAATGTGTTTAGTGTATCATCAATTCTTGGTAATGGGTAGCTATCCTTCATCGTTACGTCATTCAATCGACGATAGTCCACGCAGAATCGGGTTGATCCATCCTTTTTAGTTACCAATACTACCGGTGAGGACCATGGGCTTGTGGTTTCTTCAATTATGTCATCCTCCATCATGTTGTTTATCATGTCTGCTACCTCTCTCTGTTTGGCAAACGGTAATCTCCTCGGAGCCTGTCGGATTGGTCGGGCATCGCCGGTGTTGATGCGATGTTGAACTAGACTGGTACGTCCCGTCGAAGTCTCTGTCGAGAAAATGTTACGATGGCTATCAAGAAACTCTTTGGCCTTCTGCTTTTCTTCCATAGTTAAATGTTCCGTGGATTCCATCATTTTGTCTATTGTTCTCTGATCGGTGTTAGTGGTATTTCTTCGCAGTACCTGAGTGTGGTTTTCACAATTGATAACTCGAGTGACAGGTTTGCAGAATCCCAATTGGTCGTTTTTCTTCAGAAGGACTTTATTTTCCGAAGTATTGGCAACCCTGACAGGAATTAGTTGTTCTGTGTTCACAAGACATCGGGCAATTAAAATTCCATCTTGGCGGTATTCATCATTTTCAATTATTCCAGTGCTCAAATCTCCAGGTTCTTTATCCATTCTGGCCATGATGATGGTTTCGGAGTTTTTCGGAATGTGGATGTCTTCGTCAACATAAATCTTAATTGGTTGGATTTTCTCATTGTATCTGCTCAGGAAGATTTCTTCATTGCCAATCCGCAAAATTTTCTGTCTGATGTTAAGGATGAAGTCGTTTTTCTCCATGATGTCCAGACCCAAAACACATTCATCCCTTATTTCCGCAACCAACATAGAATGTTCCATGGTAATAGGTCCTATCTGGATGTGTACAAGTGTTTCCCCAATGACTGGTGCGGTTTGTCCCGTTGCCGTTTCCAAAACCATATTCCTTTTCATCGGCTTCACAGATTCTTGTATGAGGTCTGGGCGAACGACTGATCTCGAAGCTCCTGTATCAACAGTGAAGGTGCATTTCCGATCTTCTAAGTAGCCTTGTATAAGTAGACTTTGGCCATTTTTCTTCAATGACGATATATGGATCTTGGGGCTTTGAACACTGAAAGTCGCCACGCGCCCCCTAGTGCCGACTAATTCTGGTTTTCCTGGTTGGGAGCAAGTCCTCTTTCAGACGTTTGAGGTCTCCTTTCTGGCGTGGTCGATCTCCTGAAGGCTCCTCTGGTATAACACCCACGTTGCTCTGTTCCTGAGCTCGGAGATCTCGATCTATCTTCGTTGCTCTCTGATGACGACCTCTTTCTTCTTGGACTTCTGGATCTCGATCTCTCCCAGCAACTCCTCTGTAGATGGCCGCTTTTCCCACAGTTATAGCAGCGCCTCTTCCTGTCTTCTGGGGAATGCACTTGGTTGCTTAATGCTGTTATGGAGTCCAATATTTTCTTCAATAGCGCCTCGCTTGTAGGAGAATCATCGTTGAATTTAACTTCACGTAACTTGGGCCTCGTATTTCTTGATGCGTTTTTCGCGGCCTCGAACTCCAAAGATGCTATTAGTGCTGCGCTTATGGTTTGAAGTCGTCCTAGTCGAAGGGCTTGCTGCATGTCAGTATCTCTCAAACCATCGATGAAGGTCTGCACCCCAATTTGTTCTATGAACTCCTTCGGTGCTTGTGGGTATGCCAAATTAATGAGTCGCTCTACGTCGGCTCCATACTCCTGTAGAGTTTCGTTGGATTTTTGGTATCGACTCTTTATTTGGCTCTGAAATACTTGTTTGAGATATTGCTGTCCATATCTGATTTCCAAAGCTTCAACGATTCTAGAATATTCCTTCTGATTACTCTCGGGGACGTTCTGAAGGATGTCCAATGCTTGTCCTCGTAGACACAGGACTAGAGAGGTGGCTATTTCTTCCTCGGACCAGCCATTTGCGTTTGCTGCCGATTCAAACTGACGTCTATACATGGACCACGAGGATTGTCCATCAAATGTTGGAGGCTTCAAAATTTTCACTTGTGTAGGCCTTATCGGAGTTGTCAGTGAGGATGGCCTTTCGCTGGTGGGGGAGATTTCCTCAGATGGTGCACGCTTGTGTGGAAGGTGTAACGTTTCCAGCCTCTCCTTGATCCTATCCACTTCTTCGTTGAATTTCTTGTTCACCTCTCGTGCCACCCGTTCATCTATTTTGGACAGTTCATTTTCGACGTCTTGGACCCTTCTGTTGACTCCCTGGACTCCGCCTCTGACTTCTTGAACTTCACCTTTGACCTCTTGAACTTCACCTTTGACCTCCTGGACTTCACCTTTGACCTCCTGGACTTTTTCTCTGACCTCTTGTACTTCTTCAGTGATTTCATTCTGGAAGCACTGTTGACTGTGACTAATACGTTGCAGAAGATCAACATGTTGTTGTAACTGCTGGACTAACCGTGCCTCCTGTTCCTCTCGTTCTTGTTTTCGTTTGACTTCTTGTTCCTCTTGTTCTTGTTTCCTTTTCAGTTCGAATTGTTGTAGAAGCTCTTCTTGTTCTTGTTTTCGTTTGGCTTCTTGTTCCTCTTGTTCTTGTTTTCGTTTGGCTTCTTGTTCCTCTTGTTCTTGTTTTCGTTTGGCTTCTTGTTCCTTTAAAAACTCAAGGATATCTGCTGATGTCGCCATCTCGTCGTAATTATTTGCACGAGTATTCACCATCAAATACTGGAAAACTGCCTTACTTTTCTTTCTTCAGTAACACTTATTCCGCCGCTGTCACCAATTGTTGCGTCTTCGGGTTCAAAAATAAGTGTACTCTGGTATGAACTCGCCTTTATTATTCAAACTTTACTTGACAACACTGTAATACAAGTCACTGTCAAAATACTTGTATCCAAGGTAACTCAAGGTAACTTTCTAACTAACTTCCCTCATCTAACAAATGCATCGCTTTTATATACAAATAAAGTTCTAGAAAACTTAAGAAATCAATAGAACACAAATAGAATGTTCGACGATTGATCCAGAACAAAAGTTAGTGCTTCTAGATTTTTCCATCTAATTCATCGAACGATCTCGAACAATTCGAGAAGTCTTTATCAAATTTCAGGTCTGTAACAATATATATAGCGAGTTTCAAAAAGTTTGCACAATTTGGGAAACTTTTTTAATTATCGATTTGTCAGAAGATTTTATTCTACATAAAAATTGGTACATTGCGGGATATTTGTATTTGAGTTATTAAAATTCTAAATTTCTTAAAGGCGTAGGTATAGGGAAGAACGAAAAACAGAATTTTGATCAAGAGTAAACAACCCTTATTTTTTATTTCATCAAAAAATTTATTCAGAAAAGTTGTTTAGAATTGAAAGTGATATTTGAAATAACACCCACCTATGCGACAACACATTTTTTTCCAATTTTTCTCTGTTACTAGCCTTATAAAGAGTGCTGAAATAATATGTCAATGCAAAATTTGGTCCGATTTATTATTTGTACTAGAAAATCGACGTCTGTCAAAAATGGTTTGAATTTAATGATAAATACTATGATATAGTATTGACTGCAATAAACTGTTCATTACTATCATTATTTTAATAAAAAATAGAATAGAATAGAAAATTTGTTTCATCCAGTTAACTCTCTTCAGACTATACATTTTTGGGAGTATGTATATAAAATTTCAAACGTACCTATACTATCTATATTCATTCCCATCTCTACACGGAGGCCAAAGAGTAGGCGAGTCAATATTCAGTGAGGGAAACGCATCTTTTTTTCAAAATGGTCCTTGAACCGGAGATTTTGAAATCCTCCGGACGAAAATGATTTCCACATGTTCTTGCATTGGACACTTCGTCATTTCTATCCATAATGCAAATGGTTTTCTATATTAATAGCCGTTGTGGATCTTTTGGGAATCTAAAATGAAATTCACTGACACATATGAATATTTCAAAAGAAATTATCTCACCTATGATAAGAACTGGAATTTCTATTATCACAATATAAACAAACTGTCTTTTTCGAGGGGGCCATCATACACTAGAATGAACTACGAAACTAACTAGAAACCGAAACACAACAAACAATAACGAACTTCAGTAACAAACCCAAATAACGAAAACACTTCAAACAACAAGAGAAAAGAATATAGAAACTTCGGAACGAAATATAACTATAACTACTAAACTACTGTAAATTATGAGGTTATGTTGGAATTTGCCGAAGTAGTACCATATGAATTAATGCTTCTCACATCTTCGATAATTGTTGCTGCCGAACCATGCACGCTGGAAAGAAATGGACAATCAAAACCGTGTCTTTGAATAGGACTCTTCTGGCGCAAGCGCATTAATTCAGTAGCGCCCAATTCGAAGTCGATGCTCATTTTTTTTGGCTTCACATAGGATGTCCTTATTATCCATATTCGTAGTTAATAGATATATGGGGTTTGCCCACTAATTTTCTCCTTTGTATTTATTATTCCCCTCACAAAGCCATTCTATGCCCTCTGATTGGATAGAGGTAAGAACGCAACGCAGTTAAAAGTTGGTCAACTTTTGCGTTACCTTACGCGTTTCATACCCACTTTGCATTTTATCATGAAAGTGTCAACACGATTCTAATAATTTAACATTCTTCCGTTCTTGCATTACCTTACCTTACATTTACATGAACTAGGCTTCATTCAGAGGCTTGCGATTACTTGGAGCTGAAATAAAAATTTAAACACTTGCACCTGCTGATGTTTTCCTTACGTTATTTTGTTCGTAACAAGATGTATTGTGATGTATTTTACACATCAACATTTAGTTCACACAAAGGAATGTGTCAAATCAATTACAAACAAATACTATAAACAAATACTAAAAATCGAGTGTAAATTACACCTGGTGTAGGAAAGTGCTACACCTCGATGCAAACGAAAGAACTTCTTTATTTGCAGAGTGAACGTTTTTTTTCTTTTGATTATAATACAAGGTGTCCAGTATCGTTGTTTTCAAATTTTGGTAGTGCAAAGTAGACTTCATTTCAAGTACAATAAAACGCAAAACTTGAAAATCTGTTTGAATTTGTTTCGAAGTTACAGTTATATGTATGTGATTATCATATCTTGAAAAAAATGTACTCCTTTACCCAGATAGCACACATTCGCCTAAGGTCATCCTAAATATGTCTCCAAAAGCCAGAAGAGGACGTTCTATTTTCCACAACCTAAGAACATTATGCGGTTCATCTGATCAATCCCTTCAGTGACAACCTGAGGATGCTGAGGATTTCGGACCTAAGGTCATCCTAAATATGTCGCCAAGAGGACGTTCTGTTTTCTACAACCTAAAACATTATTAGGCTCGAGTATTTGCGCCATGATTGCTCTAGAATAGTCCCTTCCAGTGACAGACAAAGGATGTTGAACTTTCGAGCCTATGGAGGTATTCAGATGACATATATATTTGTCTCGGACGAATATTCAGCCATACAGTAAAATGTACGACTGACGCGCTCCAACCATAACTAATGTTGATGAATATTCTTTATTTCCTAAACACTTTTTTATGGTTACTCTGTGTACGTAAGGTTAGTCAGGTCAGGTTAGGTTTTTCAACTTTTAAACTTCCGCTAATACCTATCACGGAGACAAACGTCTTATTCACAATTCACCCACTCCGTACCAATGTTACCAAGTTTTACTTATCATCACCTCGGTTTGCCTGCAGCTATTTCACGCATTTTCGAGTCTCGCAAGCAGGGTTTCGATTGCTATTACAAAAGTAATAGATCTATTACATTTTACTACTCGTCATTACGTCGTTACCACAATTAGAAATTCATATCAAATCTATTACAATTCGATTTTTTGTATAATCTCACTGAAAAGAAGAAGAATCAATAAAAGTTGTGTTCGAGATGACAGATGACGCCTGGACTGGGACTCTGCGACCTGCGACTCTGCAACTTACCTTGCACAGCGGTACACCAGAAAGTGATAGCGTGTGCTTCCGTGCTTCGTTTATTTTCGCCCATGCTGCTGCCGCTGCTGCGTGTCTAGATAGTTATTTGAAAATGAAATACATGTAACATTCCAAACTTTATTTGATTTTCGAACCTTTTTTGTATGTCGAGATAGTAGATTTATATGATTTTTTGTTGAAACCTTTTCCAACAATTTTGCTGCTGCAGATGTCTTACCTATCTGTTGCTGGTAGTCGCCTTTCATGGGATTTATTTTTATAATAAATCAACTCAAACCCTTGATCTTTCTCCTTGATGTCACGAATTGTCACCTTCAAATTGTGATATTTTTGCAGGGGTGCTTCATATTAGACCAAGCTAGACCAAGCTATATAGAAGTTTTTTTAACCCACAAAATAAAAGACGCAAATTGACTATTTTATTTTTTATAAGATAGTTCGTTCATGAAAACCCCGGCTTTCGTCCCAGCAAAATCGATTTGTGGAATTTTTTAAACAAGAAATATTGAAAAAAATTACAACTTTTCATAGTCGAGTAGCAGTAGTGGGGGAACTATCAAGGAGATGAGAGTATAACCTCGTGGCGATTTGAACAATGCACTTTCAAGCGTTTGGAGCAACTTTCAGTGACATTTTTAACACATTTCCCACCTCTTAGGTGAAAATCCAAAATATACAAATAATAGATATTGATATCTTCTTCTACACACCTTCAACACAATTTGAATATGACGATTTCCCTTAAATCTTGCAAGATGTCCCTCTTAAATTTTTTTTACGTACAAAAACTACACCTTGCACACATAGTTGAACCACATGTTATTATCTATCAGTTTCCACAATATTGTTTGTTCAGCTTTAGATTTATACAAATTAGGTATACATTTTTTTAAAATGGTCTCTTTTTCGAGGTTTTCCCGGATTTTCTCAGTGGAAAATGCACCGATCCTGTCGCTTAAAAAAATGTTTTGTAGGTTTTATAATTCTCTAGAAAAGTCCAATTGACTGTAAAACGATTCCTTCAATACTTTTTGGGATATTTGCAAGATACCAAAAATATTGTAGTTAATTTTTTTCACAATTTTTCGTTTAAAAAATTCCACAAAGCAATTTTGCTTTCTCATGAAAAGTAGTATAGGCCATTTGCGTCTTCTATTTTGTGTAAGAGCCTCTTATTTTTATCTACAGGTTGGCTTATTGGTATCCCTTTTATAACTATTTTAATTTTTCTCATGATCCTCAGCTTCATTCTCCGACGAAATGTATTGCCTGGTTTCTGTTGAATCCAAAGAAGGCTCAATCTCATGCATAATTCTTGTGAGGAAACAGGAAAGTGACTTATAGGGTTTTCAGCGATCATGAACGAGTTTCCAACAGTAGACGGATTTATATTGACACTGCTTGCTATTTGCTCTGTTGCACCCCGTTTGTCATTCCTTCCAAATCAATTGTTGGTAGGTACTGCAGGTTTTTTATATATTTTATTCAATGGAAATCCTAAAAAAATATATTTGATCAAAACCATTGGAGTTTGTTGTCATTAACTCACCTGATAGTTCACTCTTGAAGTGGGTTGGATTCTAGCAATTGAAGGTACTACCAAACCTTGGAGATTATAACTTTATTCGTAAAAAAAAGTACCAGTACGTCAATAAGTACACCCAATATCTAAAATAATATTTCATGGATATGAAAAGTGTAACAAACGGTATATACTAAATACACGATAATGGTAATGTTTACATACCTAAAACCAGGGAATATATCGTATTCTGTAAACAACAATCTGTATATTTACCCCTAAAGGGCTTTTAAATATCGGATAATAATTATCAGCACTGCTTGGATTCAGAAAGCAAGTAAAATGATATTTCGATCAACGGTGTGGTTTTTTCCATACTCGCCGAGAAGAGAGGTTAATTACCAAAAAAACTGGCTATTGGACTTCTTACACCAAGCATGCCTAAGCCGAGTTTAACGCGCATATAAGGAATTCTGCTACAACTTGCTCCCCCCAAAATGAAACATTTTTATTCAGGGACTCGATTCGGAAAAAAAAGTTTTGAGGTGGCACACATGGAACATCCCTATTTCCTGTAGGGTATTAGGATATTTCAAAATATATGTCACAGAAGTGACCCTTTTTTAAATTTCGTATGGCCCCTCGTATAAAAGAAGAAACTTTTTCGTCTCCGCCTTTATAGCCGAAGATATAGGATTTGCTTTTAGTAGTACTAAATCGCCCGGTTGGAAGTTAGGGCATTCACAGCCAGAAGATGACAATCTCCTTCGAGCCGCTTTACTAATTAAAGTTTCCCGAGCTAATATAATTTTAGTTTCAACCGAAGTCGGCTGCTCCCTGACTAATGGACCTTGCACGCTGCTTCGTAAAAGTTTTGGCCTCACCTGTCCGAATTGCAATTCGTTAGGCGAGTAGCCGGTAGATTCGTGTATCACGTGATTCAAAAAGTAAGCAAAATTTTGTAATTCATGGGCCCACTTTTTGTGGTGATCGGAAGTATAAGTCCTGCACAATCTTCCGAGTTCCCGTATAACTCGTTCTGAAGGATTCGCTTGTGGTCTGCGAACTGAGGAATGAATAACTTTGATATTGTGATTTTCTAATGTCTCTTTCCACTTAGAGGAAGTGAATTGAGTTCCATGGTCACTCAAGATAATCGGGCCAATTCTGTTTCTTATTAGCAAGATTGTTACCATAGCAAGACAATTTTCAAAGCAAAATATATCTCAATTTTGTAGAAGGCTTGATATCTACATTGCTTTATTGGCAGGAGATGATGTGGCAGCAACATCTCCTACCGATATTTTTTCAAGCTTTCTACAAAATTGACATATATTTTGCTGTGAAAATTGTCTTGCTATGGTAACAATCTTGCTAATGAGAAACAGAATTGACCCGATTCTCAATATGGCCCATTTTGGGTAAATAATCATTGACGACTCTATTTAAAATCGCACGAGTGGTTGCTTTTTTCAGGGCATAAAGGGTTACATATTTAGTAAATACGTCAAGTAGTACTAGTACAAAAGCGACCCCGCCACGACTAACTGGTAAAGGACCATAGATATCCAACGCAACCAGTTCATTTTTATGAGCAGGAAGTATAGGACGCAGTTCCGGTTTCGCTAAAGTCGAACATTTAGCCTTCTGGCAGATTTCACACCCTTTTATGAATTTTTTCACTTCTTTCGCCATATTGTTCCACCACAGCTCATAACGCAATGCACGCCAAGTTTTATACGAGCCAAAGTGTCCATTCACACAATGGAAACACTGTATAAATTTTACCGACAAATCTTTTGGTATACACAAGAGATAATGTTCCTCGGATTTCTGACGAATATATAATCTATTATCGATAAGCGCAAATCGATCTTGGAGTTTCTCCTCATTGGGGAGTTTAGAAATTATATCCCCTGATTTAGGATCTTGTCTTTGATGAATGTGCATTTTTTCAAGTATTTGGGATAAATCCGAAGGTAATTTGGATATAGGAAATATTTTAAAAGTTTTATCCGGAGGAGTGGACAGTCTCGGGGAGGAAAAACGCGAACACCGTCGACCATTTGAAACAACAAACAACCTAACGCGGTGTTACAAGCATCAGTTTCTACGCAATATGGCACATCTTCTCGAGGGTGATATAATAGAGTAGTTTCTGCCAAACATTTTTGTAACATCTCAAATGATTGCTGTTCCACACTGGACCATTTTCAACGTGTATTCTTCTTAAGCAACGAATTGAGTGGTTGAGCTATTGCTGAAAATTTTGGGCAGAAAGATCTATCGTAGTTTGCCAAACCTAAAAACTTTTGAACCTCTTTTACGTTACTCGGAGTTTTGTAATCTCTTAATGCTTGAGTCCGGCTCGGGTCAGGACGAATACCATTCATATCAAGTACATAACCGAGGAAAGGCATTTCACTTCAAATAAATTTACATTTTTTTAGTTTTAGAGTGAAGCCTGCATGTTGTAATTTTTTACAGACCCGCTCTATGTGCTGCATATGTTCCACGAAAGTTTTTGAACCTATTAAGAGGTCATCCACGTAAATTATTAAGAAATTTTCAAAGTCTTGTTCAAAAATAGAATTCAAACAACGTACAAAAGTACTAACGCTAGTTGATAGCCCGAAGGGTAAAGTACACCATACGTAACTTTTACCATCAAATTTAAATCCAGTGTATTTTTGCGAATTCAAGGTCAGTGGTATCTGCCAGTACCCTGCACTGAAATCTAAAGTTGACATATATTGCACCCCCCTTACCGAGTGAATAATTTCTTCAATGGGTCTGGGAGTATCATGTTGTTTGCGCATAACCTTGTTGAGGTGCCGCGCATCTAGACAAATGCGCACACTTTGGTCTTTTTTCAGTGTCGGCATTAAAGGAGATATATATGGGGTAGCCGCTTGTCGTATGACACCCCATTCCTCCATTTGATTCAACTGTTTTTGAATGCTGCTCTTATGAGCAATTGGTATCGGGTATTGTTTCTAAAAAACTCGCTATCATCGTTCAATATTATTTCGTGAAAATATTTATTAGTTCTCCCAGGAACATCCGAAAATAAATTATCGAAACTTTTCAACAACTGCAAGAATATTGACCTATTTTCCTCGGTGAGATTAACCTCAGACACGATGTTCTCAAATTCTCTGAAATTGTTATTAATTTTTTGTTTACTATCAACAATTTCGGTATGATTTATTCTCAAAATAATTTCGCACATATTCATGGAATCTGGTTCTTTTAGTTCATTCCCCGTATGTATTTCTGAAACCTTTACCCATTTGTTTTCTGATTTTAATAATAAACAATTTTTTTCGAGATTGATGACAGCCGAGACAAAAACTCGTGTACGAATTCATTATCGATTATTTTGAAAGTAAGTAGCGACTGTTGTTTTACGCGTCGTTGTTTGGATTTAAAAGCACCAGATACTTTGACGCCTGTACATGAAAACGTGGGTATATTTTGATGAAACGGCTCTAGCCGATTCCATACCTCCTCTCCAAAACAACACACTTCGCTCCCTGTATCTACTAAAGCCGCGAATTTAAACCCATACAAGGTTATTTCAATTATTATTGAACGAGATGACTTAAAATCCTGGTCAGATTCATTCTCTTCTAATAAGTCTTCTCGTGGATTATTTAAAAAAGTGGCCCTAATTATTTTTTCTTTAACCTGCCTCACAGACGGACCGCATCGCTACCCTAGGATAACCATTATTTTTTTTATAATCTATTTTTTCCTTGGAAAAAATCTATTGGAAACTCGTTGGTTGTCACATTCATTGTTTCCTGCTGATGTTTTAGCTGCCGTAT
This sequence comes from Chrysolina haemoptera, assembly GCA_958298965.1. Taxonomy (NCBI): domain Eukaryota; kingdom Metazoa; phylum Arthropoda; class Insecta; order Coleoptera; family Chrysomelidae; genus Chrysolina; species Chrysolina haemoptera. The sequence continues at coordinate 13,667,318 of OY282600.1, read as the reverse complement.
TACAAACGTTGTGTGAAATATTAAAATATGCGTCTGCCTGTCTTAGGCGCTCTAGTGCCTCCGCCACTGTATTAGCAGAAATCAATGAACTTGACACGTTGGGAGGAAAAAGCCTGGCAATTTTTTGTATAATATGTTGTTCAGAACCTGAAAGTGTGATGTATTTTGCCATAGTCATACACCGCAAAAAATGTTGTACGAAAGATCCACCTACATACCTTTCTTTCCTCAGTTTTTCATTCATTTCCGCTTGGATGTCTTCATTCCAAAACTGCTGTAAAAACGCTGACTTGAACGAATTGAAATCCCGAATCATATCTAGGCATGCTTGGCTCCATAAGAAGGCATCGCCTTTCAATTGATTTGATATAATATATTTGAAATGATCGTATGGTACTCTATCCAAGTTATAAAAATGCTCCAATTGTTGCAAAAAATCTTTTGGACGAAGTCCATTTTTGTTATCAAAAATTGGTAATTTTCTTGATGCTTCGATAGAGTTGAAAAACCTAATAGTATCGTTATTTTGCGATATATTCGTACTAGTGTTAGGTACGCAATTCAGTTGTTGCATTGTTGCTATGACCTGACTTACAATAGATGCTACATCTAACTGGTTACAATTCATCTGTTGATTGAAAATTGAACTCTTATTCCTTTCTAGGTTATGTATATTTTCACTGGAAATAGTTCGACTACCCTGATTGAGATCATTAACATTTGTTATAGCTTGAGGGATAAATTGTGGATTATTACATGAAGTTTGTGTAAACCCTGTATATAATGAAGGATGACTAACATTAAAATGTGTGCTGAGACCTGAAGTATTCAGACCAACACTTCTTTCGGAATATTTATTCGCATTTAAGTTTGTGTGTAATGTTTCATTTGTATTTTTAAATTGCTCATTACAATTGCTATTTTTTTCATTGAACTCGTGAATATTTTGTCTAGGCCATGTATACTCCTGATTGGAGAAAATTGTGTTGATGTTTTGTGGTTGTGTGGCAAAAGTATACGCCAACGGATTATTCATAGAGTAGCTATTAGTTTTAGTAATATTGGCATGTACCTTATCCACCAATCCTATTTGATCTAATAATTTTTCCCTAGAAATATCATTTTCATTAAGCCTAGTAACATCAAATCTTGAAAAATAATTCACGTTGTCACATTGATTTCGATTTTTTTCTTCGAACTGCACTATATTTTGTTTCGTTGTTACCCGTTGCTGATAATGTACGCCGCTTTGTTGTTTTTGAATCGGTTTTTCTTGCACTGAAAAATTACTTCGAGGAGTTTCTCTAAGATCTACCGTGTGATGTCTTTGTTCATTCCCTGACTGGGAATAACTGGGCAATGACACGTTTTCTCCTTGTTTACCAGGAGCAGAATTAAAAAGATTTCTCATACCTGTTGCATTCGGTGGTGTTACCACGTTTTTGTTTTGTTTTTGTCTCAGTTCTCCTTGATTTCTTATATCGGTTTTCGGAATAGCTCCTTCATTCTTTTTACTACGAGTCTCGTAACTGTGTTCCATTTTTTCAATTGCTCTACTGTCGGGCGCCAGATGAAGTGGGTTGCGTTCTAGCAATTGAAGGTACTACCAAACCTTGGAGATTATAACTTTATTCGTAAAAATCTAAGTACCAGTACGTCAATAAGTACACCCAATATCTAAAATAGTATTTCATGGATATGAAAAGTGTAACAAACGGTATATACTAAATACACGATAATGGTAATGTTTACACACCTAAAACCAGGGAATATATCGTATTCTGTAAAGAACAATCTGTATATTTACCCCTAAAGGGCTTTTAAATATCGGATAATAATTATCAGCACTGCTAGGATTCAGAAAGCAAGTAAAATGATATTTCGATCAACGGTGTGGTTTTTTCCATATTCGCCGAGAAGAGAGGTTAATTACCAAAAAAACTGGCTATTGGACTTCTTACACCAAGCATGCCTAAGCCGAGTTTAACGCGCATATAAGGAATTCTGCTACACTGTTTATATCCCTTTCATAATCATTTGATGTGAACTGATCAAAACGAATTCTTGAAGGCTCAACATTGAACTTGTTTGCTCTTTTGCCTTTGGGAACCTTTGAAATATTACGTCCAAACCCATTCTTGGTTGTTCTTACAAGAAGCTACAGCACATTTTTCCAGGCATGATCTGCTGTAAAAAAATATGAAGTAACACAACTGTAACACTTTCCAAGGAATTATGTCAACCCCTGAGCATTTTTCGAGAGTTATATTCACCTCAAATTTTTCCAATAAATCGAAAAATAGTCAAATAACCAAGTGTCCTATCTCGAAGTGGGATTCAACACGCACTCAACAAAACCTATTCAATTTTCACTTAATCACGACAAACTAAGGTGTTTATGGTATGAAATATGTTGGTTATAATGTTATAAATAGTTATCGTCATATTCCTTTCAAAAATAGTAAAGATTTTGATACACACGCACTTATTCAACTTCAAATATATCTCGAAAACCGTTGATATTTGTGAAACGAAACGTATTTCTTTTTTGTATAGGAAATATTGGGGATTAAGAAAAAGAAGAAAAGAAATAGATATTAATCCAGTGGCGTGAAAGTTGGGGAGGGACGAATAGGGGTACCCACCTGCCGTACGCCCCTGTTTAGAGTTACAAACACATGATTTGCCTTGAAATGTGAAACTGAATGCTGTCAAGTGACACACCAAATTTCATTAAGAAGAGTTAAGCCGGTATTGAGTTATTCTGGAAAACATATTTTTTTGTGTCACTTTCAACACCCTGTAACTCGGTTGATACTCATTTTAGGGTATATGTTTATTGGAACTTTCAGCCTTAAAATGAAGTGAGGATTCTACCCTCGGAGTTTGTCCTCTTTATTCTGGGACACCCTGTATTTTTATAGTCACTTTCAAAACCCTGTAACTCGGTTATTATTCATCTTAGGCTATATGTTTAAAAAAACTTTTAGCCTTAAAATGAAGTGAGCATTCTACCATCGGAGTTTGTTCCATTTATTCTGAAACTCCCTGTATATTAATCTTGCGAAATTGAAATTGTTTGTATTGAATCGTTTACCAATAATTAGTTGATTAATATCAATAAAATCTTTGCATAAAATCATACTGATATTTATTACGAACATACATACAGAGTGATATATCAAATTTGCACAAAAAAACTAGTAAAAATTCAAAAAAATCTCTATCTATACCAGTACAAATGATAAATTGTACCAATTTTCGCATTGAAATGCTCTTGTAGGAATATGAGGGATTCGCCTAAGGTGTATATCTTTGTGAGGCTAGAGGTATAAGAAATTGTGAAAAAAAATACGTTGCGTAGGTGGCTGTGATTCCAAATATTGATTTGGTTTTTTTTTCTAAACAACTTTTCTAAATAAACTAATATCGAAAATAAGGGTAGATTACTGTTGATCAAAATTCCTATTTTTTGTTCTTCCTTGTGAATTGTTTGGAAATTCCGAATTTTGAACTTTTAAGGAGAATAAAATTTTCTGACAAATGCATGATCAAAAAGTTTCTCAAATGGTGCAAAAATTTTGAAACTCACCGTATACCCAAAAGTAAAATATGCAAAATAAAACTTTTTCTCAATTTTGATCTTTCATCATCTAGCGTATGTCTCACACTGTATTTCGGACACAAGTATTTTAAATGGTTCGAACATGAAGCTTGGAATATAAAATGAAAATATAGAATTTGCCACCGATAGAAATGTGACTTTTTAACTAATTCAGAATAGTTATTTATGATACAAAAAATATTTTTTGTACAACTGTCATTAAAAATGAAGTTTTTAATTAATTGACATATGAACTAAAAACTGACGTTTTCACAAAATTACTTTCAACACTAGTGTTAAAAATACTTTTAACACTAGTGTTAAAAGTAAAATGACAGATGAGATGATGGATACTCAGTAATATATAGACCTCTCTAATAGAAACACTTCAATCAGATATTATAATCAGAACACCTGCTCAAGAGGAATCATTTATAAAAGTTTACACATGTAAGTATTTGGCGTTTGTGCAATTGGTAATACTAATTCCGTTTGAAGTTACAAACGAAGTAGTACTCAGTACAACTGTAGAAGGTCCTTCATAACTGACAAATAATGACATTCGTAAATAAAGTGCGTTGGGGTTTATTGTTTTGGAGCTTCTGCCTTGCAATCCAAAGATCTTGTGTTCGAATCCTCATGGATCTTATTTTTTTCGTTTTTTTCTCACTAGCAGAGTAACTGTTGAACAAAAAAATTTGTATGATACATTTGTTAAAAGTGATTTTAACACTTGTATCATAAATAACTATTTTAGTTAGTTCATTTTGACACAATTGAATGATGACTAGTTGTGTCTATGAACACTTCTGCTCAGGAGACCAAACTCTACAGTGTATCAAAAATTAAGATAAAACTACGGGTGACGATAGTGTTTCCATATTGCCTTTGACAATGTGAAATAAATTTAAATAGGCTAATTGAAGAAGTTAATGTGGCTTTCTGGTCGTTTAGAAACTCAATTTTATACAGGGTGTCCCAAACTCGATGGCCTATTAGACGTTTCTGGAGAACGGGACATAGGATTATTTTGAAAATTTGGTTTCTTGGGTAATTACTTTTGTTCTATCGATCTAAAATATTTTCAGCGTTGCGGCGTTGCCGCTTATACTGAAAAGTAGTAACAACTTTGATATTTCAAATGGAACACCCTGTATATTATTACATTTTTTGCTTCGCTATTGCTTTTCAATCATTTTGGTATGATACTTCCCTATACCTATCTCCAGTGGTTTTCGAAAAATTCACTGATTTCCTTATTTTTTGTGTGAAACACAGCTTTAATTAAATGTTTATTACTGCAGTATTTGGATTCGTAGAAAGCTGAAATTTGGGAAGTAGTTTGAAAATGTCCTGTGTATTAGTTGTGTCTAAGTGAATTCATTCTCCATTATACAGGGTAGTTCAAAAGTTGTGATTTTACCGATAGATACAAAAGTGGTCAAAAGTGCATTTTTTTAAATGGAACACCCTGTATATCATCACATATCCTGAAAAACAAATAAATTTGCTTTCAAATGATGTATCATGTTCCTATACCTAAATAGTCAGGTTTTCGAAATAAAAGCAGGTTTATATAAAAATTGGATTATTTTGCCATATTTTATATTAGGTAGCTATCAAATGTCATGGAACATGTCATTATGAAAATTCGACAATCAGTGCATTAATAATAGAAGTTTACGCCTTCATTCACGTAAATTTGATCAAAAAAGATTCAAAATGGAAGACAATAACTATTCAAAAGTTTTGATGAAAATTTTTATTCTTCAAGGTCAGAGTGACAAAATTATAGCAAGAATATGCAAAAGGTAGTATATTCAAGTGTATTATGACTTTTATAAGAAGACGAACTGATTGCAAAAGAATAATTAATTTACAAGGTATTCCAAACTCGATAGCCTATTACACGTTTTTGGAAATTTGGGAGATAAATATTTAAAATATTGTATTTCCCGATAAGAGATTGTGATCTAGCTCTTAAAAATATTTTCGTGGTTGCAGTGCTGCCAAGTGTACTTGTAACTAAGGATGACTTTCTAATTTCAAAAAACACAGTGTTTCACTCCGTATTTCTATTATACTGATGAATACAAATAACTTTTTTCGCATTTTGACTGATAATGTGCTATTTTACTACATTCAAAATCGTATAATAAAGTGGCATTTTACCACAGAGAACTGTCACTTTATTGCATATTTATGTCACTCAATAAAACACAGTTTGATAGAAAATTGTTCATTTGATATTGGAAATAAACAAACCGCGTCAGGTTAATAGGTTACAGAAATTCTACACAGTAAAATAAAAATAAATGAGATAATAGATAATTGAATTGGTACAGGAACATACAAGTTTCTAACGCGACGCATGCTTCACGAAGAATTTGGTGATTGTAAGTCAGAGTTAAGTTTTTATTGTGTCTCAAATGACTTCGTATCGACTCTACCTACTATGAATTTTCGTAAATTTTAAAACTTTGTAATGCTTTTATATATTCATGTGAAAGGTTTTTCTTGAACTCAAATGAATCGACCATATTTTAAAAAAGTTGCTTGAACAACATTGTTTGAAGAATATATTATCTAATTAAATTTGAATATGTCCTATATTTCTAGCTGTTCGATGGATATTGACATTTTGTATTTTTTTCACAACAAACTTTACCAAAACTAATATCGCATGAACAGAGAAATGAATTAAGTAGAAATTTTTATTCAGATTTGAACAAAGTATGATTGGTTCGGTTTTCCTTCTTCATAATAATTTTATGTTCCATTCAGGGTATCTGAAAATCCTGTGTCTGTTGAAAAATCATGATTCACCGTAAGTAGAACTGAATTTTATTTCAATAAATAAACAGATGATGGTAATATAAAACGCTAATTCAAATGTTCGAAGTGCTGACCATTTACACGCAAACATTCGTGGATCGAAGTCATTACATGGATGGTTGTTGCTCTTTGTACCTCGTCCGGCCGAATTTCCTCGAAAGCTCTTCTTATTCTCTGTTCCAATTCGTCCTTCGAAGTCACAGGTGTTTCATAGACAATCTGTTTTATTCTTCCCCAGAGGTAAAAATCAAGAGGAGTCAGATCTGGGGATCGCGGTGGCCAAGGCTGTGGACCCAAACGCCTTATCCACCGATCTTCAAAGGTTATAGTTAATTCTCTGCTCACTTCTTGTGTACAGTGAGGTGGGGCACCGTCCAACTGATACCAACAACTCCGATATACATGAAGAGGCAAATTGTCCAAAAAATCACTAACCGTTGTTCTCAAAATATTCAGATATTTTCCAGAATTCAAGTTCGCATCATAGATACAATATGATAATTTATCATTCATGAGTAAACAAAACACATTTAAACTAAATTTTTCTTGAAATCCCCTTTCTTTTATAAAATGGGGATTTTCTGCGGCCCAAAAATGATTGTTTTTCCGATTGAATATTCCCTCTCTCGAAAATTTAGATTCATCCGTCCAAATAATTTTCTTCAGGAAATTCGGATCTTCATATGTCCATGTTAAAATCCATTCGCAAAAATCAACCCGTTTTGGAGGATCACCTCTATGTAGGGCATGAACTTTGATGAATTTATAATCATGCATTTTGTGTTTTTTCAAAATTCTCCATATTGAAGTGCGTGACATACCTAAATCCACAGCTGCTCTCCTTAATGATACATGTGGGTAGGCGTGAAAATACCCCAAGACGTTAATTTCATTCTCTTCTTCGCCAGTTATCGGTTTAATTTGAGTTCTTGGCGCTTCAACTTTCCCAAACATAGCATAATTCTGTTCAATTCTTCGAAAGATTTTTCTATTAATTTGGGGTAGATTTGGATAACGTTCGTTGAATATTCTGCATGTTCTTGAAACAATTCTTTGACACTCACCGTGAATATAAAATAAATTTAAAATATCTGCATTTGAATATGCATTATAATCCATTTCCAATATTTTTTTACTGACAGGACCACAATGAAAATCACTACTTTTCAAACTGAAAATTTGTTTTGCTTTTTTCTGGTCACGGCACACTACAGATTATTTTAGTTGGGAAATATCACATAGATATTTCGATTCGTAAAAGGACCCCGCTCAAACCTTATGGAAAAGTGATATGTGTGTGATTTGCCTAAATTTTTTATATTGTTTAGAGGAGATATTGGCCAATATTGGCAAAAATACGCTCCATTTCCACATTTTCCACTGCTTTTTCTGAAAACCAACCTATTCTTGCAGTGAAGTATGGATAGTAAATACAAAACACTCTATTTAACTGTGGTGGTCCTGGGGTTAGCGCTGCTGGCTAGAAAGCTGAAGGTCCCGGGTTCGATCTCGACGATCGGTTTATTTTTTTTCTTTTTTAAGCAAGTTTTTTTCCAGTATTATTGGACAATATCTCCGAAACTATTGGTTATTGGACTTTAACGCAATGGTAACTTTTCATTACTAATATTTCCTCTAAACAATACCCAAAATTAAGGCAATTCCCACATAGATCACTTTTCCATAAGGTTTGAGTGGTGGCCTTTACGTTAATTAACTCGCAAACGTTTCATTATTGATGTATTAATTGTCGAAGTGTCATAATGACTTGTTCCATGTCATTTCAAGGCAAAATAATCCAATTTTTATATAAACCTGCTTTTATTTAGAAAACCTGACAATTTAGGTAGGGGAACATGATACATCATTTGAAAGCAAATTCAATTGTTTTTCAGAATATGTGATGATATACAGGGTGTTCCATTTAAAAAAATCCACTTTTGACAACTTTTGTATCTATCGGTAAAATCATCACTTTTGAACTACCCTGTATAATGGAGAACGAATTCACTTAGACATGACTAATACACAGGACATTGTCAAACTACTTCCCAAATTTCAACTTTCTACGAATCCAAATACTGCAGTAATAAACATTTAATTGAAGCTATGTTTCACACAAAAAATAAGGAAATCAGTGAATTTCTCGAAAACCGCTGGAGATAGGTATAGGGAAGTACCATACCAAAATAATTGAAAAGCAATAGCAAAGCAAAAAATGCAATAATATACAGGGTGTCTCATTTGAAATATCAAATTTGTTGCTACTTTTCAGCAACGCCGCAACGCTGAAAATATTTTAGATCGATAGAACAAAAGCAATTACCCAAGAAACCAAATTTTCAAGATAATCCTATGTCCCGTTCTCCAGAAACGTCTAATAGGCCATCGAGTTTGGGACACCCTGTATATTGAACCAAAATCTGAGATGATCTGATAAATGAAATGAGATAATGATTCGCAACATTTTGTTTAAAAGAAATGAAAAATATATTTTTTTTTCTGTGATGAGAAAAAAGTTTGACATTTTATCTCTGTTGACAGGTACTAAAATATGACTTCAAATTACTTTTTTCCCCGGGAAAAAAGTGAGTACTTTTTTCCCGGATATATAGCTATATCTTATCTCGCACGCATCCGATGTTCAGCTCGGGTCTCTAACCCAACCTCCTACCTTCATCACTCGACCTGGACACTACTAACTTAACCGGCCTATATTCCTAATAGTCTAAGAGCCGAAGAGAGGTCGACCTTCACCGTTCTGTTTAACGGATGAAACATACTTCTCATCATGTTTCATAAATAGAGGAATACACATAAAATGAGTTACCTATCAAAATGTGATCCAGGCTATATGTATACCAGAGAGTTTCAAAAATTTGCACCATACCGAAAACTTTCATATTATCGATCTGTCAGAAAATTTTATTCATCATGAAAATTAGCGCATTGCAGAATACTTCTATAAAATTTCTAAAAATTTGAAATTTCCAAATGGTGTACAGGAGGAACAAGAAATAGAAATTTTGATCAAGTGTGAAATACCCCTTATAATTGACATTATCAAAAAGTTCATTCAAGGAGGTTGTTCAGAATTGAAAACAGTATTAAAATTTGGGGTCACAGCCAGCGTAGTTTACTCTTGATCAAGATTCTATTTTTTCTTCCCCCCTGTACACCGTTTGGAAATTTCAAATTTTGAGAACTCATATGCAAGTATTCTGGAATGCACTAATTTTTATGTGAAACAAAATTTTCTGATAAATCGATAATGAAAAAGTTCACCATATGGTGCAAATTTTTGAAACTCACTGTATATAGTCTGGACCACATTTTGATAGGCAACCCATTTTAGGCATATTCGTCTATTTATGAAACTTCATAAGAAATAAGAAGTATCCGTTAAACAGAACTGTGAAGATCGATCTCTGTTCTTAGGTCTTAAGCCGTGGACATTTGATTTTTTACTTTTAAATCGTCGGTTTTCCCGTCACAGAAAAAAATAGTGTATTATACACGGGAAAAATAATAGATTTTAGCTCGCGGACAACACAACCTCGAGCTAAAATCTAATACTTTTCCCCTTTTATAATAAATAACTATTTTTACTTTCATAATTATTTTTATCTTATCCCTGTTCGTCTGTTATTGATCTGAGAGTGAGCAGAAATGTTATATTTGAATGAATGTTTGCTTCACAGTGTGGATGAACTGATCCAGTTACATTCAAAAATAAATTAGATTAACGATTAACAGAATTATACTCTATGGTTTTTTATCGATCGATATTCGATTTTGATACACTGAAGCGACCTGCCATCCTTAATCTGATTAGGTACCTTCATGGCTTCACGTACACTACTATGGAACTTGAAATATTCATAATGAATCCATATCAGAATTTACAAATGAATCTTGCCGTCATTGATCAACCGTAGTGGTGCGTGGGTGAAACGTTCTCATCTCAATCCAATCATCGGTAGGTGCGTGGTTTCGAATCCCAGCGTGGTCATCGGCCCCGTGCATGGCATAATACGTTGAGAGGTGAGGGTTATGTGTTCTCCAGGTCGAACGAGTCTCCGGATGTCTTCTCAGGGTTACTCCTAAGGGTGCAGCCAGTTGATGGAAATAACAGTTTGACAGCAATTTCACCAATTCCATCAATCCACGACTGTACTTCAATTAAAATTTTGATGTGAAGGAATATAAGAGGTAAACGCGAGTAAAACTTCGTTTCTTCCTCAATCATTTGATATTTTCAAATACTCCATGGTCTGAACCGGGAATTCCAGAAGCGCAGCTCATATAGGAGAAATGAAGATTCCTCATCTTTCAGTTCAAAATTCCCGGTCGAAAGCTAAAGAAAGAGATTGTTTTCTCTTGAAAAAATGTTCCACTCAAAATTCTGAGAAGAGTTTGAGAAAGAAAGTGAAATCTCATCTGCTCGTCCAATACAAAGGTTCAATCGATGGCATCCTGAGCAAAGGCCAATGAAAAATACGCGGTCGGAAAGATGGAAAGACGAAGTGTACAGAACGCGAAATGAGTTATCGAGGCCTTACGCGTAGCGCTGAAAAAGAAAATTGTGATCCTTGTATACACAAGCTTTCATCTTAATTGGCTTTTTTACAGTTAGTGTGAGTTACATTCTGTAACTGAACTGTGACCCTTATATTCATTTCACATTTTGTATACTCAGACTGATAGGTAATGTCTGGATCTCCTCAAGGGTTATTTCTCAAAAAGCATTCAATTCATTAATATGATGGTGTCATCAGCAATTCCAGAAAAGGAAACTATTTTATTCCTCAGGGAACCGTTCTATGCCCCTTACTTTCAACAATGCATATCAATGACGAATACTAAAGGAAGGTTGCTTAGCTTTGCTAATGACATTACAATATTCTATCATGCAAAAATGTGGTATGACCTGAAAAATAATTTGAAAATAACTTATTTAAAATATTCCAATCTTGATTTCAGTTCAACAAACTATGACAAAACACTTATTATTCACGAGACGAAGACGAAGACGAAGACGAAGACGAAGACGAAGACGAAGACGAAGACGAAGACGAAGACGAAGACGAAGACGAAGACGAAGACGAAGACGAAGACGAAGACGAAGACGAAGACGAAGACGAAGACGAAGACGAAGACGAAGACGAAGACGAAGACGAAGACGAAGACGAAGACGAAGACGAAGACGAAGACGAAGACGAAGACGAAGACGAAGACGAAGACGAAGACGAAGACGAAGACGAAGACGAAGACGAAGACGAAGACGAAGACGAAGACGAAGACGAAGACGAAGACGAAGACGAAGACGAAGACGAAGACGAAGACGAAGACGAAGACGAAGACGAAGACGAAGACGAAGACGAAGACGAAGACGAAGACGAAGACGAAGACGAAGACGAAGACGAAGACGAAGACGAAGACGAAGACGAAGACGAAGACGAAGACGAAGACGAAGACGAAGACGAAGACGAAGACGAAGACGAAGACGAAGACGAAGACGAAGACGAAGACGAAGACGAAGACGAAGACGAAGACGAAGACGAAGACGAAGACGAAGACGAAGACGAAGACGAAGACGAAGACGAAGACGAAGACGAAGACGAAGACGAAGACGAAGACGAAGACGAAGACGAAGACGAAGACGAAGACGAAGACGAAGACGAAGACGAAGACGAAGACGAAGACGAAGACGAAGACGAAGACGAAGACGAAGACGAAGACGAAGACGAAGACGAAGACGAAGACGAAGACGAAGACGAAGACGAAGACGAAGACGAAGACGAAGACGAAGACGAAGACGAAGACGAAGACGAAGACGAAGACGAAGACGAAGACGAAGACGAAGACGAAGACGAAGACGAAGACGAAGACGAAGACGAAGACGAAGACGAAGACGAAGACGAAGACGAAGACGAAGACGAAGACGAAGACGAAGACGAAGACGAAGACGAAGACGAAGACGAAGACGAAGACGAAGACGAAGACGAAGACGAAGACGAAGACGAAGACGAAGACGAAGACGAAGACGAAGACGAAGACGAAGACGAAGACGAAGACGAAGACGAAGACGAAGACGAAGACGAAGACGAAGACGAAGACGAAGACGAAGACTGCATACAACTCATTGTCAAAGTTTTCGAGAAGAGAGTTGTGAAGTATAATTCGGGTACTATTCAAGAAACGCTGGCTACCGCCACCTTTTGAGGGCTGCTGTTCATAAGGGGGCGACAGCAGGTTAATGGAAAAACAATTTTAACAATTCTCTTGATGAATTTTAACATTCAACACCACCTTATGGAAATTATCAGGAGTAGTGTGGGTGGGTCGAAAGCAGGATCGAGGCCATTTTGTTTAAGATAAGTTGCATGCACTAATTTGAAATACCATATTTGAACGCTAAATTATAAGAAAGTGATGATTGGATTAATTGAAGAACAGTTTCTAGTAAAAATGAACCCCCTGTTCGTTCACTGGGGTTTTCACCTTTTTATGAAAACAAGTGAAATTTGGCCGTGAGATGTTCAGCTTCTGAAGCCACCTTTCAAAAATTAATTTTCAATATAAATTGGAGTGAGCCAGTGAATAAACACTGTTTGGATCGTGTTCATTCACTGGAGAGGTTGGGTTCATTAGGGGGATTTTTTCAATTTCAGGTGAATGAACTTAAAGTTGACCAGAAATCTGCCGAAAAACGATGCAGAAGGTTCTATTTATTTCGAAATAGAAAAGAAGCACTTGCTAAAGTCCTCCAAAACAAACAAAATGGCCCTGAAAATTTGAATTTTGCTTTAAATCAATGATATTCCCAAGTCAACTCTCCACAATAAACTGACTAAAAATACACGTAACATTAGAAAAATGGGCCCTCAACCAGTGTTAAACTAGCTTGAAGAACATCAAAAAAATCCAGGAATGATTAAAACAGTTGAGCAAGATCAATATGAAATAAGTGTCATGGAAAAAAGTTCCAATGGACACTAGAATGACCATATATAGTACACAAGGAACCAAATAATAAAAAAACTTGCCAATGGTACCCATGAACTCTAGGGGACTTTACCACATGAAATTTGGACATGTATACATTAGCTAGTATTATTTCTGTAAACCATATTAATCAATTCGTCAGATGTCTACGATTACAAAATTCAGAAACTTTTCGCAAAACTTCCTTGGTTCAAGAATATATTAAGGATATATTCTTCAACATGAACACAAGACTTTGATTTCACATTAAAAAATGTCATGTTCTCAAATTAAAAAACCATTCACAAACATTTCTCAACACAAAATTATATCTTTTTATATTTTCTTACTTCAATGAACCCTTAATATTGAAAATATTGACAAAAAAATCGCAGAAAAGCTTTTGTGTGAGTAGGTTTTGCCTGAAGATTATATTGTAAATTTTGGAGGTAAGTACAATTATTGTTTTTCATTCAAGTCGAAATGTTTCTATAAAAATTAGCTCTTTCGAAATTATTCTGATTCCATATTTCAACACATGTCGTTTTTTAATTTCACAGGGTATCGTTTTCTGCATTCTGGTTGATATCAAAATAAGTTGTTCTCAATTAGAACATAATCAGAAATAAATTAGATTTTTAAAATAAAATATCCCCAATAAAAAAATCTTGAATAGATCTTGTCTGCATAAACAGGAGTATTTTATTTGTTCAGTTATAACGACAAAGATGATTTTTTTTAATAGGTTAACATTATTACCAAGAAAATATATTTTCTGGTTTTTACAAGAAGGGTTGTTGATCTATCACTTACTTTTTTTGCTTTAAATTCACATTTGAAGTATTGAATAAAGGCGATTCAATTTTAATTTCTTTGATGTAACGTTCTGTATTAACATCTTAAGTTGGCGACACATGAAAAAAACTGAAATTTTTTTTTGAAAAAATCTGCATTTTAAATAAATAATCAAATATTGAAATTAATCAGTCGTATACGAGAAGTTTAAAAAAATATGAATTTTGTACACGAGTGGAGTTTTTTTATTTGTGACAATATAAAAAAAATTATTATGAAAAGTTAATATTTGAAAATAACGTTCAGATGTGCAATCCTTCCCATTTACCTTGAAAATAAATAAAAGTCGAGTTTTTATACATTTTTATCTACAATGACACTTAAAACTTACTCTGGCCCTCAAAGTGAATGCAGATAATATTCATGGGCGAATACTCTCATACTCAGCTAGTTTTTTTAATTTCTGTAGAAATTGTTAAACTTGATTTTGCTGAAAAATTAAAAATACATATTTCTATGCAGATAGATATGATTATGTCTTCGAACATGATTAATAATTCGAGACAACTTTTCATAATAACAATTTTCGATATTGTCACAAATGAAAGTACTTTACTTTTGTACCAAATACATATTTTTTGACACCAAATTTTAAGATTTGATTATTCGATATTATGTTCCAGAACATGCAGGACATTTTATTGGGAATAACTTTTTCACCTAAAACAAAAAATTAAAATAATTCCAAATGTGGACATATTGTGTATATTACCATTTGTGGGAATTATTGAAGAGAAGATTATTTTGACTTTGTCGACATTATTCAGTTTTATTGACCTATTGAATTATTTATTAATTGTTTTTGGAAAATTGTGTATAACAATGTATATTTTTTTTAGAAAATAAAATGTCATTGAAAGACTTGAAGTGGAGAACGATATTCCTCTCCTCAAAATATTATTCAACATCCTGCAGCAGCCCAAAAATTCCGATGAGGTTATGAAACGGTGAAAATTCTGATAAAGGGAATCAAAATGCATTCTGTATGTTTTCAGAAATTCTCAGGAATTAATGAAGTTAGCTCGAGTGTAGCAAGTAACAGGAGCGAAATTTTCTCGAATTTCTTCTCAAACCAAGGTTTTATGATGTTCCCCTGAAGACTCTGCTCTCCATATAGGCTTGGATAATACGGTATTGGATTATTACACCAGATACATAAAATCATTTGAGACAAGGAGAAATAGATTTGTTGACATAGTTAAATCGTGAGTATTTTACCTACCCCAAAAAGTCAGCACCATCATTATTATTCATAATCAACATGTTTTGTGTATACGCAGATGTATACAATTTAAAACAGTTTCCGGATTTTCAGTATTAATTATGTCATAAGGTACAAGTACCGCATTCTTCCATAAGCCACAATGAATAACCTTATAGATTCCTCAAGTTAATGTACCCCGGAATAACGTTTTCACTTTTTCTCTCTATATTCGCAATAACTTTCCTCCAAAACTATTTTATAATTATAATAATATGATATTGTTGCGTCTTCGGGTTCAAAAATAAGTGTACACTGGTATGGACTTGCCTTTATTATTCAAACTTCAATTGACAACACTGTAATACAAGTCACTGTCAAAACTTGTAATGTCAAAACTGATACCAAAATACTTGTATCCAAGGTAACTCAAGGTAACTTTCTAACTAACTAACTCCATCTCACAAATGCATTGCTTTTATATACAAATAAAGTTCTAGAAAAATTATGAAATCAATAGAACACAATAAGAATGTTCGACGATTGATCCAGAACAAAAGTTAGTGCTTCTAGATTTATCCATCTAATTCATCGAACGATCTCGAACAATTCGAGAAGTCTTTATCAAATTTCAGGTCTGTAACAATATAATAACTAGCTACGTATGTTTATGTATACCGCGGAATTTTTTTATTATTATTACTTTCTAGCAACCTGAAGATGTTTTACTGTAGTCGAAACGAGGAAGAACGATACATATAAAAGGGAACAGAATATTCAGCCATATTTGTAAGTCGAAGGAAACACCATAGATAATTTATGGTCGTATTACCTACCTAGTGATAGATACGTTAAAACATCAATTTGAGACATGTTTGTAAGCCTTCGATACCCTCTTCAAGTTACTTCATGGTTTTATAGAATGTGGTTCCTCAATTTATTCCTTGATAGACTGTTACGAGATTAACATAAATGTTTGATTTTTGTTTTGATATTATATACAGTGTCACACATAAAGTTCGCCACAAATGGAAGTTTTTTTATTAATAAATATAATGAAAATTTGACTTCACAGTTAGTTTGGGAGTGAGTAAGTGAAGAACAGCCTCTTTCCGTTGTCATGTGCTACTCCAAACTGATTTGGATTTTCAAAAAATGTACTAAGCATGATATAAAATTCAGTGATTTTAAATCGAGCCTGGAGTTTTTTTGTTTCATTCAAGGTCACGCGTCGCTGCTCTACGTTCAGCTGTGACGTAATCGCGATATACCCGCTGTAAAGATAGTGTGTATCCAGTAGAGCGCGCCGAGTAGTGAAATAGTTATTTATGAAACAAGTGTGTGAAGCCTTTAGACACGAATTACATACAATATTTTTTCTACTACCTTACATAATTTTTCACTGAGATTAGAAATACAAAATTTATTCAACACACAAAATAGTAGGTACAATTATTGATCGAATCGAAATAGAATTTTTCTTTAGTAGGCTTTTGAAACACATTTTTTGTTTTAGTTAATGTCAAATATTTTTGTGAACAGATTTTCGTACATTTATAATTCACATTTTCAAAGTCTGTGAATGAAAGGACTATAATTTGTATAGATAAGATTATTGGAATTGATCAATGAATGTTGCGATGCTTTTTTGTGAATTTTATTACGATTATTTTGATTTAATATTTATTACACGTCTAATGGGAAAAATATAGAATATAAAATTCATGAAATTAATTCAAAAATTGTTGCGAAAAATTATTATTTTCTCAAAAACTACATACATCAAAATATTTCGAATTCATCTGCAGCTAACGGGATACAAATTTGTAAAAAAAGGGATACGAGTATAAGAATGAAAAGAAATACGTTTATTCGTAACTGAACATATCGTCCACACAACGAAAATGCAAATCAGTTTAACGATGAAATAAAAAAAAAAACTACATGAACTCTGTAACAACAAAGACGAATTTCTGGAGGTGCATGTATTTATTTTTCTGGTAACAGACCGATGTGGGTATTTCCTGGGAGAGATATGACGTTGAAGTCTCATCATCAAAATCATGGAATTTAAATCATGTTTCGTTCGAATAGATAAAGCGAAAGATTCGAAAAATTAAAAACAAATGTAAAAAATCGAAGTGACAATAGAGAGTCCAAATATGGAGCAAAGGTATAAAATTGGAAACTGACCAACTTTTTCCTTTGACTTCTTTCGAAATTTTCAAAAAAAAAACTTGATTTTTTGAGGATTTTCGAAAAAATGTCAAATTTTACAGGTTTAGAAAAGCACATCACAAAAGGAAAGAAGCTGTTTTTCACTAATTTCGCATGCATAAACTAACTGTGAAGTCAAATTTTCATTATATTTATTAATAAAAAAACTTCCATATGTGGCGAACTTCATGTGTGACACTGTAGAATACTTTCAAATTTGTGTTATCTTAGAAATACTTTGTATTAATATAAATATTTTTGATACTTCACATGTTTTCCTTGAAACCTCACACCCCCAAAGAAATATATTAATGGTCATCGCCAAAAAACCAATAGTGTTATATTTCTGCAGAGCATTTTCGTTTCTTAAATACATGTTACGTTGGGATCCTCTCAAACTTCTTTAAAAAAAAAACAACTTTATTTTACAAACAGTATAAACTTCAAATACAATAATATAAGTATAACTTAGACGTGAACTTGCACGGACTAATGCTGTAGTTCTTGGAGGCTTCATTTATAGTTTTCTGGATGCTGACTTGGCGACCTCGGGCTTCTACGTCTTCAATAAACAACTGGAATTGCGCTGGAGACAGACCTTGATGGTCGGCGACTTCCTGGCACCACTGGGATTAACTGCGTAGCTAACTGGATAATTTGGAATAAAGGGCCATTGTATTTTTTTATTAGCATACATTCAGTTGATAGGGAACACTTATTTTTCTTTGACAGTTTTTCAATTTACAATGTTTTGCACTAAAAATTCATTGGTTCAGTTTTGTAGAAAAAGTTAGCATCTTCACTGGTAAGTGAAGTTACTTACAAGTTCGGGTACCTACAACGCAGAAAGATTGGCAATCTGTCTCTGTTTTATAGATATTTTCATGGACGATGCTCTTCCGAAATATAATCAATCGTTCCACCGTTAGCGGTCCCACCGAGGCTGACCCGTCGAGATCAGTCCTCACATCCATACGCCGTCACTTTGGAGAAATGCCGAACATCTCTTTCCCAGAGCTTGTTCTTTTACCGAGCGGCAAAGCTTTGAAACTCGCTGCCTCAGGAAAATTCTAGTCGTTTAAAATGAATTGATTTCATAAAAATCGGTTCATTCGAAATGTCCAATAACTGAGTATTTCTCGACCAAATCGACCATTTTAACATTGAAAATGCCATAAGGAATTTTAAGCTCGAGCCTGGAGTTTTTTTGTTTCATCTACGTTCAGCTGTGACGTAATCGCGATATATCCGCTGTAAGATAGTGTGTTGCCAGTAGAGCGCGCCGAGTAGTGAAATAGTTATTTATGTAACAAGTGTGTGAAGCCTTTACACACGAATTACATACAATATTTTTTCTACTACCTCACATAACTTTTCACTGAGATTAGAAATACAAAATTTATTCAACACACTATGGTAATGAATGTACATTTTACGAACATAAATTTATTTGACGATTAAAAATATATGCCACTCTTACATAACAAAATAACATCAACAAACAAAGCAATGGTCAATAAATTAGATTTTTAGTTGTTAGTTGTTGGAAATATTAATATTGAAGGTGCAACTATTACAGCTTCCAAAATTTATGAATTTGGCCTTTTCCAATACAGAGTTTAAAACATTTTGTGACCTTATTTCTGTAATTTTGGTATCGAGCGGTTCTCCAAATTCTCTATTATCGTCTTCAACAGTAAAACTGTAGTTTCTAAAAACGCTCTGTTTGGAAGTAGATGGCATAATGTCATCCATCAACAGTTTATTAGAAATTTTTTTCTTTTGGGTAATTGTGCTATCCACATAGCCTTCTGCAACAGCAGATGACTTCCATCTTCCGTGTTTTTTTTACACCTCCAGAATTTGCTAGCATAGTAGCTGAAGACCTCCTAAAGCAGTGTCCTATGAAAGCTGTTGGATTGGGCAAGTTCAGATAGGTTGCTATAACATATGGCATTTTACCAAATGTATTTATCCCCACAGGCTGTTTAGAACATTTACCATTTGCGTATTTTAAAAATATAGGCCAAAATGACGTTTTCTGAGTATTTTGTCACTTTATTCTTCCTACACCATTATATGTATTATATTTCTGTTCATAAATGTGTGCAGATTTTTCTGGTAATAGGTTTTCAGTGGCTAAACTGCAATAAAATTTGAATGAAGAATTATCAGGTATACAAACATAATTCACAAAAACTTGTTACCTTGTGTGATTAAATTTGATTTTAAATAAAGTACTAAATAAACTTCATAAATCAATCTATAACAAATACTTTTGCTGTGCTCTGTGATACTAACACAATTTCAGATATTGATTGTCAGTTCTTCCAATTCTCGTAACCACACAGCCTACTTACTTTTTGAGCAAAGTCGACATCCACGTTTAAATTTAATTAAAGCAATGACATTTGCAGGAAATTATGATCAAAATAAAAAACATGGTAATTTGTTGCATACTAAACATAAGCAAAAATTATTTTTAATCGTAGAAGAAGATACCATAAGTGGCAATTTAAATTAAAACCTTTTATTTGGTTGCTATACACAATTTTTGAAATATTTTACTTTACGCACTAGTGCGTAAAGGAAAAAGAGTTTCCTTTACGCACTAGTGAAAAAAAGTAAAATATGTCTAAAGTACGTACTTTACGCACGGTAATAATGATAAAAAGTTAGTAGAGTGATGGATGGAAGTGAGCCGAACCGGCCATGTTTGGATTACGGAGCGTACGTTAACACACGAGGGTACGAAACTCGTTGTAGATTTGGTTTGAAATGTTGCTCATACAGCGCGAAGATAAGTCAGTAGAGTGCATGTCATATAAAAATCATAAGGGGTATAGGGTGTACCAACATAACATCACAGAAAAAACAGCTTGTCAAAAAATCGTATTGTGTACAGGGTGTTTCAAAACACTCATTGATTAGGGAAAAAAACAACCGACAACATTTAGGAAAAAAAAAAGATGGCGGTGTTTGATTGGTCAACGCACATCATAGTTTTGACGTTTCACAAAAAACGCTTCAGTAGGGACATGGGGATTCAAAACAACTACTTAGAGATTATATCTGATATCTATGAAATGATCTCCGAAGAGGAAGTTTGTATAACAGTCGTTTGTATCATGAGATGCGATACCCCCGTCAACTGTCAGAGTCGCTTCAGTCACCTGTCATCTGTCATTTTTAAAAAGCTGTTTATTTGAAGAAAAAAACATGGCGGCGTCTGATTGGTCAGCGCACAGCATAGTTCGTCGTACAAGGTGTCTCAAATACCTCATCACACAAAAAACATAGCGATTTTTATACCAGGTGTACCAACATATCATTTTAAAGAAAAAACTGCTGCTTATCAAATGCGGAAAAATTATTCATAGAAAAATTTTTGTATGATCTAACCAGAATGAACTAACCTTACGTTGGCTCAGCGCCTACATCTACATAGCGCCCAATAAATTCCGTCTGATCTAGCCAGAACGAAGTAACCTTATGTAGGCATAGCACCCAATAAATTTTGTCCGATCTAACCAGAACGAACTAATCTTACGTAGAGATAGCGCCCTTAAAAACCTAATGAATTTCGTTTGATCTAACCATACCGAACTAAACTCACGTAGGTATAGCGTATTGAAACACCTCAACGCTGTTAGGAAAACAGTGGATATCATTTCACAAATGTTAGGTGCGAAATGGACCAAAAAATAATTTTGTGTAATCTAACTAGAATGAATTATCTTTACGTAGGCATAGCGTCCTAAAAAAAACCAATAAATTTTGTGTGATCTAACTAGCATGAACTAACCTTACGTAGGCATATACATAAGCGTCTTAAAAACCTCCACGCTATTAGGAAAATGGATGCCTCTGTCATTTATCGAATGGCAGGGAAAAAATTGATAAAAAAAACGCATCAGGTATGAGGGCTCGAAGCAACTACTTACAGAGAGATCGAATTACATCTGACATCTATTTGTGTAATGATCGTTAAAGAAAAAAATATTGTGGCGTTTATAGCATATATCACACTTATTTGTACAAGGGAAACCCTAATGTGTTATAAAAATAGCGTTAGCGTCAACATAGTACGGCGTAGTTAGGTATATGAGAAGTGGCCCTCAAATTTCAACGTTTGATACCATGCAATCAGTCAATTGTCGGAAAAGACGTAGCCCTCACATTTCAACGTGTGAGACATGCAATCATTCAACTGTGGGAAGTGACGAAGTGAAGATTTGCAACAAAATTTTTGACGATTTGTCGTTTATCAATAATATATTTAATGCCCCACAAAATGAATCATGACAGAATAACATATACAAGGAAATATAACGTTAAAGAAAAATCATATACTAGATATTCCTAAAATGAAACGTCACAAAAAAATATAGGGTGTTCAAAAATATGTCAATAAACATGAGAAATTCAGTCACGTATTTTCAGTTATTTTTTACGTTACCACGCAGAGTTTCGTGCAAATCTATGTGGAATGTCAGGCATACTGAAACAGGACAGAATGAGGTATTTTTCTTATTGAATCTGAATAATATTCCAAATGTTTTACTGATGATGGAAAATAATATTCGAAACGTTTTGTTTTAACTCCGATGAGGATTAAAATGAAATGTTGACTGTCACCAATATAAATCTTAGCAAAAAACATACAGGGTGTTCTAGGAAGATTTAAAATTAATCGTTGAAGAAACGAACACTAACGGAGTGCATATAAAAATAATTAATAAATTAAAATCTTGGAAAATATTCACCAAATGTCATTCAACAAATTGAGTATATAGAGCATATAAAAATACAGTATTGAACAAGAAAAATATAAGGAAATATCATCCCAAAATGCGTCAAAGACATATGGGGTGTTATAAAATACGTTAAAGGAAAAAAAAATTACAAGGTGTCTCAGATGTTTTATATATTTGGCATATGACTTAAACTTTTCGAGTTGGTACAACTGTTTTGTGTTTTGATTTTAGTTCGAAAATATGGATAGGACATCCATAAAATCTGTTCTGGAATCATCTGCGACTGAAAGACAAACTTTAGTCGCTATTTGGCAAACCTCATACAGCTTTTTATTTGATTTTTTCAATTTCATTGATGCGGCAAACGATATACATTATATTACATGCATTCTTATGGAAATCAATGCATGAACAAATACATCGGTATACGGCAAATGCAGCACTTGTATATGTATTCTTTTGCTAACTGGAGCACACATTACTTGAAAACTGGGGGCCTTTTGAAACCGTTCAGTTTTTCGTACGAAAAATTTTCTTCACCCTCATCCTTTTATCAAGCGTTCACTTTTCTCTTCAACCTAAGTTCAGATTGTTCTGAGCTCCACTGGATTTCACTAGTCTACTTTAGAACGTTGAACGTTTAACACCGTCCTTTTTTATAATTTCAGTATGACAATGTTTACTGATTTGGTATGACATATCGTTAACTTCCTAGGAGTATTGACCCAAAAAAACGATGAGGCAATTGCACAAAGGGTCTCAAAGAGTGTATGTATGAGGAACATCAGGATCATTCGGAATGAATTGAAAGCTATGTAGAAGCAAGGGGCTGGGCTTTCTACGCGATCCGAAAGAGCGAGAAAACGTGTCCTCTGGGATGATACTGGTTCGGAATTCAATAATCGAATTAGGACTGGTGTATTCTTCAATTTGAAGCAAAAGGACTCCGGCTATTTCTTAGTTAATTCCAAAGTCATATTCAAAAGAAGAATTCATGATAACTCGGTGAAGGTGAAGTTTTTATGCGGTGAATTCGGGATGATCAAAGGAAACGTGAATACAACGAAATATGAATATTTCACGACATCTGACTTCCGCATTTACAAATAATACCAATCTGAAGGAATGGATCAATTCCAAGATCATTGAGCCCATTATGCAGGAGCTGGATGCATTTGCTGAGGAGGATAGTGGCTGGGCATTGAAGAAAGTAGTCAATCTGGGGGTGAACATTGTCAAGTTTACCTCTCAACTATCAGCATGAATCAAAAGTAACTGAAACTAATCAGATATGGGTACGCAAATATCAACATACTATGACTAGAAAACAATTTGGCATTTGACTATTAACACGTATCGAAATTTTTGAGAAAATGAGCTGAGGTGAAATATTCAAAAATTGAACATAATATAATCCTGAATCTAGTAATCATCCTGAATTGCCTCGTAATATGAATATGAACAAAAAGGAAATTAATGAGAGTAACTCGTAACCAATTGATGGAAGTTGAAGTGCGAGATCGCATTATACACCAATACCACGGAACTCAGTGGAAGGGGAAGGTATCCATCAAAATTTATGATTGGTTGACAGAAGCCCCGACATTTTTAGAATCAAATGTTCTGATCCAAACAGTTTTCAAAACAAAATTCGATAGCTGTATTCATATCAATGTTACTGTTTTCAATTTGTCAGCCATACTATGACAGAAATCTAATATTTTGAGTGAAGAAGGCTTGAGCAAAATAATAGGAATGGTTGAGAAGGTTTGGGGGGAAATTTGAAGAAAACCGTGAAAATCAAGCATTTTCGCTGAACTAAAATTAGTAAATAAACAAGATGTCGATCGTTGGAAGCGGAAATGCCTTTGATGGACATAATTCAAGATTGTATCAAGATGATAAACTAAGAAATATAACCCAAAACACCCACCATATATAATGAAGCATCTAAGATTCCCGCTGAAGTAATATAAACCATTTATACTTTTGGAAATGTTTTCATCAATACAAATAAGCAAACTATTTTAAAAAATGTTAAGAGGAGAAAATAAATGCTTCAGAAAAAATAAGACCTATTATTTAGCTGAAGAATGGCAGGAAGACCTGGCATGTATCATTCTGTATTGGATGGCAAACGTTTAAATTGATGTTTTTGAACGTTATTCTAATGAACGAATTGGTATTATTTTGTTCAGATATCCAACAAGATATTTGATTTCAAAGTTCAAATAGGAATATGGGATTCAATGATTTTTAACAAATTAATAATAATAATATGAATAAATATAGTTTGATCATACTTTGTGGGTGGTTTGTAATTTGTCAGAGTGAGGGAATATCTTATTTAAATATGAGTTGATAATAATGCACATTTTGATACAAACTTGAGAATATTTTTAATTTTAATATAAATAAAGCTAGTGGTTTGTGTACAAATTCGGTGTGCCTTTGTATATCGCTGAAGGAAGATATAATTCAAGAGAAAAAAAAATATAGATATTGCTCAGCAATACCCATTTTGAATTGAGTGTATGTCAGCACTATGTTTATTTCGGTTTGTGTCATGAAGTCGGCGCGCTTCGTTAATCGTGACCGATTCGGTTGGAAGTGAGTATATAACAGCAGCATACATATTCGGTTTATGTCATAAAGTCTAAGGAGATTAAGATTTTGGTGTTGCCAGTTGTTAAATAAGGAGTGGATATTGGTGGCATATAGGTGCTGCCGGTGAAGATAACGTTTTGTCAGTAGATCGCGCCGAGAAGTGAAATGGATATTAGATGCAAGTACAATAATGAAAAAATGGTGATTGTCAAAGTAAGTCGACCGACTATCTTTAGATTACGGAGTGCACGTGAACACACCATGCGTTTGTCAACTTTGGTAACCGTGGAACGTTGGGATAACCACGCAATTTTCAAAACCGCGGAACGCTAGTAACCACGATTTATAAAACCGTGGAACGTTGCAGTAACTACTATTTTCAAAACCGTGGAACGCTGGGGTAACTGCGCTTTTTTGTTTGCAAAGAAATGGTCGGACCGAAGACTGAACGGTTCAATGGGTATCGCACATTAAAAATGACGGGCCTCCGCATCACGATGCACGTTCATGAGACAACCTGTACAGTATTCTCTCTGGTGTGTTCACGTGGGCTCCGTGATCTAAAGATGGTCGGTCGGCTCACTTTGATCCATCACTCTAATAAACATTTTTCAATTATTTTGCATGTATCAAATATCCATTTCACTACTTGGCGCGCTCTACTGGCAAAACGTTATCTTTACAACGGATCTATCGCGATTACGTCACACCTATATGCCACCAACATACACTTTGGTGGATGTTTTAGATTATATTTCTTTGCTCATCATCTCGATACAATTTTGAATTAGGTCCATCAGACGCTGTTTTGCTTCCAATCATCGACATCTTGTTCATTTACTAATTTTACTTCAGCAAAAAGCTTGATTTTCACGATTCCCTTCAAATTTTTCCCTCGAACCTCAACTATTTCTATTTTTTTACGCAAGCCTTCTTCACTCAAAAAATTAGATTTCTATCGTAGTATGGTTGACAAATTGGAAACAGTAACATTGATATGGATACAGCTCTCGAATTTTGCTTTGAAAACTGTTTGGATCAGAACATTTGATTCTAAAAATGTCGGGGCTTCTGTCAACCAATCATATATTTTGATGGATACCTTTATCTTCCACTAAATTTCGTGGTATTGGTGTATGATGCAATCTCGCACTTCAACTTTAATCAGTTGGTTACTAGATACTATCATTCATTAATTTCCTTTTTGTCCATATTCATATTATGAGGCAATTCAGGATGATTACTAAATTCAGGTTAGGTTTATGTTCAATTTTTGAATATTTCACCTCAGCTTCTCATTTTCTTAGAAATGTCGATATGTGTTGATAGTCAAAAGCCAAATTATATCTTAGTCAGCAAATTAATCCAGCTCCTGCATAATGGGCTCAATGATCTTGGAATTGAACCATTCTTTCGGATTAGTATCTTTGTAAATGGGGAAGTTGGATATTTATATTTATATTACGTTATATTCACGTTTTCTTTAATCAGCTCGAATTTACCGCAAAAAACCATGCTCTCTTCACCGAGTTATCCTTGTTGAAGATATCATGAATTCTTTTCTGGAATATGGGTTTCGAATCAATCAAGCAAAAGCCGAGGTCCTTGTGCTTCAAACTGAAGATTACACCAGTCCTAATTCGATTATTGAATGCCGAACCAGTATCATTCCAGCGAACACGTTTTCTCGCTATTCCGGACAACTTTTTAACCTTCGGTACACTCTTTGAGACACTTTTGTGCAATTGCCTCATCGTATTTTGGGGTCAATACTTCCAGTAGTTCGATATGTTGTACCAAATCAGTAAACATTGTCATATTGAAATTATAAAAAAGGACGGTGTTAAACGTTCGACGTTCTAAAGTAGACTAGTGAAATCCAGTGGAGCTCAGCATAATGTGAACTTGGGTTGAAGAGAAGTGTGAACGCTTTTTAAAATGGGGAGGGGGGGGGGTAAAGAAAAAGTGCTGCATTTGCCGTAAATCGATATATTTGTAAAATTTTTACGCATTGATTTCTATCAGAATGCATGTAAAATGATGTATATCGTTTGCCGCATTTATTAAATATAAAAAATGAAAGAAAAAAATACATTCACAGAGAAAATTTGAAACAACTTGAAAAGTTAAAGTCATATGCCAAATATATAAAACATCTGACGAGCATCTTCTATGTTTTTTCTTCTCAAATTAATTTTGACACACCTTGTAAATGTTTTTTTCCTCAACGTATTTTATAACACCCCATAATTGTTTGACACATTTTGGGATGATATTTCCCCATTTCTTTTTCGTCAATGCTGTATTTTTATATACCCTTTATACTCAATTCTTTGAATAACATTTGGCGAATATCTCCCATGTTTCTGATTCATTGATTATTTTTATATGCACTCCGTTAGTGTTCGTTTCTTCAACGATTAATTTCAGGTCTTCCTGGAACACCCTGTTTGTCTGCTAAGATTCATGTTGGTGACATTCAACATTTTATTTTAATACTCATCAGAGTTAAAACAAAACGTTTCGAATACCATTTTCCATCATCAGTATACCATTTGGAATATTATTTAGATTCAATGTATGCCTGACATTTCACATAAATACCCTATATTTATTTTTTGTGACGTTTCATTTTGGAAACATCCAGTATATGATATTTCTTCAACGTTATGTTTCCTTTTATACGTTATTTTTTGTCAGGATTCATCTTGTGGGGCATTCAATATATTGATAAATTGTTTACGACGAATCGTCAAAAATTTCGTTGCAAATGGCTTGATTCCACGCAAAATATGGGTTCTCCTTTGTTATTATTTGTTTTTGGGGGCGCAGATGATTTGTCGTAGTTGATTTAAACTTGTTTTTCGTCAAATTTCTCTGAAATAAAATCATTTCGTTGGACATATTACATACAAAAAAAAATCAAGTAGCGTTTGAGAATATTTCAAGAGACATATTATTGACAAAGAGGTGAAAATAACTCCATCTATTTTGGATGTAAAACATATGAAATTATTTTCTATGAATGAAATATTCTTTTAAATTTATCACTTATAACTGCACAAGTGATTTGTATTTTGTCGGGTGAATTTGGGTTGTTTAATGAAAAACTGTTAGCAATTAGACGAGAATATCTGTCAACTATTGAAAACACGACACCGAAGGTGTAAAGTTTTTAGGTTGACAGTTATTCGAGTCAAATTGCTAAAGGAAACAGTTTAGAATTTGAACAACACAAATTTACCCGATATCAATACAAACCTCGAGTGTAATTCGGTAGGACAATTTAATGAAGAAGAAATTCAGAAATATATCAATGTCAAACTATTCATTTTGGCAACCAACACCGCGATAATTGATGAACAAATGAATAAGTGAAAAAACCACTAGTGTATTTATAGCTGTAAAAGTTAAAGCTAACTTTTGCCGCTGTCAAAGTGACAATTGCACTGTGGCATATGCGATTTTTTATACATGAATTAAATTGTCACTTATAATATCACAAGAGCCTAAAAAATTTCCAGGAATAATTTAAGCTTGCGTGGTATTCGGTAAGAAAATTTCACACCATAATTTGGAAAAAAATTATTAATCCAATCTGGCATTCTAAATTAATTTCACTACTTGTCAAGTTCTCTATGTTTCGTTAAATAAAAAATATTACCAACTTTAGTTACACCAAATGCCAAAACTCAGATAGGTATTAGATCAGTCTATCGCCTTTTCATAATTTTAGGTCACTAAAGGTGGTAGAAATGTATTTTTTGTTAAAGTAATCCATAACACTTCTAATGTAAAAAATATAATATTGACATGGTTTGTTGCAGTAGGTGGCCGAGATATAGACGGCCATGCTTTTGACAGATGAGGTTTATATTAGTAAATTACACTGAGTTAGGGCTAATTTATGCAATCTTGTCATTATCATAGTCCTAATCACAGTCACTGTCTTGATCAGAAAATTAAATTGAAACTGTACATTTCAGTTGGAGCATTCAATTTTAGTCTCAATCATAATCGTAAGAACTGAAATGTACAGTTAAATTTCATTTTATGATTAAGACAATAACTGTGATCAGGACTATCATAATGACAGTGATGCATAAATTGGCCCTTACTGTATAGTAAACCAGCAAACAAAGATATTATTATGTAAAACATTTCTTGTAAGTATTTGCGTTAAACAATTTGAGAAAAATGAAATGCTTTGAAAAGTACAATTTATGTAAATACTGCAAAGACTTGAGTCAAGAGCAAATATGTCATTCAAAATTAATATATTTAACGAATTTAATGGAAGATTGCGACCAGAAAGCGTTAGAGTTGAATGGTTTGTTTACGAAAATCGAAAAAAGTCTGCTGCAGATGTCAAGTGCCTTTTGCGAAAAAGAGATTTGAACAAAATTGTTTCAAAATATTACATATATGTCTTAAAACACAGACATCTAATTAATTCGTCACCTTCCTATTCACCATTAAGAAGAGAGGATCGATTAGAATTCCAGCAACATTTAAACCTTACTATGTTTGTGGATCCTACGTTTTTTGAAATATAAATTGTTAATGCATAATAATTAAATAAAATTGTGTTTTCTGTTTAATGAAACTTTATAGCGAATAATAAATAATAATGTTAATTCTTATAGAAATTTTCCTTTCACAGGTATATCTACAATGTTTAATGGTTGTAGATCATATGTTTACCTTTTCAACTGTCAAAAAATTTCCACTTAAATATTGTTGCGCCACGAAAAAATTTCCAGAAATTTTTTCAGTTTCTATGGTAACTAGTTGAAATTAAGGCATCTTATTGGTTAAAAAGTAGGTGTGAAATTTTCACTGTAAAATAACCTTGGATACAACATCATATCTGATTGATGAGATAACCGCGTAGGAATCATTACCAAAAATATTGTTTATTGAATAGTGAACTCCGAAAACGTTTACAGTGTGTACTTGTAACGTGTAGTGTTTGTGATCCATTGGGTATTTTCTATAATTATTGAAACCATTAAATTTTCAACGAGAAACTCAATCGTTTGTTTTACAATGTATATCATGAAAATATGCGAACTGTTTTGTGTCATCTCAGTCCCGTATACTTTGATTATACATGCTATGTGAGCACTTTTGTGTGTTTCCTATAATGGTATCTCTTGCTCTATCATACAAAAATGAATATTTTCCATTTTCACAAAACTATTCTTTAATTATGATGAACTTTACAACATTTTATTATTTTGTGCGAGGTGTACCACACAGCTCATTTTATAGGCCACCTTCTCCTCTCTCTGTGAATACAAATGAGAGGAGAATATCTCATCTGAAATCAAAGTTCGTCTATAGTGCGTTCTTTTTTTAATGCTGTTTGGAAAGGCATACCTGTCAACGGTTTACCTATATATTTTGCATATTTTCACCTAAAACAACCTCTCTGTAATAAGTCTAAATGCTGTCTACTGAATTACAAGTATGTTATGTGAGTCTTTCAATGATATTTTCCTCATTTGAGTTTGTCATATAAGTCTAAGCATGTCAACTTTGTTGGTACTAGTTCAAAATATGATTTAAGTTTCGGTGCCACTTTCGCCATCTACACACTCATAGATTTACTAATGCTGTTATGTTATTGAAGTGTTCTGTTTTGATAGCGCTGTATGTACGTAATGCCATACTGGTTTTTTATGTGAAGTAGTTGTAAGCAGAACGTCTACTGAATACATTGCCGTTTTCAACGAACCAAGTGTTTCATTGTTTTGTAGTAGGAACAAATCCAAAAACCCAGCAAAACTCCAACAAACTTAGGAATATTATTCTATTCTATATTGCATAATTATATGTGAAAACTACGTCAGTTCTGAGTGTATGGTATTAGACTTTGAATTCAGAGAACACTGAAGACTGTCACTTCTGACTGAATGCACGGAATCGCACATTGAACGCTAAGATCTCTCACCACTTGTGCTTCAAACTGCTGAATTTGAGATTGCAATCTCTCTTAGGATAGTTGACTGAATGCATGGTATCGCACGTTCAATTGAGTCACTTATGACTGTATGCATTATGTCGCTCGTTAAAATGAACGGTTCGCGTCTCCTATAATAGTTGAAATGAATGCATCGCATGTTGAAATGTGCATGAGGGCTATGTGTCTTCCGACAGTTGATAATAATATCGCACGTTGAACGCTAAGGTCCCTCGTCACTTGTGCTGAATCTATGATTGAAACCTCGGACATTGGTATCGCACGTGAAAATGAGAGCACAACGTTACTCATACCAGTTGACTGAGTGCATGGCATTGTACTCCAAAATGCGAAGACTCCATCACTTCTCACAGTTGAATGACAGCATGTCTCACACGTTGAAATGTGAGGGCTATGTCTCTTCCGACAATTGAATGATTGCATGGTATCAAACGTTAAAATTTGAAAGCTACTTGTCATATACATAACTACGCCGTACTGTGTTAACGCTAACGCTATTATTCATAATACGTTAGGGATTCCCCTGTATAAATAACTGTGATGTATGCTATGAGTGCCGCAATATTTTTTCCTTTAACGAATATTACACAAATAGATGTCAGATGTAATTCGATCTCTCTGTGAGTAGTTGCTTCGAGCCTTCATACCTGATGCGTTTTTTCTTTGATCCTGATATTCGATAAATGACAGAGGCATTCATTTTTCTAACAACGTTGAGGTTTTTAAGACGCCCATGTATATGCCTACGTTCATGCTTGTTAGATCACACAAAATTTATTGGGATTTTTCAGGACGCTATGCCTACGTAAGGTTAGTTTGTTCTGGTTAGATCAAACGAAATTTATTGAGGTTTTTAAGACGCTATCTCTACGTAAGGTTAGTTCGTTCTGGTTATATCGGACAAAATTTATTGAGCGCCATACCTACGTAGGGTAAGTTCGTTCTGACTAGATCAGATAATAATTTTTGGGCGCTATGCAGATGTAGGCGCTATGCCAACGTAGAGTTAGTTCGTTCTGGTTAGATCAGACGAACATTTTTAGGGGGCGCTATGTCTACGTGAGGTTGGTTCGTTCTGGTAAGAAACGAAGTTTTTTCTATGACTAATTTTTCCGCATTTGACAACCAGCAGTTTTTCATTTTTAATGAAATATTGGTACACTGATATAACAATCGCTATGTTTTTCGTTGATGAGGTATTTGAGACACCTTATACGACGAACTATGTTGTGCCAATCAGACGCCGCCATGTTTTTTCTCTTCAATTAACGGCGACAGTTGACGGGGGTAAAGCATCTTATGATACAAACGACTATCATACCATCATCCTCTTCGGATATAATTTCATACATATCAGATATGATCTCTCTCTATGGTAAGTAGTTGTTTTTTGAATCCCCATATCCGTAATGGAGCGTTTTTTGTGAAACGTCCCTACTATGATGTGCGTTGACCAATCAAATACCGCCATCTTTATTTTCCCAACAGCGTTGAGGTCTTTCCAAGCCACACTGTGTATATTTTTTTCCGGAATGAAAAAAATTGTGAGACGTCCCTGTACAACGAATCATGATGTGCGTTGACCAATCAGACGCCGCCATCTTTTTTTCCTAACAGCGTTGAGATTTTTTGAGACAGCCTTTATATATTTATTTTCCTCAATGAAAAAAATTGTGAGACGTGTCCCTGTACAACGAACTATGATGTGCGTTGACCAATCAGACGCCGCCATATTCTCTTTCCTTAAATGATGTCTGTGTTTTTTTCTTAATCAATGAGTGTTGTGAAACACCCTGTATACAAACGATTTTTTGACAGGCTGTTTTTTTCTGTGATGTTATGTTGGTACACCCTATATACCTTATGATTTTTATATGACATGCACTCTACTGACTTATCTTCGCACTGTATAAGCAATATTTCAAATCAAATCTACAAGTTTCATACCCTCGTGTGTTAACGTACGCTCCGTAATCCAAACATTCGTACCCCTGAAAAGGTGCGGGAGAGTCGCTTCTTTTGCGCCCGTATTTCCGTCCTCCCTCTAACCCCCTGGATTATGGAGAATGAAAATATGTATGTGATTTGTCATTATCTGTGAAATGTGAAATTGTAAATTTATAATAAAAACCTTATTTATTTATTTGTTTATTTATTTATTTAATCCAAACATGGCCGGTTCGGCTCACTTCCATCCATCACTCTACTAACCTTTTTTTTATTATTCTGCAAGCATTAATAGTTATTTAACGAACAAGTGTATTAATAAGGGCGATTAACAATAGAGATATTTTAACGCGTGAGCGGAGCGAGCGCGTTAATGTTTGAGATTGTTAATCGCCATTTTAATTCACGAGTTTGTTACAAAACTTTTCCGTCGACAGAAGTTTTCAAAAATACAGATATCTTATTTTCAATGTTTATTTATTTAACGTTACGATAAAAAACAATCACTATTTCCTATTTATATTAACTCTACTCAAAGATAGTTTAATTTTTCTCAGTGGTAGTTTTATTTTATTTTTATTATTTATTTTCAAATTGAAATTGAAAAAAAAAAAAATTCCCCTTGGTGGGTTTTGAACTCTCGACCTCAGTGTTGCAAGCCAGGTGCACTTTACCATTACGCCACGGGACCATATATGATTAGAAGTGACAACTGGTTTAATGAACATTTTCTAAAATTTTATTTGAAAATTGACAAATAAATAATGACAGATAGTACTAACCAATATAAAATGTATAAGAGCAATGTATGTTGGGTTGCATATAATCAAATCGTTGATTAATAGAAAATCATTCATTAACAGGGGTCATTAATCAATGATTTTGAGTGCGTTAAAATGCATCATAAATGAACGGTCGACGGAAAATATCCATTTCACTACTTGGCGCTCTCTACTGGCAAACGATATCTTTACAGCGTATCTATCGCGATTACCTCACAGCTGAACGTAGAGCAGCGACGCGTGACCTTGAATAAGACAAAAAAAACTCCAGACTCGAGTTTAAAATTCCTCATGGCATTTTCAATGTTAAAATATAAAACATTAAAAAACTTTCATCTATGGTAGGTAGGAAGAGAAATATTCAGTACTTAATAAAAATTGAATTTCCCAATGACTTATATAGGTTGGAACAAATTTTTCAAATAAACTTACACAGTCGCAATAAAAAAAAGACATATGAACCTAGAACCTACATGAATCTTATTGCCCCTAGGACCAAAAGTAATAAATGCCTGGTTGACAATGTGATATTTTCAAATTCAAAACGTTGTCGTTATAACTTATACGCTTTACTGAACCACAGGGGGTCTTCTTATAGCGGACACTATACTGCTTACTGTAAGCATCCATATTCAGGCACGTGGCACGAGTACAACGATTCTCATGTACTCTTCTATGAGCAGGTTTTGAGATTATAATTAGTTTTATTTTATACATTTTATTATTGTTATTGTTATTTATTTTGAATTATATTTATACCTTTATTATAATAGAAGAATATCGAAATACAAAATCCAATAGAAATTCCTCTGCCGCTGGTGCTGGATGGAATAATTAAACAATGTCAGCGTGTACCTGCGAATTTTCCAGTGATAGTAAAAATTAGTTTTGACTATAATATGTCATTTTCTTGGTTGGCTCCTCTATCGAATTAGTTTTCTAAGATGTAGTTGTCGGCGACCATAACATTCTATCACTCGAAACAAGTAGTGTTCAGTTATCGAAGCTGTAAACATATCTCTTGATAATGCCAAACACTCGTGTTGGCGAAACGTCGAGATTTTCTCTGGATAAACGTCGGCCTAAAAACCCGGAAAACCATCATTCGTTAAACGATGGCCGCGGAAGCCTTTCACAATTCTATCCACATATTAGATAACTGGCTGCACCCTGAGGAGTCTCGAGATGAGATACTTCTGTTAGCTAGGGAAACGAGGCCCTTATCTTTCAGATGTGATGCCAAGCACGGACAAGACTTTAACTACTCAAGTATGTCACTCATCCATTCAAGTGATAGTCACATTCAGTGTTGCTTGACTTCAGCTATCGATTGTACCCGACTTACTTGGTTGTCTTCTCAACAAAACAAAAATCTTTTATGGTTTATTCAGATCGATAATGGAATATGCATCTGTAGTGAGGTCTACCAAATAGCTTAGGAAAGAGGAGAAGTTGTCACGTAGAAAGACTTGTTCGGTTTTACTTTTGCATATCAAACATGAAAATAGAAGTTATGCTGAAAGTTGTTTGGTTCTAGTGAAATTTGAATAGATTTCTGATATATTCGTTATCTTCTCACCTTTTGGTGATTTGTTTTTCGTATAGTCTCAATAGTTTATCTACTCCACTGCGGCCAATGGCAAGGCCAATGTAAGGTAACTATTGTTATAGATTATTGCACTCATTAAATAAATACTTATGTAGCCATAGCAATGTAAAATTTTTTGATCTCATTTTTATTTCATAGACAAATATTGTAATCAATCAACCCTTGTAATAACAATTTTAGTTCTTTTGATACAATGAAATAAAGAAATACTTAATTCTTCATTATCTTACTACAGAGTTGCTCACAAGCAGTTTGTGATTCCAAAATTATTGGATTGTTTTCTAGCAAAATTTATGATATGTGGTTTTCGGCATCTATCAAAAGGGAGAACCGTAAATGAAGTCTGGTGGACTTTCGCTCTCCTTCTGGCTTCTGCAGTATTTCGCTTTGATTCTAAAGTCAGTTTTGTGAATGTGGATGTAACTGTTGGCAAAGAGTTTGTCGACAGGACTACCTTATTTGCAAGTCCCAGATGTTAAAAAAATGCACTGCCAAAACTGAATGCTTAGAAACCTGAAATATATTTACTCCCCCCATAATCCTAGACATGAGGCACGATAACTATTAATTAAATGATCATAACTAAAACAGATATAAATAATGTCTGATTTTTCACGTACTCTTCCATAACA
This sequence comes from Chrysolina haemoptera, assembly GCA_958298965.1. Taxonomy (NCBI): domain Eukaryota; kingdom Metazoa; phylum Arthropoda; class Insecta; order Coleoptera; family Chrysomelidae; genus Chrysolina; species Chrysolina haemoptera. The sequence continues at coordinate 13,631,299 of OY282600.1, read as the reverse complement.
TATTTAAAGAAATTTGTATGATTTTTCACTATGTAATGAATGAAAATTTACAGCATTTTGTCATTGGGAGAAACAATAAACTTCGTGAACTATGAAGACAGGCCTACAAATTATTTTGATATCTGGACTGCTTGTACTCAGCTCAGCTTTGCCTTCTGTCATCAAAATAGGTGAGTGAACACCATGTTTTCAAGTTAAAACAATTATTGTTGATATTACATGATGTTAATTATTGGCATATTCATTTAATTCCACATTTACTCAATTAGTAGATTATTGTGAAATTGTGCGATTATTGGAAACTTTATTTAAGACAATCAAGACGCAGGCAATGGACTTAACACTGAATCTGGAAAAAACTAAAGCAGTAACTTTCTCTTGCAATAAAATCAACTTACCTAATATGCAAAACTTAATAATTCCCGATAACAATCAGTTGATAAAAGTGGTAGATTCCATAACGTATCTCGGAATAGAAGTGGACAAATACCTGAAGTGGGATATTCATGTGAATAAATTATTAAAAAAACTGAAATCAATTATGTTCACCTTCAAACAGTTGAAAAATATCCTGGATACTAAGATGCTGAAAATAATATACCATTCACTCGTGGAGTCACACATACAGTATGGTATATCAGGATGGGGAAGAGCATATGAGTGTCACCTGAAAAACTTAGAAATTATCCAAAAATATTTCCTCAAAATACTTTATAACAAAAGCAGAACTCACCCCACCGAGAGCCTTTTCAGTGAAATTCCCATATTCAGCATAACAAAACTATATTTCTATAAAATACTATGTCTCCAACAAAAAAGCAAGAATAACTTAGTTGCTATCTCACACGAATATAATACGAGATACAAAAAAGCTGCAGAAAACCGAAACCTGAAAGTTGCAAAATCAATTAGGCAGAGATCATTCCTTTACACAGCTCCCCGAATATTCCCCCAAGTACCGCAAAACATCAGAAACATATATAATTATGAATTATATAGAAAAAAAAATCAAGTATTGGTTAGGTAGTCTATCAATAAATGATTTCAAAAAATTATGCAAAGTTATTAATACAATTTGTTAGGTTTCGAAACCCTAAATGTTGAGAATTTTGTTTTTTTTTGGTGTTAGATGTACAAATGATTTATTAAAAAAAAAGATAATTTAGAATGAAAAGTATCTATCAGACGCTGAATTTATTCTTCTCTGATTTTATTATATATTTATATATATTTTGTTATTTATAAAAATCAATCAAAGTGCTATTATTATACGTTGAGTTATATATCATATTTCGTGGGTGGTTGAGTGGTGTGGGCGTGTGCGAGTGGGTGAGTGTGAGTGGGTGCGTGGATGTGGGTGGGTGTGTGTGTGTGTGTGTGTGTGTGACTGAAGTACTAACGTCGAGTGTGACTATGAGATGGAGATGTTGATTTAATACTCCCATAACAAGGAAACTTCATGGGAGCTATTGAGTTTATTCAAAATGGAGTCAATACAACGTAGATGCTATGTATGTATATTATTTAGATAGTTGCGTATTGTTTGTAGAATTTATATTTATATTGGTGAATAAACTTATTATATTATTATTATTATTATTATTATTATCTATCTAATGGGTATAAATAAGGACGACTCTGTATGTAGATTTGGGCTAATATTCCCTCTTGAAGTTGATCCACTTGGTGATTGGAACACGTGTCGAGGTGTTAAAAATAGCAGTTTGGTGTTGGGATGAAACTCCAATATATTCATATTGCTATAATGTTTTTCAGTATTTTTGTTATGCCCATCCAGTTATTATAAAATAGGTATTTCGTGTGTTGGTGTCCAACAACCTAAAAGTCGATATTTATACATTTCATGTGATTACTGAAACAATAACAAAAATACAATGAAGAGGAAAAAATGACTTGATATAGCAAGTTATCGAGAGAAGTTAGTTAAAAGAGTTTCAGCCAATAACTCAATAGAATTTGAACAACTCTTAAACAATTATATCTGATATTTTCACAAAGTTTTATTATATTTTTAAATAGCTGTGGTATTTCGATGATGGCGATGGGCCTTTTTTAATTTGCTCCACACTAGATAGCCCTATCAATTGAAAAAATTGTTTTTGTCCACGATTCTTGCTGTGACACTTGTTTGTATCTTATAGTTATATAAGAATTCCACGACATCATGATGATTTGGCAATCCAAAACCATCGTGTTTTTCTGATTAAATTAAAGTTTAGATTATAATTAACAATAAGCATTTCACTTTAGTTGAACGATCAATAGAAAATTAGAGTTCTGCCAAGCTCTTATCATCATTGCCGTCACCAATGTGCTCATTGTGCTCATCACCATAATAATAATTATCGTAATAAAAATCATCACCATAATCATGAAACGTTGTGGGATTACGATCGAGTTAAAACTTTGCTATTAACTGCCTCTACTTGTTAATAATAATCATACATGAACAATCGTGGAGTGTACCCAAAGATATCCAGTGCGAGTAGAGGACGGCTATAATTATTATTATTACCTGTCGTTGCTCTGTTACCACCATAGATTCTGAAATGTGCCTTGAATGAGACTAAAAACGATAGTTTGACACTGTGTCTTCCAGACGTGAAATTTGATCATATTTTGTAGTATTGTGGGATACATATGCATGGTGTCCCAGAATAAAGGAAACAAATCCGATGGTAGAATTCTCATTTCATTTTAGGGCTAAAAGTTCCTCCAAGATGAATATGGTGATGAAAGAGTAAAATTATATAAATTCTCCAGAATAATTCTATAACGGCTCAACTTTTCTCGATGAAAGTTGGTAAGTCATTTGACAGCATAGTGTTCAAAATTTCAATGCAATTGACGTGTTTGTTTGTAATTTAGGACAAATTATGAGAATTTATCAATAGTCGAGGCCAACAACGTCGCAACCCTAGACGACGTTGTACGGGTGGTGTGTCTGACGGCGCGGAAGGCATGTGCGTTCTGAATATCACTCGGTCTACATAGTTCATTCTGAAAAATGCGGATCGGATAAAATTTCATTGGTCTAACATTCCTAATATTCTGCATTACTGCATTACATGATGCAGTCTGCCTTCCAAGGTTATAGAAGTGTAGTTTCTGATAGGATCTAATTGCTATATTTACAGATGACTATTGTATTATCGCCAAAGTACAGTGCTAGCATAATTCGAATCTATTCATTTATGTTCCTGTGTTCGTTTCAAATTCAATTCATTGTTTTTATTTTCAACTACTATATCATTTTTTGTCTTCATTATGCCACACAAGAGAATACACTGAAGTAACCTCTATGCAATTCAGCGATCGATTGACTGTGGATTGTAACACACATCAATTGGAATTGCTTGAATGTTACATCGGGTGACACGTGATTCGAATAAATATGTTGTAGATTCGTTTCATCTTGCTTGAACATTACGATAAAGTTGATATTATCTCGCACTAACTGTTTGGGCACTCGTGAATATGTTTGAGCGAGATGAAAATAGTCAACATCTTTATGACTTCCCATACAGAAATATGATCTTATAATGTCCTGTTTTTCACATATTACATCATCAAAAATTAAAACAAAATTTGGTTTGACATCGGACGGTTCCACTATTTCTTCATTATTACTGAATGTATAGATACCAACCCCTTTATGGGTTTTAATACATTTTGTAGGAATTGATATTTGGATTGATTGAGTGATTTCGAATAGAGATGGTTGTTTGTGAATCGTAGTCCTTGTGGATGTGTTGAAAGAGAGATCATGGCATTCGTCTTTTCACAATTCGATGGCCCGATAATGAGTCCTCGAACATATGATGGAAGTAATGGACCATGCCGCAACACTTCGTCCATTCAATCCACAACCGAATTTTTCATCTAGATTTTCTACAGCAAACTTTTGTTTCTGCTTCACAATGCGCATCGTACCGTGGTTGGAGACTATGTAAGCGATGATATGTTGTGAACGTTTCATTTAAATGAGTACCATCAAACGATACGGATGTGTTCGTGGTGGATGTAGAAAAAGCGGTCGTGACTTTGTAAATAATTTGATAAACAAACTTCCGTTCAAATTACATTTACCCGAAGGATATCAGTACTGTGGACCCGGTACAAAATTGGAAAAATGTTTAGCCCGCAAAGATCCTGGAATTAATAAATTGGATATTGCATGCAAACAACACGATATTCAATATTTGAATCATCTAACTGACCTCACAGCGAGACACAGAACAGATAAAGAACTCGAATACGCAGCTTGGAGCAGGGTTAAATCGAAGGACGCTGGTATTGAGGAAAGAATAGCTGCCTTACTCGTTACCAACATTTTGAAATCAAAGAGGCGTTTCGGTATGGGTTCTAGTAGTACTACTATTGAGAAGAAGAAGAGGAATCAACCGAAGAAAAAGAAAAATAATCTCAGAAAATTCGCCTTTGGTTCTGGGGTGCTTCATAAAGTGCGGAATGTACTGAAAAAACTGGAGGTGAGCAATTCGTGACGAATAATTTGAAAAAAGCTACCGTAGTGGCATTGCATGCAGTACGTAAATATCTCAAAGCTACCGGTGGAAAGAAAATAATTCGCACGCCTCGCATGATTCCAATTCCTGAAGTCGGAGAGATTCTACCATTGATACCAATTTTTGCTGGATTGTCCGCGCTCGAAAGTTCAGCGGGTGCTGTTGCAGGCATCACCAGAGCTGCGAATTCAGCAAAAGCAAGCAGAACCACCCTGATCGAAGCGAATCGTCATAATAAGAAAATGGAAAGTACTTTCCAGGGCCACACAAAGAACACAAACACGCGCATTTGTGCCACTTTATTCATCTTATGAATAAGTAAAGAACCAGTGTCTATTCGGGAGTTCGGCATCAGTCTCCTTACCATGTCCGAACCTGATTCAACTACGGAGCCAGCACCAGCTCCAGCAGCAGCAGCCAGTCATGACAGTGAGGCTGAAGCAGCACCAGCACCTCGTTCAGCAGTGTCCCACTCAGGTTACCCGATTGAATTCGACGTGGCTTTTAGTGTTTAGGTTTGGACAGATTACAGACCAGGGAGGTGAGAACGTACCCGAAGTTCCGTTACCAGGGCCCATCCAAGATGATACGATATCATCTAGGCCACCGAAACGCTTGTGGCCTCCCCCAAGTCCAGTCTCGTCTTCGTCGGAAGATGAAGATGCCCTGCTCCCTGTCCGTCGACTTCGTCGTCTCACATAAAAATATGTGTGGGTCGACATTCCCTAACTCTTTGGAGTAAAATAGCCCTTTTCAGGGCTACAAAAGGAATAGACATGCGCATGTATGTGAATTATAAGTAACATTATGTTATTGAAGTAAAAATAACTTTAGTTTGACAACATTTATTCCATATATGAATATAAGTATATTAAAATATAAATTTTCGAACAGCTGGGTGTGGATCACTGCCTGGAGTCCACAGTTATGGTATATGCGTGAGCCAAACATCAGGATGTTTATTCTCCAATTCTGCTAACCTTCTTTCAAAATCATTATACTTTAGCTTCACTGCAGATGTGACATTCAATGCATTGTCATCCAAATCCTTTTTCAGATTATTGCTTTTGTGATCGAGTTCAGTTGTCAACTCTGATATTTTTCGTGTCATTGTGGCTGTAGCATTCCATACTTTGATATCCAGATCACTTTTCAGATTATTGTATTCGCGATCTAGATCATCAGTCACCTCCTCTACTTTTTCATTGAATGCTTGATGGGCTTCAGGTACAATCTTAGCCATTGTAGAATGTATGGCAGCCTGCAAGGCCTTGAGGACAAGTGTCTTCGTTTCGTTTCGGTGGTGAATTTTCCATTTGATATGATATTTCATTTGTTCAATTCAGCTGTTAATAAATGAAGTAATTGATCCAACGGACTCTCTTGGGAAAAAGATGGAATAATATTGGAAACCCAACGAATATTCTCTTCTGGATCATTCTGGTAGAATTCTATATCGCTATGACCCCAAGAAAGAGTGTGTGTCGTATTGGGAATGATGAACCGTTTATCATCATGGTATGGCAATGCAACTTTGTTCTTCAATTCAGTATACATGTCATGCAATATGCTTTTAAACGAGTTTATCTTCCTGAACATCAGATCACCCTGTTCGATAATTTTCTTATAATCCTCACATGTTAATTCATTCTTTATGACGGATCTTTTGACACATTTTGCTTTTTTGAATTCACTACCTACAGACTGAACATAATATGCTTTGGCACCGGTACCATAAAAGCTAATTATGGGATCATTCGGAAATTCATCTTTAAAATTACCCAGAATTGACTTTGTAATAGGAATATTGAATTGATTTCCTACATTGTGATTGGAAGTATCAAACTTGCACATATTGTTGGTGATGAAATCATAAAAATTATCGGTATTCACTTTCAAAATTGAAGAATCTGTGTCAGTGTAGAGTAAGGTGGCATTTTCTGATTTTTAATACATCCATAGAAAAAGTTGTACATGACTGTTTTGGATAATTCTAGAATACAAAATCCCAAATATAGCGGTTTATCGTACAATACATTAACTCTGTCCAACTGAATGACAACAAAATTTTCTGAAAAAAACGGAACTGCTTTTGAAATTTGAACGTGATATTAGAGCGCTAGCACCAATTTTCCTCTTGATCAATGCGTAACCAGTCTAACATCAATTCTGTTATCAACGTTTTTCATTGTTTTTCCATAAACTGCATTATTCATGAGTTCATAAAAATCTTTTTCAGCTTTGTTGTTAGATCGATTTCGCATTTCAGTATTCAAATCAATATAAGGTTTCATCCAACATGACTGCTTGAATCTCAACACTCTATGTCCACTCCGACTGTTCGTGCAACGTCACAGAGCCCTCCCCACCAGTTAACGCATCCAACACCATATCAATATAGAGAGGACGGAGAGTAAATAGTAGTTGCTGCATTACCGCATCGTATGGGTGTGTGTGTGACGTCAGTGGCCACACCCCGTCACCTTGTTGAGAGCGAAGGCCTGACACACATCACTGGATCGTCGTCGGATACGCATAGCGTTGACGTCACGCGACCACTCCCCCCACCACCATCGCAAGGTATTCATCACTGGAGAGGAATCAGAGTTAACATATCTGACTGGATCTCCGTGGCGTGCAGACGTGTACCCTTTCTATACTTTGGTTTAGATTTTTATGCGTACTCCAGACACGAGGATCATACACAATGGCAAAGTAAGTATACATGAAGGACACGGAAGACATTAAGGTAAGCAAAAATATATTTACTTGAAAGAAAGTACTTGTCCGTGTATAAAAAAAAAATCTAATTTATCACAATCTCAAAGTCAAACACAAACCCTGAACACCTCCCAACAATAGTCAAGGCCAAGGTTGAAGTCAAATGTCAGAGGTCAAAGGCTGAACGTCAAAGGTCAAAGATCACGGTCACTGATGACGTCATAGTGGTGGGGGGAGGCCCAGAACCAGCTCAAATCTCCTACTGATATTACATTTAACGACAAATTACCAAGAACGCGGTTTTCTCAGAATAATCAAGTGGATATATTGTTACCGTGACTACGGGGTACTCAATTTTCACCAATATGAATAAATGTCAGATAAAGTCAATGAATGTCAGAAAAATATTCATCTGGAATAGATGAAATGAGGGCGGGAAGTGAGGGTGGGAAGTGAGGTCGGGAAGTAGAGGTGTGTAATGTGACACTTCTCAACCTTCAATGACGTTAGTAATGACAGCATTACATATATGGTTTCATCTAATTGTTTATAATAAATTAATAAATGACAGTTACGTGTCCAAAACATAGCAGTATATAACTACGGACTGTCCCTCATGTGACGACACTCATCATATTTTTTTAAATAATCACTTATTTTATGCTCTATTGATTGGTATACATTGAAAAATGCTCATTGCCTGTTTTTTTAATGATTTAAATGTCGATAAAGTTCAGTCAGTGAACTATTCCCGGTTACAATCCGCCATATTGCATTCAGAAATAGGCAGGTGTGTTTAAATTATACCAGATTATTTAGCAGGAGGATCAAGTATCACGACCCTCTCCTACAGCTCGTACTTTACAATATTTAAGCTTATTAGGGTTATTCAGAATAAACCAAGCCTCCCGCTTCGCGGTCGGTTAGTTAAACTGTTAAACTGACACTTTTTGTAATTATGCAGCAAGAAATCGATTTAGAACCCGAATATTATATAGAACTTATAGTATTACTACTGATCATATCTTCGAGAATTTGATTTGATTCAAAAAAAGTTCCCCAAATATTGCACGTCTGTTGTCGACTGGATAGTTATGTGAGAATTTCAATCCAGTTCACACTATTATTCAAATTCGGAACAAATCTTTCTGATACAGAAAGTATTCTCGAACGACTCAAGGAAAAACGCTTGTAGATAATACTTTTGGAAATTGAGATAAAATATTGATATTGAATAATTAGTATTTCGTGTGGACTTCTTTATTCGACATAAGTACAACATCAACAAATCGACAACGGACTACTACAACTGTATCAATATACAGTGAGGACCAAAAGTCCATCGCCCCCCCATAACTTCTTTATTTACCAAATTAAAAAAAAAATTATTTATTCATAAGTAAGGTTTCATTCGATCTCTTTAATGGTTTAAGTTTCATTTATACAGAGTATCTCAAAAAATCGCAGCGACTTGGAAATAATTTTTGTTAAATAGGACACCCTGTATATAATTGCATGATCAGTTAGGAATAATTATAAGGAATCCAACAATAACAAGTTTGATGCTGTTATCTCCAAAGACTATGGAGATATCGTCATTTATTTCATCCATACGCTCAGTGAGTGTGAGAGAGAATTTATTGACCTACCAGAAAAAGTTTCTCTCTCCCACTCATTGGGCATATGGATAAAATAATAGGGGATATCTCCGTAGTCTATGGAGATGACAGCATCGAACTTAGTAATGTTGGATTCCTTATGACCATCCCTAACCGATCATGCAATGATATATAGGTTTCCTATTGAAAAAAAAACTTCCAAATCGCTGTAATTTTTTGAGATACTCTGTATAAATGAAACTCAAACCATTGAAGAGATCTTATAAAACCCTACAACTGGTGTATTCAACATATTTTTGTAATATGTAAAATCTCAATACCCCTTCAATAAAATGAAAGAATTAAACTATTCATCATCATGATCTAAACTTCAGCTAGACCCAGGCTGCTTCTGTTTCTCAAAAGGCTTGTTTATTGAAGACTGCTCTAGATGATCGAGATCACTTTCACAGTATCGGAAAGATTTTATATTGGGTATGGTGGTTTCATGAGAGCGTGAATAATAACTTGCTATACAGTATCGGAAATAATTCATCTAGGTTATGGTGGTTTCATGAGAGCGTGAAGAATAACTTGTCATATGTTGAGAGAGCTTTACAATTTCTCCTCTACTCGCTCGAGGAAAGGATATCGACGTACGCTGTTAATTCGTCGGGTACGGTAACAGGAGAGGCGCACAGTAGTGCGTCTCTCTTATTTATGTGGTATTATCATATTGCATTCCTTGTTGCTCGCGTAGATTTCTTTCTATACCCCAGATGAAAAGTTTTCGATATTGTATGTTGAGAGAGCATTATAATTTCTCCTCTACTCGCTCGAGAAAGCGATATCGACGTGAGCTGTGAGTGCTGTATCGCATTGCCACGTGGTCCGTTAATTCGTCGGGTGGGTAACAGTAGGGGCGCACAGTAGTGCGTCTCTCTTATTTATGTGTTATTATCATATCATTGCCTTCCTTGTTGATTGTGTAAATTTCTGTCTATACCCCAGATGAAAAGTTTCCGATACTGTATGTTTATCTCTCTATAATACTTGTACTTCATTTGTCTTTCTATTTTGGAAATATCAACTTCCAGCAAGTAGAACAATCGAACGAAACTAAACAGTGTCATTCCTCAAGGCTTTGTCAATATGTCAGCAACCTGACCACGGGAATAAACATACTTTAAATCGATTATGCCTTCCAAATCTGTTTTCGTATTTTACATCTACGTGTTCTAGTCTCCAAGCTCGTTTAGAACATTCCGAATCCAACATATTTCAGCAACTGATTGACTGAGAGACATATACTCTGCCTCTGTACATGATAATGCGATACTTCGCTGCCTTCCTAAAGACCATGATACGATTTAACCGAACATTTTGAATAAATGGCCTGAAGTGGATTTTTTGTTTTCAGAGTCACCAGCCCAATCAGCATCTGCATATCCCATAATTGAGGGAATGTGCTCATTTCTTTTGTAGATCAACTTCATCTGAATGGTCCCTTTAATATATCTGAGGACCCTTTTAGCGATTTCCATAAATCAAAGTTTGGTTTACTTTGGTATCTGAACAAAACATGAACCGATTCACACAAATCAGACCTGGAACCTTGAACCCCATACATAAAGCACCCAATTAATTGCCTCAATTTCCTTTCTAATTCTCCATCTTCTATTCGTTCAGAGGAGAGTTTCATGTTCGGGTCCAATGGAGTGAAAACCGATTCACAATCAGCCATACCAAAACGTTGATTAATACTCTCGAGGTACCTTGTTTGGTTTATTTCCAGATGATCTTCTTTTTGCGTTATATTTATTCCAAGGTAATTAGAAACTCGAACCAAATCATTCATTTTTAAAGTATTTTTCAATGACGTTTGAAAAAGTTTGACATCTAAGTATCAAATCTATCAAAACCTCCAACTTTGAAACGCATCTTGTTTGAAACCAATGAAACTAAGTAGAATAACTACTACTACTTTTCCCTTATCTTTTTTTGGTGTGTTTCATCGAGTGCTATGGTCATTAGCCACGTGTTCTGGACCAGTCTTGTTATTAACTCCATACGCCACCTTAGGAGCAGTACTGATAATTATTAACGCCACAGTGAATTTCGAAGAATTGTTCCCAGCCGGCAACAAGATTTGATCCTTCAGACTTTTACATCTGAAAATGAAAAAAAATCTTTCCCCCGCCGGGGACCGAACCCAGGACCTCTCGGTTACAAGGCCAAAGCGGTGTATGAACGGTCAATTCTACTACTTTAAGTTAAAAAACTTAATTTTATATAATTTTTGTATATGTAAAAGAAATCGTACTATAAAACTAAGATTATTGGCATCGAGAAATGATGATCAACCCCCAAGACCCTGAAGACCCCCAAGACATTCCGAGCCTTATCAAAACTCCAATTGAATCCAACTTCAAGCAGAAAAACTCTCACCCAAAAGTTGCTGCACCCAAGACATCGACTTTTTCAAAATAAGGAAGCTGTTATACAAAAAAATACAATAGCCCTTTATTCCAAAATACGCAGTTAGCCAGGAAGACGCCGACTATCAAGGTCTGTCTCCAGCGCAATTTCAGTTGTTTATTCAAGACGTAGAAACCAGCATCCAGTCAGCATCCAGCAGCCTATAAATGAAGCCTCCAAGAACGACACAGCGCTATTACAGCTTTAAGCCACTACTATTACTGCTTCCAGCGTTAGTCCGTGCAACTTCACGTAAAAAGTATTGTATTAAAAGTTTATCCTTGTATGTAAAATAAGGTTATTTTTTGAGAATGATAGTTTAAAAAAACTAAATAAGCACCCCAGGCTTTTTTCACGTTTGAGTATTCAAATTGTCAATTGTTTTTTACTTTTTAGTCCATGTTGGAAGTAGAGCGTGTTCTTTAGTGTTTTTAAAAATTTCCTTTTTGATAAAATGGCGAAAGTACGAGATTTCTGAAGCAAATTTTGGGAAAAAAATTATTAATGATCACTGGCTTCTATGTTCAAAAACAAGATTATTGTGTACTTTTCATACCGGTATAGAGATTATGCTCTAAGTTCTTATATTTATATCGTATTTTGACTGGGTAGTCACAAGGGAAAACTGAAAACTAAAAACTAGATTTCCTTTTATTTTCATGTCTAACTGGCTATTAGGGTAATTGAAAAATTTTGTGAATATTTGTTATTAGTAGGTGTTTAAAGCGGTTATCCATTTTAAATCTTTTGGACATTTATCATCTCCACTAATAAACTGCAATATTCATCTGTGTTCCAGGAGCTATTTTCACGGAAGACCAAAAAGATAGCCCCAGTGAGTTAGCTTTCAAGTTTGCTGTGGATGAAATCAACAACGATAACACGCTCCTGCCTTACACGTTACTATCTTATGACATTCAGTACGTACCATTAAATGATAGTTTTCATGCCAATAAAAAAGGTGAGTATCATGGTTTCACGTTTCTTTCAGCTGATTCGCTATGTAACGCGATAGAAAATATGTGACTGTGGCAATATAAATATCCGCAAAATCCAAAATTCACAGCAAGGAAAGTTAAATCTATTGAGATTTTTCCTGATTTTTTCATTATTATCATTTTCAAATTTACAAAAGTGAAAACTTTGGTTTCCACTAGTTTCTCATAACTAACATCATTAAAATACGACTGATCCATAACTTCAGGAAGTTAGGAACTGAAAAACTGCTATGAAAGTTTGTGCCCTTTTTTTGTAGAAAGGTCTTAAAACGATAACTAGATCTTACGTAACACAGGCCACGGCTATAAGCTCAGTCGGTAATTGTTAAATTTTGTTAGCTCTCTAAATATTGATTCTTATAAAAATCCCAAAATGAAAATTTTTGTCACTAGTTGTTATATAATGATAAGTGTATTTAAAGTAAGCTGCGGGCGCCAGTCGGGAATCCAACGGGAAGGGGAAACTCAAACAAAATAGACAAGTTACAAAATATGAAGTGTAAAATTTAATGTATAAAAAATTATTATTATTTTTTTTAAATAGTATAACATTCCTAAAATGATTAATTAGGGTAATTAGGGGCATGTAAATAGTATTGATTTGGACACGATACGTGATAGCAAGATAACTAATTCTATTCAGATAATAATATTTATAACAAACTATTTTCGATAGTTACTTTGGGCATACCGAAACTGTTATTAAATAAAGCTACCGTATGACGATACGTAAAGTATACAAAATAATAAACACCTACTTAGCCAGAAATAAGTACGGGAGGGAGATAACCTTATATAATAAAAAAAAACATGTTAAGTTACCTATGCCGAGTTAAATGTTTCATAAAAGGGTCTTGTAAGATCCACAGCTGTAGATCCTTCACAGGGACCTTATGATATACAAGTAATAGTAGTAGTATTATGATAATAATTATGCATGTTACTCAACGAATAAATAGGTAAATAAAACACCAAATGTTCTTTGTATCGACAGAATCTTTTCCAATGGAAGAATCATGGAAATTAGGTACTCACTCAAGAATGGTTATATTACTAGTTACCACATCAAACTAGAATTTCCTCTTGACGGTAAGTCGCTCTAAAGGCCTACCTCAACGGGTTGCATAACCATGACACATATGACGGATGGGGATGGTTCGGTACTATCTGAATGCCTATGAGACTAGGTAACACTTCTGAGGGCCTACCTCAACGGGTTGCATAACGATGGTACAGAACGGACGAAGATGGTTCTGTTATTCTGTTGTTCAATACTATCTAAATAACTGCGGGACTAGGTAACACCGGTTGATGACGGCACATCAAACTTGTGACGACTTTCGGAAGATGATATGGTGGTTTTACTGGGCAGGTAATCTTGCGCCGGCACGGAATGGCCTGTTATTAAAAATGGATATCAGTTTCTCAAATTTGATATTTATTTTGAGGTCAAGCAGAGTTTAATTTAAACAAATGCTTATGAAAAATCAATTAGTTACCTTAGAAGTGACATGAGACCATTACACAAAAATCTGCCAATTTGATGATTGCCTTGAGACACTATATTCAAAGTCACTGCTTGAACTCTGTCACTTTACCTTCTTGTCAGTCAGTCCCCTCTCTCTAGCGGAAATCGACTCATTTTATACAGGGTGTTTCAGAATTCAGTATCAAGATTTCAGGGGCGTGTTTCTTAGGTCGAAAAAAGACTTTCTTTCTAATAAACCTGTGTCCGCAACCGCTTCATTTCTGAAATACAGGATGTTGAAATTCAACAAAAAAATCAGTTCTTTTTCAATATCTCTAAACCACTTTGGCTTTTCTTTTTGATTTTGGTACATGCAAAGTACACATAAAAATACATTTTTTCCATTTCGAACGTTTTTTAATTTTCATCAGTGGCGTCTCTGTAAACATGCTCTGTCATTTTTGATCAAAATAATGATACGCCACTATTTTTTTTTGTCAAATTACTATCATTTTCATAATTGTCTCCTATTTTTCCACAAACATGGTCTCTTGACTATTTTCCGTCCGACAGACGGTTTTCGATTTAAAAAATAAAAGGTCGTCACTCGCTTATACCTATGCGATTTTTTGTATGTCTCATTTTGCTTTTTAAATCGAAAACTGTTTTTCGTAGGGAAAAAAGTCAAGGGACCATTTTTATGAATGAATAAAAAATATAATATTCACTAAAAAAAAAACAGTAGCGTATCATTATCATTTTTGTTAAATTTCAACACCCTGTATCTTAGAAATTAAGCAGTTGCGGACATATGTTTATGAGAAATAAAGTATAGTTCGCCATAAAACCAAGCTTGACCGCGCCAATAGTACCCATATTTGAATTTGAAATATTCGATATTGAAACGATTCGATTAGAAATTATCTTCTACATACTAATAGTTGGGTTAATTCATTTATTTAGGCAATTTCACAATAATCATTTAGAATCTAATTTTTGTATGGGATGTGAGGGCAGTTAAATACGGAATTATTTATTTTATGCCAGCGAATGGGTGTAAGTATTGTTGCTTGCATATCCATCAGAGGAAATTGAAATAGTTATCGCGCTATACGGGGTTTTTCAAAAATGGACCGTTACAAGTTATATTAAAGTATATTCTCAATCTGGACTAATGTCTGAATGTCACAGTTTACGATTTCGAAAAAAACGTGTTCATCTTTTTGCATATCACAATAAACCTCTATGAATATTAACCCCACTTCAATTGCTAATTATTTTTATTTTTTTCCATATATTAAGTCCAGCACCTACACATATGATGAGGCTCACAGAAAAAGGATTTTGTCGTCACACCACAGTAAAGGACCCTCGATGGAAAACCGCAGAAACATTGGCATTCTGTTTCTCAATCATAAATAATTTTTATAGTCGATGCTATCCTAAAATATCGTCATCAATCTCACTCTGAGCATTTTTTTCTCAGCTCGAATAACTGCAGAATATCGTCTCAGAATTATTTCCTCCCAACGTACAGCAAAGTTCAATAATTTCTCAAAGCCGTTTATCCAGAAGCTTACAACCGCTTACTATCATCAAACTCGAGTAGTCTAAAAAAGTTAGTTAATAAACTTTTTTGATAGGAAGCGAACAACACTAATTCACAAAAGTGATCCTATGAAATGAGTTCTTTTGTCGAGAAATCTTCAATACATATCAACTACTGCCCCTACGAACATTGAATCATACCAGTTATATTCTTAACAAAGTTTTCTAGGAGGAATAGGTACTTTGAAATGCTCTTTTAAACCCACAACGAAAAATGCTTCGATTCGATTCGAATGGGTAATAATCTAAGAGACGAAGAGAGGTCGACCTTAACCAGATAGAACTCACTTTTTATGATATTTCATAAATAGACAAATACGCCTATAATGGTTTTCCCATCAAAATGTGTTCCAGATTATATACAGGGTGTTCATTTCAGGACTTCCCACCCTAATTTTCTCGAAATGTGTGTATTTTTTGAAAAATCCTGAGACACGTCAACAAATGTATCGAGGGGGACAAGTTTTCATCAGGAAATGAACGCGCCCCCTTTGATCCCCTGCAAGGGGGAGCTACCAACTTCAAAATTTTAAATGCGAAGGGGTATCGAGTAATACCTCATCTTAAAGGTCTTTTTAATCTCTACACGTCAGTATTTTTTTTTTAATGATCGATCCGTTCTCGAGATATTTAGGAAAATCTGTTTGCTCCTCCGTACCATTGAAATAAAAACTGTAACTGTTTATTCTCATTCCTTTTAATTCAAACCTAAATTGCAATATTTTACACTACTGTCACTTTAATAATTGCTCAAAATGTTGTCCATTATTGGCCAAACAATGGTATAACCGCTGTTCAAATGCGTGGCGCACATTTTCAAATACTTCTGTTCGAAGTGCTCGACATTCCGCAGAAATCCTCTGTTGAAGCTCTTGTTAATTTTGCGGCGGGGGTGTGTAAACTACTGATTTCAAATATCCCTATAAAAAGAAATCACATGGTGCTAAGTCCGGGAACCTGGGTGGCCACTCTATAGGTCCTCTTCGCCCTATCCATTTACCGGGAAATACGTTGTGTAACCATTGACGGACCGGAAGCACATAATGTTTCCATCTCTATCCAGTTGATTTTCAACAGCTTCAGTAATTAGCGGATTGATCGTATGTTCTAGCATATCCAAGTATACCTCACCATTTAGATTCCCATTGATAAACAATGGACCAATCACTTGATTGCCTAGTATACCGGCCCATACATTCAGTTTTTGGGGATACTGGGTATGGCCTTCAACAAACACATTGTCATTGTCATTGTTCCAATATCTGCAATTATGTTTATTGACAAATCCATTCAAATAAAAAGTACACTCATCAGAGAAGCAGATATTTTTTAAAAATTCCATATTGTTATTAATAATTGTAGTCATTTGTTCACAAAACTCAATTCGTCTGTCAAAATCGTCTTCACTCAACTCTTGACATATTTTCATTTTATAGGAATGGAATTTATTAATTTTTGTAATTTTGTGGACAGAGCCTAAGGAAACTCCAGTTGCAGCAGAAATAGTACGTAATGAAGTATTAGGACTTATGCCAAAATAACCAAACACTTCAATTTGAGTGGCTTTATTCAAAACTCTTGGCTGATCATGTTTTAAATTTGCAACAGATCCTGTCTGAGTAAATTTGGCGATAAGATTTAGGACATACCTATGAGAGGTGTTCTTATCTGGGTGCCTTTCATTAAATATTGCAGCAGTTCGTTGAGCACATTGATTTTCGGCGCCGTAAATAAACCCTATCGCCAGCGCCAAGGCGCTGGCAGCAGTTTTCAACTTATAAATAAAAAATTTACCAAAAAAAACATTTTTTAGAGGACCGAATTGTGACTTCAAACCATTCCGGAATCCACTTGAACACGGGCAAAAAAAATAATCAAAATCTGTCCCAGCCGTTTAGGTTTGATTTCCGTATGGATGCACAGATGATTTTTATATATTAAGATTTGCATCTTATATAAATACTAAACCGAACCTGGAAGCAGATGCTGAATCTAGGCCCAAATCAGTTGAGACTGACTATGAGCTGTGTATTTGCACAATTCTTGGATATCCATATTAAAGTGTATTGTATTATTAAAGTTTCTGAGTAACTTTATTGGAAAAATGACATACAAAATTATTTGACTGACAACTCTGTCAAAATCTCAGTAACATGACATGGTATATAAAATATTATACAGCATGATAACACAATCAGCACAGGAAATATTAGGTTCTTTTAATTGAATCAATTTTTCTAACCAGTTCGCATTTCTCAATCCACTTATAAATTGTTGTCGTAAATGGGCGTCAGTAGTGGACATAAGAAAAAGTAGACAAAGAAATAGATGAGTTGGAACAAATTGGGATAATCACCAAGATTGAATACAGTGAATGGTGTATACCAGTGGTTCCAATTATAAAGAAAGATGGAACCATTCGTCTCTGCGCGGATTACAAAGTTACTTTGAACAAAGTTTTCAAAGATGATAGATACTCAATGCCGAATTTGGAAGATATTTTTGCTACCACCATGATAGGAGGAAAATTTTTCACAACGTTGGACATTAAATAAGCCTATCTACATATGCCAATGGATTCTGAAAGTGCCAAAATTCAAGCAATCACGACTTCAAAGGGGGATTATCAAGTTAACAGACTTATGTTCGGAACTAAAGTAGCACCAGCCATCTGGCAACGTTATATCACGAACACTTTATCAAACATACCTGGTGTTTATGTATTCTTGGACGACATCAAAATACAAGGTTCCTGTCTTGACGAACACGTCCAGAGACTGAGAATGGTTCTCAAAACATTACAAGAAGTAGGAATACACATCAAACAAGAAAAATGCAAATATCTTGAAACAACCATTATATACTTAGGTCATACTATATCAGCTCGCGGATTGGAGAAGACTCCTGAGAAGACTAAAGCAGTAAATAATGCTCGTGTACCTACAAATGTTGCAGAATTGAGAAGTTGGCTGGCCTTATAAATTACTATAGTAGATTTCTCAAAGATTTATCTACAAAGTTACACCCTTTATATGAACTATTGCAGAAAGATGTAAGCTACGAGTGGACGACCGAATGTCAAAATGCTTTTGATTTAATCAAGAAAGAAATTACATCGGAAAAAGTGCTTTGTGCGTATGACCCCAGTCTACCTCTGTTACTATGTTCTGATGCCAGGCCTTATGGATTAGGAGCTGTTTTATCCCATCTTCGTCGCCAGTAAAGTGTATTGTATTATTAAAGTTTCTGAGTAACTTTATTGGAAAATGACATACAAAATTATTTGACTGGTTTGTGAACATATTCTCACCAAAGGTCTTCAGTGCGGTCGAAATGGCCATTTATCGAAAGTTTGCATGAAAGGTAGCAATAGAAACTCAGTTTCTTCATCAGCAAAAACGAGATTTAAAACCCAAAATCAATTTTTCTAACCAGTTCGCATTTCTCAATCCACTTATAAATTGTTGTCGTAAATGGGCATCAGTAGTGGACGCATTGCATATATCGACCTGTTTGCCAGCGAACTTGATTCCAAACTTCCAGATTAACTATCTTGGAAGCCAGATCCAGATTCAGTCGCGGTGGACAGTTTCACAATTAAATGGGGAGATTTACGATTTTATGCATTTCCTTCATTCTCCTTGTTTAATAAAGTCCTGGCAAAAAAAAGCACTGGCGAGGCTACTGAGATAGTAGTAGTACCTAGATGGCCCACACAAGTTTGGTTGTCAACGTTTCCAAATCTACTTATATCTGAACCACTGATTTTTTAACCAAACGTCAATTTCCTGCACTCTTCTTTCACCCTATGTGGAAAAGCATTTCCCTGGTGGCAGGAATTGTCAGGGAATCATTCATCTACAGGAGATTCTCAATAACAGAATTCGTTACTATAATATCATGTGTATAAAAAAACACCTTGAAACAATATGAAATATGCTATGAAAGATGGTGGAGGTTTTGCAAAGAAGGAAATTTCAGTCCATACTGCTATAATCTGTATGAAGTCATAATATTTTTAAACCAACAATACGAAAAATTTGCTTCATATTCAAGCATGAACAGTTTCAAATCGGCTTTTTTATGGAATAATGAAATAGACGAAAAATTCATAAAAAGGTATCTAAAATATATTTATAACAGCCGGCCATCAATACCCAAATACCCAACAATATTGATTATCTATCCTTGCAACTAGTGACTTTATTGGCCCTAATATCATGTCAAAGATTGCAAATGGTTGCGGAAATTGAAATCAATAACATAAAAGACTATCAAGTTACACTGACAATATTCATTCCTAACAAGATTAAGACCAGCAGCAAGAAAAGTACAGAACCATTGTTAATACTGCCATTCTTCAGAGACAAACCAGAACTTTTTATTATATCCACAATGAAAGAATATATTTCAAGGACAAGAGATGTAAGATCAGAAGGTCCAGCTTTATCCCAATCCTTTGAGGGTTGGGTGAAAACAGTGTTAGACCTTAGTGGCATTGATACAACCATGTACTGTAGCTATAGCACTCGGCATGCATCTACATTAACAGCTTCCACAGGAGGAGTTAGTGTGGAAGAAATTAGGAAAAAAGCAGGCTGGACAGAAAATTCAGACATTTAATATTTTTTATAATAACCCTTCAACAACAAGGGAAGGCACATTCGCGAAGGGAATGTTAAAAGGCTTAAATTTAAAATATTAGCTTCTTAACTTGAGTATTTATTTTTAATCAAAAGTAATGTTTAGTTCAGTTTCTGGTACCAAAAGTTGCTGTTTCTTTATTTTATCTGTATAAATCGAGAGACAATAATTGAACTCGCAGAGTTTCCTACAACTCTATCGCAGTTCTTTCAACATCTACCAGGTGAAATAATTGAAGACAGAACCCGAAGTATAATTGTAAGATCAACTGACTTACCTGTGAAGGAAATTTTATCCTAATTATACGAGGATTCTGACGAAATTATTACAATCCCAATTAGATTATAAAAAATTTTTCATATTGGGAAATTTGGCAAGACAACTTGAGGTTCCGCAGCTATAATTTACCCGCCCATGCAGCGATCTAGTTGTGTTCTCATTTGAACAAGTGAGTTTGACTATCCTTGGATCAGTTGGTAGGGGATGACTGGTCAACAGGGTTGCCACCGCTTAATTTTATTTTCAGCTATATTTCTTTGAACGTGGTATGAAGACGATACTCTCAGGCATAACTAACAGGTGTAATAATTTCGGCAGAACCCTCGTATAATTAGGATCAAATTTCCTTCACAGGTAAGTCATTTGATTTTACAATTATTC
Source organism: Chrysolina haemoptera (assembly GCA_958298965.1). Classification (NCBI taxonomy): domain Eukaryota; kingdom Metazoa; phylum Arthropoda; class Insecta; order Coleoptera; family Chrysomelidae; genus Chrysolina; species Chrysolina haemoptera. The sequence goes on along the minus strand of OY282600.1, from coordinate 13,610,577 downwards.
ATCACATTCAAACCACCCGAGCATCGCCGAGCAACAAAACAATCCATCAGCAGATGGGTAAGGACGGTCCTGGCGGCTGCGGGCGTTAATGTTTCCAAATTCAGACCACATTTCACTTGACAGGCCGCAATTTCAAAGGCGCACCCTGTACTGCAACGCTAGAAATACTTCGTTCTGCTGAAAGAAAGGTATGATTAGCATATCACCTGTACGAACTTCTTACACAGAACACTGGAGCTGCTACGTTATTTATAAAACGAATTACTCAGATAATCAATCGCTGAGAACAATGTATGAGTATACTTACCTGTACGTCCCTTAAGGTACGTCCACAATGGAGCAACATGTGGCAACTTGTAGCAATTTTATGTTGCAACAAGTTCCTAAATGTTTAAATTCATTAAACATGGACATAAAACAAACTGTCCTTACTAGTGCAACAATGTTAATGAATGTTTGCACTTGTCGAATCTCAAATTCAGTTGAGTACAACATTCTGTCCACACTGCTCTGTAGTTTTGTGACATGATGTAGGAAGACTTATTAACTGCTACCGCGTGCTTTCTAATTTTGTGGTAATTCACGAAAACGGAAGCGTAAATATTGGGTCCGTCCAAGTTTGAAGAAAAGGAAAGAATATAGTGGACAGGAATTATTATTATTATTATTAGATGTTTTATTAGAACTTCGAACCGATGGGTGCTTCAAAAATTTTTTGCGCATGAGTAGTTCAAATATGGAATTTTTGCTGCAAAAAATTGCACCAGTGATTAGAAGAGCAGATACAAACTGTAGAAAGGCTATACCTCCACAAGAATGATTAGCTGTAACATTGCGCTCTCTGGCAACTGGAGATTCCTACAGCAGCTTGATGTATTTATTTAAGATTTCGAAACAAGCTATCTCAAAGATAGTACCAGAAGAACTAAGTTGATTCTCTTCATTTATATTTAACATTTTTAGGATTCCAAATACATGGATGTTGTCTATAATTGTCAATTAAATTTAAACAATTCTCCGAAGACCACTTAAACGCCATCACGAAAACCTAAAAATTCACGCACAGGCACTTCGTATAATAAAATACTAAGCAGAACACTGAGAAGCGGCCGTCTGTCGACTGTCTAGTCACTCAATTTGCAACAGGTCCCAACTCGCAACAATCCGTCCACATCGAAGCAATGTTGACAAATCTTTCACTTTGTTTCATATTATCCTTTTGATCTTTACCGCTAAAAACGGATTTATGCAACATACTACAACTTATGTTGAATCGCAACACCAACTGTATGCAACGCAACACAACATATTCCAACAAATATAAACATTTTATGTTGTAACAAGTTTTTGTTGTATTATGTTGGAAAATGTTGCTCCAGTGTGGACGCGTCTTAACGTACAGGAACTGGAACACACAAACACTAAATTAATAGCTGTAGAGCAACGTATGATTAATATCGTGATATTTTCCGCGAGGCAAGAACTGTTATAGTTGACTGCACGAAATACAAACGTTGAAGTCCTCAGCTTCAAGACGCACGAGAAAAAAAACGGGTCGGGTCGAAGCCTCGTCGCTCTCTCAGTACTGACCGCTTCATCCGAAAAAACCACCCTCTTTTTCTTTGCGAAAGTCAAGTACCACGCCACTCAGCGTTTGATGGCTGGCTGTCTCCTTTTTTTGTTTCCAAGAATGATGCACACTTGTAATACACTTGCTAAAAAATATCTGTGTTCAAAACCGTTAAAACCGCCATATACTTGACTTCTGTGCACTTGTTAATCTTCAGACCACCAGCTGCTAAACTTTTGAATATCCAAGGAACGGTTCAAGTGGTTTATTGCTTGTACCAGACCTTATTCAAAAGCAGTCAAAAAATAAGAAATTGTTACAAATTGTCTTTGGGAAGTTTACGAAAAATGGCTTTAGAATGAATTCTAAATGTTAGGCAATTATTTATGCTATTTTATTCGTGTGGGAATAATCCGGCGATTTCCTCACGACAACTTCACTTAGGTAAGTTCGTTTGATCGGTTAATTTTACATATTACAAAAAAATCAAAAACATAAGTTGTAGGGTTTCATTCGATCTCTTCAATGGTTTAAGTTTAATTCATACACAGTGTAAATGAAATAGTAAAATCAACAATGTATACAGAGTGACTCAAAAAAGCGCAGCGACCTATAACTTTTTTATTTAAATAGGACACCCTGTCTGATCGGTTAGGGATGATCATAAGGAATCCAGCAATACCAAGTTTGGTGCTGTTACTACGGAAGTACTACGGAGATATCGCATATCATTCAATTCATAAGCTCAATGAGTGTGAAAGAGAATTTTTGACCAGCTAGAAAAAGTTTCTCTCTCCCACTCATTGGCCTTATGGATAAAACCATACACGATATCTCCGTAGCCTTTGGAGGTAACAGCATCAAACTTGGATTGTTGGATTCTTTATGATCATCTCTAACCGATCGTGCAATGATATACAGGGTGTCCTATTTAAAAAAATAAAATTTCTATCTCGCTGAGCTTTTTTGAGACAATCTGTATAAATTAAACTCAAACCATTGAAGAGATCGAATGAAACCCTTCAACTTATGTATTTAACATTTTTGTAATATGTAAAGTTACGGGCGGCGACGGACTTTTGGTCCTCACTGTATGTATATGATTCAAAATAAATAATTTTTCGTAGAACTGAAAACACATCCCACATTTAATCACATTTCTATAATTTTCTTTCAATATCATCATTTCAAATTCTGTCCTATTAAGCAAAATTTCTGAATTATACATTGGAATTGTAAACTTCCACCTACCTGACCATAGATTAAACAGGTGCTCACCAAAATTATATTTTTTGCCTTTGAGGACTGTTACTTTTGACGAAGATGATTGTGAAATCCCTGAAAATATAATAAAAACTTTTTTCAGCTTGTCACCAAGTTGAGTTAGGTGTTCTCTCTATTTTTGGACCTTCCGATCCTCTTCTTGGAGCTCACATTCACTCCATATGCGATGCACTCGATATACCGCATTTGGAAACACGTCTAGATTCAAACAGCGACGTGAGAGAATTTTCCATCAATTTACATCCAGCTCAGAATTCACTCACATCTGCATTTCAGGATGTTATGCTATTTTTGAACTGGACTCGTATAGCTATCATATACGAAGATGACTACGGTAAGGCTTCACCAATTTTATTGCAGTTAATATCTTGATTCGTCCACCATATTGTACCCTCGTAAAACGTTAGGTTAGGTATACAAGTTACATTGGATCAGTGCTAATCTGAGCAGAATCAACACTTTGTTGGTGATAATCATGCATTTCCGTATGTGTTAATATTAGTGATAAACTTCGTGATTTATAGAAACACGGTCACTATTCAATAGTGATTTACTAGATGTAAATTTTATATAATGTGTATATAGTGTATTTTGTGACCTCTTCTATGACAGAAGAATAGGCTCACGGCAGCTTTTTGTCTGGGGCAATGGGTCAGAGTAATGTTTTTTTGGGGGGTGGGGGGTGGGGGGTAACTAAATTTGATATTTTTAAAGTTGGGAAATGGAAATGGGAATGGAGTATGACAATTCTCAGATAAAAGAGTGCAATCAATTTTGAAAAGGAAAACATGATGTGTTTTAATGAAAACTAAATCGAGGTGAATGTCATAATTTTGTAACTAGGTATTCGACAGTATAATAGTTATTTATTATACAAGCGAAAAATCTAACCTTTTTCCCGTGTATAATACAGTATTTTTTTCTGTGACGGGAAAAACGACGATTCAATCAAATATCTACCTTAACTTATGTGTATATACATCCGGGAAAAAGTTTGTTCCCGTGGACAAAAAGGACTCACTTTTTTCCCGGGTCTCGGGGAAAAAAGTAATTTCATAAAAAGTTATATTTTATTACCTGTCAACAGGGATAAAATATCAAAACTTTTTTCCCGTCACAGAAAAATAGTTATTTATGTATCAAGTAAGTTAAGTGATACTTTTTTCACGAGCAGGAAATGTTGACGCACGACGCCGTTTGGGGAGTGCGGCAATTCCTTCAAGTGAAATAAAAGCACTTAACTTACGAGTTTCATCCAGTATTTTTTTCTACAACTATCAAAAAAGAAAACAAATTCAGATTTTCATTGCAAATAGGAAATTTACGTTACTACTCCGTCAGTTTTTCTCAATTATCTCAGAAACCCCCACTTCCATTGTCTGAGGTGGTTTAATTAGACCGACGTTTCAATCGGTACAGATCTCCGGTCGTTATTAAGTGTGCTGTTTAACGGATGAAACAAACTTCTTATGAAGTTTCATTAATAGACGAATACGCCTAAAATGGGTTGCCTATCGAAATGTGGTCCAGATTATATACAGTGACTTTAAAAAATTTGCACCATATGTAAAAATGTATTGTCAATTTGTCAGAAAATTTTATTCCTCATAAAAATATTGTAGAATATTTGCATAAGAGTTGTCAAAATTAAAAATTTTCTAACGGGGTACAGGGAGAACAAAAAATAGAAATTTTGATTAACAGAACGGTGAAGGTCGGCCTCTCTTCGGCTCCAGAACTAAAATACCATGCGAATGTGGACGCCGAACATCACCGCATCCTGTAGAAATATGCCAATGTCTTAAACAATGAAGAAAACTGGTTTAAACGTAAATTTAAAGAGTCCCTTCACATCCAGGCAAACATTGCTTTTAGTCAACCCAGCGTAGAAATTAGGAATGTGTGGAAAACATTAATTAATAACAGGTCAATTCTAGAAGAATACAAACGATAAGGATGCACACCAATTACCACGCTCACCTATGGCCACATAGGAAAACCGGTAGTCCGGCTAGTAACCTTAGGTCATATCAAGCTCCACTCACTACTCTGTCTGTAAGTTAACACTTCATACCGATAGGAGATACTGTACCGATTAAAACGTCGTGCTGATAAAAACACTCCACAAAATAGAAGTCCGCAATGAAAGTAATCAATTTTCATGGTCTAAAACTTTCAAACGTTATGACTTTTAAGTTGCGTATAGATGAGCCCAACTGTCAAACGCTCATCTGTCTATTCACTTGTCCAAAGAAAATATGAAAAAAAAAGACCGCATACTACTACGCCACTGGTTTACGAAAATTAAAAATAATGACTTTTTAAATTATCGCATTGACAAACCTTGTTTAATAGACCAAGTTTTGAATATTTTCCTTCAGGAGTTTTTGACACCCTGTATCTCAGAGGGGATACGGGCTAGAAATTAGGTAACGGATTAGGTAAGGAATGTGTTCGTCGGTCTTATTCTGACTCACCCTGTATATATATATATATATATATATATATAGAGGAAGGGTAGTCGTTGCTGACTAGTTAGGTATGGAACTAGTAAATAGTGGGGCTTTGCAGCAAAGCCCCACTATTTACTAGTTCCATACATATATATATATATATATATATATATATATATATATATAATGACAAACAAGATAATGCTCTTAATTTCATAACACTTACTCACCAAAACGTCAAACAGTGGACAGCTGTTTCTGAATGAATGAAAATTATGAAATCCAGAGTATTATACAGTGCTATTCTAAATTCCGTTCCCCCCTTACTAATTTTTGAACCACCTGGTATATCGCAACGATATTTGAAAGGCTCAAATAGGAGATAAAAACCTACTTTTTCATGAGAAAATTCCAGCTGAAAGTTTCAAAATGGCAGCTGAGCGCCATCTTCAATATTTTTTTAAAAATAGAACACCCGGTATTTCATTGCATGATCGGTTAGGGACGATCATAAGGAATCCAACACCAAGTTTGATGTTATTATCTCCAAAGACTATGGTGGTATCGCCTATTATTTTCTCAATAAGCCGAATGAGCGTGAGAGAGAATTTATTGACCCGCAAAAGTTTCTCTCTCCCACTCATGGTTGAAAAATCAGGGCACTGAGACTAGATCAGAATATGTTGAAGCAAGAAATATCTGCAAGGAGACAATTTTCGAAAAAGGCTCACAACGCCAAGATACGATCAAAGCTCGTTGGGTGTCCTAACTGGTCCCGCTTTTTTTGGTTATTAGCCAAAGCTGTTGGAAGAAATTTCTCTTCCAGCTCATTTCCTCCCCTAACCAAGGAAAATAGAACAATAGCAACGAACGCTCAAGAGAAAACCAATATTTTTGCTGCTAATACTACTCTGAATCCATTGCGAAAACAACCCCAGAACATCATCCCCATTGACTGTCATATGAATGAAATTATCTTTCACTAGTGAACCGTCAGACGAATTTTGCTGGGTTTTAACACCAACAAAGCTAGTGGATGTGACGGAATTCCACCGATCGTTTTTAAAAAATGTGCTTCCGAACTTGCACCAGTTCTTTGCAAGTTATTCAACCTCTTTTATAATTTGGAAAATTGAAAAAGTACGAGTCCCCAAAAAAGGGAGGAAGACCCTTCCCAGCAACTACAGACCTATCTCACTACTATCTGTTATATCGAAGGTCATGAAGACAGCTATCAACGTCGAGCTCATGGAATATCTAGAACGGTTAGGAATCATCAATGATCGACAATATGTTTTCCAGCATCAGAGATCAACAACTGGTGTCCTGCTTGCTTGTGTCTTACATATATGGCAGCAAAATATAGAGAAATGTGGTGGAAGTCTGGCCGTTGCACTTGATATCTCCGAGGCGTTTGATCGCGTTTGGCACCAAGGACTCCTAGCCAAACTTCCATCCTATGCTTGTCTCTCCAGTTGTGTTCCTTGCTATCTAGCTTTGTCCCAGATCGATCTCTCCACGTGGTGGTTGATGTATTATCATCCGATATACTCTACCAATGAATGCTGGTGTTTCACGAAGATCCATTCTATCATCAACACTGTTCTTTCTCAGGGTAAAGACAAATACCACCTTCGAATCTGAACCGAGAATGGGGTTCGTAACCAGGATAAAGCTGGTGAGGGAGTTCACAGAAACAGTTCAAGCCAGAATATCAGGTTTTTCCGCTTGTAGGTGATGGTGCACATCATTGATGTTCTTGTTGATTCTACGGATGTTGAAAAACTGAATCTTCTAATTTTTTTATGGTGTCACCTCGAGTACCCCTCGCCCGGAAATTCGAATAGGGAGGTATTTTGCTTCCGGAGTGTTCTACTCGAGAAGACTTTATCAACATAATTGTTATATCAAGACCTGATAATTGAAGAGGAATAGAAAGGAAAAAGGTGACTGGAAGTCAAACACTAAAACATGGAGAACTCTATTTCACAGCACCTATAGTTGATATGGTGGTATTCCACCGGGCATTGGTGGAGACCAACTATCACCTATAGTTATCCTTTTAGTCGCCTCTTACGACAAGCAGGATAAACCATAGGGCTATTCTTAGTTCGACCCCATACAGATAACAAAAACAAAAAAAAACATATTTCAGTCAATAATTTTTAATCAAACTTGAAGAAAGAACTAACCATACAACAAAAAATAAGATATCAATAGGTTTGTTCTGGTTTCGAAAATAACAAGTCCTGAGAGGTAAGGATCATGCACAGTTCAACTAAAGTGAACGAATATGAACTTTAAATGAACACTTCGCATCTTCTGCGCATGATCCTGGACGTTCTAGAACTAATATTTTTCAGAAACAGAACAAACCTCATGTGTCAAGGTACTTAAAAAAAATATTAGTTTTGTTTTTGATTAAAAGGATTGTGTTGGGAATTAAATCATTAATTATTTTTACTGTATTCAGAAATACCTTGTATATGAAAGAAAATAATGTTGTAAAGGTTGTCAAATAAACGTCGTAGAATTTGAACACACGTCTTAAAGTCTTCTTATCAAAAAAACTATTTTCCATCGAAATCTAATATTTTGTGGCGACCGTGACAGGACATTCGACGATGGAAAACTATAAGCTAGAAAGAGAACATCTTCGAAGACTTTTCATGAAAAGCAGTAAAAATTTGGAGCTAGCACTTACAGCAAAGATAGTAAGCGACGAACAAGTGCTAGCAAGCCTAAGACAATTGGAAGACAAGATTGAAAGAATATTAACATTAGATGAGCTGATCAGGGAGAATTTGTTTTCATCTAATCTAAGTGAAGAAGAGTTTACACAAGAAATTGACCAAAGTGAATTCTATAGAGAAGAGATTATTAAATACAGGTCAAAATGCGAATTTGTGATGAAAAGGAAGACAACGCACGATGATCAGAAGAGTTCCTCATGCCATAATGATGTAGACAAGAGTAGAAAATTCCGACTTCCTCGACTTGAATTGAAGAAATTCGACGGCAATGTAAAAAACTGGATTGGTTTTTGGGGTCAGTTCAAGAAGATACATGAAGACGAAAAAATTGATCTAGACGACAAGTTCCAGTATTTATTGCAAGCAACTGAACCAGGTACTGTGGCTAGAGATTTGATCGAGAGTTTTCCTCCTTCTGGATCAAACTACAACAAAGCAATTGATCAGATGAAAGTACGTTTTGCCAGGGGCGAATTTCTGATCGAAGTTTATGTAAGGGAGTTATTAGATCTCGTCCTCAAACAGGCAACGAAAACTAGAACAGGTATGACTTTGGCCAGTTTATACGATAAGATAGAAACTCAACTGAGAGCACTGGAAACTCTTGGGGTAACTCGTGACAAATACGCTGCTATGCTCTTTCCTTTAGTTGAGTCAGCATTACCAGAAGAACTTTTAAAGGTTTGGGAGAGGTACCGTAGCATGAATCCCGCTTGTTTAAATGAGAAATTTGAGGAAGGTGAAGAAAATAAAGGTAATTTCAGTAAAACTAATATTCTTTCAATGTTATTAGATTTTTTGAGAAGAGAAGTTGAATCAGAAGAAAGGATCAATCTTGTTCAAACCAGTTTTGGCGTAGGAAAGGACTCAAGTAAGAATCAGAAAGCTACCTATCGAATGAAAGACCAGAAGCAAGGTGACTCAGAAATATATACAGCTTCCGCACTTTATTCAGCGAATATGAAGAGTCAACAAGACAAAGGTAAGAATGTTCCTATATGTTTATTCTGTGAAAAATCACATGCAAGTCAGGAGTGTTTCAAAGCGCAAAAATTAACACTCGAAGAAAGAAAAGCCAAAGTTATGAGTAAAAGGGCTTGTTTTACATGCTTGAAAAGAAATCATACAAGTCACAACTGTAAAGCTTTCGTTAGATGTTTGATTTGTACAAAAAGACATTACCCAATTATGTGCTCTGACTTGTGTGTGAGTAATGAATCCAAAACTGATGACTCCAATCAAAAGGTGGAGAACGTCCTAACAAATAATCTTTGAACTGACACATTATTACAAACAATACTAGTAAGACTCGTTAATAATGGCAAAGAAAAGGTTGTACGCGCTTTACCAGATTCTGCGTCACAGAAATCGTACATATTGTCAAAATGTGCGACAGATCTAGGATATGTCAAAAGTGGCGTAGAAAACATTATACAGGGCGTGTTCGGAGGAATGCAAACACCTCCCAAAATTCACGGAATTTTCGATATAGTTATCAAAAATCTTGAAAGAAATTTCGAAATTAAACTTTCCGTTCTTGAACAAGAAAAAATTTGTAATTACATTCCTCGTTTAGAAAATTCTTTATATATCAGTCAATTAAAACGAAAGAACATAATTCTAAACGAGATCATTGTCAAAATGCTCCACGAGATATCGAGCTATTATTAAGTGCTGACATTTTTGGCAAACTCCTCACAGGAAATCTTGAAAATTTAGATGAACAGCTTTTTGCGATCGAAACATCTTGGGTGGACTGTGATGGGGCAACAAACAAATTTTAAAAACGAAATGATATTTTCGGGTGTCAATTGTTCTTTAGCAGATTTGTGGACTTTGGATGTTCTAGGAATAAAAGATCCAGTCGGCATGAAAACCAAGAAGGATCTAGGGGATGGAACCATAGAATATTTCAATAAAACAATTTCAATAAACGAGGACGCCAGATATGAAGTTCATCTTCCATGGATTCCAGACCATTCACACCTCTCGAGTAACGAGCATATAGCAGAAATCCGACTACTTTCGACCACCAAGAAACTGTTACATCTCAGAAAATTTGAAGCTTATGAACAGGTACTGATGGAATGGGAAAAATTAGGTATCATAGAGGAAGTCAGAGAAGAGGATGATAGGGGTAAGAAAGCATTACATTATTCACCTCATCATGCCGTTTTCAAAGAAGCTAGCAATACTACAAAAATTCGTCCAGTTTTTGATGCTTCGGCAAAAGACGACAATGGAAATTCTTTGAATAATTGCTTACAAACTGGACCGAATTTAATTGAGCTCATACCAACTCTCTTACTGAAATTTAGATTAGGAATGATAGGAGTTACAGCTGACATTGAAAAGGCTTTCCTTCAAATCAGTATTTCTCCTCAAGACAGGAATTTCTTGAGATTTTTCTGGTGGCACAATCATTCAGAAAATGAACGCAAAATATACCGACATTGCAGAGTGGTTTTTGGAGTCAAACCTAGCCCGTTTTTGCTAGCTGCTACGATAAATTATCATTTGTCACAAGCACCAGATAATCTGAAAGATACAGCTGAAAAATTGAAAGAATCATTTTATGTCGACAACTGTATCGCTAGTTTCAATAATGAACACGAATTAGAAAAATTTGTTAGAGAATCAAAAGAATTGATGTCATCAGATAATTTCAATCTCAGAGATTGGACATCCAATATAGATAATGATTTATGTGATTTTGCTGAGAAAAATAAAATTTCTGTATTGGGAATGCTATGGAACACGAAAGATGACGTGATTTCTTGTGACTTGGGTGTGTTTAGTAAGTTACACAACATTCCGAAAACAAGACGTGGCTTACTATCTGTTGCTCATCGTATTTTTGATCCCATGGGGTTCACCTGTCCATTCACTATAATTCCGAAAATTTTATTACAAGAAACATGGCAGTTGAAAACTGGATGGGACAATGAATTACCAGAGAGTTTGATGAAGAGACTCAATACTTGGTTGGAACAGACTCAGTTCATTTCTTTGTGTAAAGTTCCTAGACCACTAAGCTTTAAAAAACAATTAGTTGTCGAGAATTCTACCATACATATTTTTTGTGACGCTAGCAGAGTTGCATACGCAGCTTGTGTCTTTATAAGAATTGAATTAGATGACATCTTCCATGTGCAAATGTTACAGGCAAAGTCGAGAATTGCACCGAAAAATATTACAATTCCTAGACTAGAATTATTAGCTTGTGTTATAGGAGTTAGATTAGGCCAAGCTGTTAAGAAAGTCCGGGAGCTCAGTAGTTCGAAATATTTTTATTGGACTGATTCCATGGTAGCCCTGACGTGGATCAAAACTGTGGGTTCATGGAAAACATTCGTTGACAATAGAGTGAAAGAAATACGTTCTGTAACGAATGTAGAACAGTGGAATCACGTTTCTGGCAATCTAAATCCTGCTGATGTGGCTTCTCGGGGTTGTAGTGGAAAATACCTTATGGAAAACAAATGGTGGGAAGGCCCGCAATGGTTGAGAGAAAGTCAGGAATACTGGCCAAATTCAGTATTCGACTATCCAGAAAATGAAGTGGAGGAAGAAAGGAAAAGGACAGCAGTGAGTAATGTGGTACATGAAAATGACTTCATCAAGAGGTTACTGCATTTTTCTAAATTTTCCAAAATTATTAGAACAATTGCGTGGATTTGGAGATTTTATAACAATATTTCGAAGAAATTTCAATCGAAAAGACAGGGACATTTAATATATGATGAAGTCAAATATGCCAAAAATTTTATCCTCAGAATAATACAAAGAGAAAGTTTCAAAAATAAGCCTAAAATTCAGAATTTGGAACTTTTTGAAGATGAAGAAGGGATCTTGAGGGTAAAAACACGTTTAATTCTTGGAGAAGACCCACATATTTTCAAATATCCAATAATTCTTCCCTCAGAACATGTTTTGGTTGACAAATTGATATTTCAACAGCATGAACTCAATCAGCATGCAGGAGTTAAAACACTTCTTTGTATTTTAAGAGAAACATTTTGGATCTTGAGAGGAAGACGAACTGTAAAGAAAATCATATCAAAATGTATAATCTGTAAGAGATTCACTAGTAAGTCCGTCGATACACCAATTGCCCCACTTCCAAGAAACAGAATAAATCAAGCTGCAGCTTTCGAAATTTCTGGTGTTGATCTGGCAGGGCCCTTATTCTTGGAAGGAGGTGAGAAAGTTTGGATTGTTTTATTCACCTGTGCATTATATAGGGCAATTCATCTAGAGCTAGTGAAATCACTTTCGACGGATAGTTTTCTTCTTGCCTTGAGGAGGTTCCTTGCAAGAAGAGGGAGAGTACCATATATTCTGACAACGGAACAAACTTTGTTGGGGCAAATAATTTGCTGAAAAATGTTGAATGGATTCGAATTGAACAATATTCTTCAGCAAAACAGATAAAATGGATATTTAATCCTCCTACCGCTGCCTGGTGGGGAGGATGGTGGGAACGATTAGTAAGGGTCATCAAAGAACTTTTGAGGAGGAATTTGGGAAGAGCTATTGTTAATTTTGAAGAAATGATGACAATTCTTTGTGATTGTGAGTCCATCATTAATAGTCGACCATTAACGTATATATCTGAAAACGAAGATTTGATACCTTTAAGTCCTTCAATGTTTATACAAGACCTACCTTCGAACGAAACTCCTGATCTGGACAACATTGACAGAAACCATATAAAATCACGTTTTAGGTACTTACAAAAGATCAGAGATGGCATCAGAACTCGATTCAGAAAGGAATACCTGGCAGAATTAGTGCAACAGTCTGGTCATAGGAAACCTGGTACCTTGAAAGTTGGAGACATCGTTTATGTTGCTTCGGACAATGTCAAACGATTGAACTGGCCCTTAGGAAGAATTGTAGAACTGATACTTGGTAAAGACGGGATAGCTAGGATTGCCCGAGTGAAAGTCCGTAATGGAGAAATCCTTCGACCATTCCAAAGACTACATCCGTTGGAGATTTCTGGCGAAGAAAACAGCATGAGATTTGAGTATCCGAAGAAATCAAAGACAGAAGGAGGTGAAGAAAAGAAAATAAAGGAGCCTGTTGGAAAGAAAGAAGATAAGGTTTTGAAGAAAGAAGAAGAGGATAAACTACTTTGCAATTTTGTTTCTATTTTTTAAAGTGTTTAAATTGCAAAAGGGGGGAGAATGTTGGGAATTAAATCATTTATTATTTTTACTGTATTCAGAAATACCTTGTATATGAAAGAAAAGAATGTTGTAAAGGTTGTCAAATAAACGTCGTAGAATTTGAACACACGTCTTAAAGTCTTCTTATCAAAAAAACTATTTTCCATCGAAATCTAATAGATTGAAAGGTAAAACAATTTCTCACATTGCATAATGATTATAATAGCCTACAGTTACTTAAATAAATATAAATTTTTCCTACCAATGTGATTTTTGAGGAGTTTGTCGTGCAGAAAAATGCCGCACACCCAAATGTATGTAAAAGTACTACTTTGGGCAAGCTCGCAAAAAAAATTAGTTCAGGAATATAGCTAAATGAAAAATATGTGATTTTTAGGTCTGGTAAAACTTCGAGAATTAGTGAGGTCTAAGAATGGAGCATTTGATATACACTTATGTCATGCAAATCCAGGGTCCTATAAGTCAGTTTTGGTGGATATCAAAAACAGGGATATACATAACATCGTAGTTGACACTAAGGCGTCAAATATGCAATTCTTCCTGAAAGGGGTGAGACTACTTCAGTAAATATTTTTTTCTAATTTTCACAAAATATTATCTTGTATAAGCTGAATCAGAACATTTTCCATCGAAATAAAAATTATGCGAAATAAAAAGACCATGTTTGAGTTCCGCAGGAATCTGAAACAATTATTGTAAAATAATATTTATTTAACAATTTATAATAACAATACGTTTATTAATTTCAACACTAACTATAGGTAATTTATATCACATTCACTGGGCTATTATTGCTAATATTCAGACTTCCAATACTTGACTTCCTCAGCGACACGCACGGACTCTCTTATAGTGGAAAATAACCTTACTACTACTTGTTCGTGGATAGAGATAGCTGTCACTCGCGCTACAGCTATTCTTCCGCTATTCTTCCCTAGGTAGCGCCAGCCGTCACTCGAACAATCTGGTCTGACCCTTCGTGACATTGCTCCCTTCTTGGAGACATTTTGTCCCGAAATAGCATCCTTGGAGTGTGTCGGTACCTGCATGACTCCCCATATCTTCATCGTCACGTCCGATGGAAGTAACACTCCACAGTCTTCGTGTTCAGTCGTTGAAGATGGCGCATTTCCTGGAACAAATGGGATTCGAAGTTTCTGCTTTGGTCCAAATGCAGCCCCAATGGGACACCGTGCACAATTTTGTTTTTTGTTCCGCTTTTCTCCACACATTTGAATTTTACAGTGTACAATTGAGTGATTTGCAATGCTGTGAGATATGACCCTCGTCTCAGTTAAAGTTTCGTTATGGCCTAAAACGTAATCAAGCAAGGTAGTAGATGTTGAAGTAATCCTAGTTAAAACATCTATATGTTGAAACAATTCGAACTGATGAGAATGACTGAGTAAAACTTTATCACGAGATTATTTTCATAGTCAAGAAGATTCAAGTTGAAATCTCCCATACAAACAATGTCATCTACTGTTGGATATTTCAAACTGTCTCCGAACTCGTCTCGGAATGTTTGTATTCTGTTCATGTCGCTAATATATGAGTCCTACAGTAGGACTAGAAAAATAGCAGTAACTGCTATTTTTTTACTGTAATTTTCATCCAACGCTGCTCCCAAGTATAATTTTGATCACTAACAATATCCCCCATAATTCAGATGCACATACCTCTTCCTAAGGTACCTAATAGTGATCTCGTGTTTAAACAACAAATTTTCAAGAATAATATTTAAAAAGCTACCGATACGTATAGCCTCTAATACACCTCAAAATATAAAAGCAAAAAGAATCCTAATCCAATGTAGGTACTGCACTGAAATAGACAGTTTTTTACAGTCAACTGACAAGAAGTAGAATTTTACTGGGTTCGACCCAACTGCAAGCCTACCTTTTGAATAGTGTCAATAGATCTTATTTGGTATTAAACACAAATACATGATATTATTAATCTCAATAGGTACCAATAATAATAATAAAAATAATTAAAAAGTAAGAAAAATAATTGAAAGGTAGACCAAATATTTCGAATATTTCGAACGTACATTTGGATTATGTATCTAAGAAAAAATATAGATAGTTTTTTTTTAAATAACATTATTGAGTAGTTCGTCTTCGCCCTTGACCGTTCGAGGAGGCATAATGAAAAAACAAAGTGAAATAACTGCAGTTTGGTTTGATAGAAATATTTGATTTTCACTAAGAAGAATAATCACTAGATACCACTACTGGTCCTAAATTTTCATACTTTAATTTGTACGTTTCCTCACACTATTTCACTTTTTGAGAGAAGCACTTTCGCAACACGTCCACTCTCTTTCAGACATATACAGCTTCAGTTTAGATGACAGTTTTTTCATTTCTTTTGATTTGCGAGAACTATTTTTGAATATCGAACTAGCTATTGGGGAATTTAGTTCATTTGAATTTATCCTGCAATCATTATTTTCGGAAGAAAAATGAGGACTCGAGGAGAATGACATAGTTGAAATGTGAAGAAAAGTAACTCATATCAGAACTACGAAGATGATTGTTTTTCAATCTTCTTTGATCTGCTACCAAAGGAGACTGTACAGAAACGGAGGTTTTCTTGAGTTAACAGTTGGAACTGATGAATATTGAAATGGATGAGAATTCACAAGTTGAATATATCGAATTGAATGAGAAAATATTTTCATATATATACGTTTGACTAATATATTGCGTTTCAGATACTTCAACTACAAATGAATGACTATAAGTATCATTACCTCTTCACATCATTTGACATGGAAACTTTTGACCTAGAAGACTTTAAGTATAATTTCGTGAATATGACTGCATTCCGAATAGTAGATATAGAAGATTTGTCAGTAAAAGAAGTGCTTAGGAAAATGATGAAATTTCAAGAAAATAAAAGAAATCAGCTGTTAAACTTCAGTTATATTCAGGTTTGTAGTTGACATCAATATGCTTAGAAATAATGTTCATAATGAATATTCCATTCATACTGAATGTTGGAATACCAATGCGGTAATCTGTCGAAAGGTACTGAAACGATATGCAATACTTTTGAGTGTTCACATTAGAGCGTACAGTAGAACTAGAAGGTTGTAATAATCCTGTTTTGATTTCTCTATACAACAATTTTGGATAGGCATAATGAAATTCAACAATCAGGCTCTGTTACCAGAATGGTTTTGTACTAGCTCAAGCTGTTTATTTCTTTCTTGGTGTCGCAGCTTTGTTATACATCAAAAATAATCATATTTGTCAAATTCACAATATACACTTCATTAACAATTATCCAACCAATTATAATTCATAATTATCCACTTCCATATTCCAACTACGTTTTTGTAAAATCACCAGAACATCGAAAGTAGAGCCAGCTCATCAGCTATTGACAAGCGTACAGGAGCGACCAATAACTCCGAATATCTGAACAGAAATGATTCTGATGGTATGAATTTTGGGAGCTGGGAGGATTTGTGCTTGACTGTTCTAAAAAAGCCCAAGCAGCGTTAAAACGTTGGATAGGTAAATCATGCGCCACTTTCTCACCATTTTCAAAACCACATAATATAAGGTTCGCAAATAGATGAACCTTCCTGAGACCAACTGCAAATCTGAAAGATTCGTCATGCGATGGAACTCCAAGAGATGCAACGAGGAAAGCGTTCAACCAAGAACTATGTTCCTTGGCGATGAGTGCTTTCGGTTGATCTTTTTTATAAAAATTGCCAGACTTCAGAAGTATATCATCTAAAATATTGGGAAGAGGTCGATTCCAAACTCTTTGTGTACTCACGACGGGTAAACTAAAACATCACTTGGAAAATGCCAATATATTCGTCTTCAAAAGTCGTCCTCAATTCCACGAAATATCGGAGGGAAACTGAAAACAAAATAAATAGCATGAAAGAAGCCGGGCATATTCCCATCCTCCAAGGTTTAGAGAAAGAGTATCTGGGTGACAATAATCTTCATTGAAATAATTGTTTTTGATATACTCCAACGTGTTGTGAAGTGAATTATCAAATTTATTGAGCTCTAACTGACTAGTCCAAGATGGGGACATTTGAGGGTGTACATATGATTTCGAAAATGGGCGGTTTGGGTACTTTATTCAACCAGTAATGAAGGATTGAGTGATTTTTGTTTTGCTTCAGAAAGTAGTTTGCTGAAATACACACTCAACATTTTTTTCCAAAACAAGCTTTCATTTAATAACTATTGAACTGAAAAGTAAAAGATACTGGAATTTTACAGCTCCTTGTTATCATACACTGAATATCATTTTCACTCTTTGCTTCAATGGTTCATAAATGAATGCTTGGTTTTGAGAAACTATTCTACATAAATTTAATTTTTTAGTTTCAAGCATTAGAATTTGTTCAATTATTTGTCTTAGGTGCCGAAAGGTTTATACGCAAGTGATATGCCTATGGTTGATACCCCTTACCATTCTGTTCTTAGCACGTACCAAAACTCAATGGATAGGTACACACATACAGGTCAAAATAACAGAAGTATTCGACTGCACGATTTTTTCCACAGTTTCAATGTATTTTTCGAATTTTTTTTTCGTTGAGTTTTAGCAAGTTTTTTCGACGAGGAGGAAGGGAATCATAGACCAACATTTTTTTCCAGTAGTTCGAAAATGTTTCCGAATACTTACCTGTTTTCTATCAAGTCATCAGGGGGCAGGTAGGTGATCATTTCTTATATTCAATAATTCGACTGTTCAATGCTTTCCACTTTTTTACAGATATTTCGGAACTTGATTTTTGCCAGATTTCGTATTTTCTTTTTTCGAGAAGAATGGAGGTCTTGGCCCTTCATTTTTTTTGACATATTTCTGCAGGACCCAAACCGTCGGCAAATTTTTCAATTTCCGATCAACTTATACCCCGACCGATGTTCATCAACTTTTGGCGAAATGTCAAGCTCAGAGTTCCTTTCGAGGCTCTAACCCAAACTCATACGTTCATTAATCAACCATCACGTTACCAGCTTTCATGAGAGTGGTCTTCTAACTTATCCTACCTTTTGAAAAAATATCATATTCAGATGTTATTAATGAGAAAAAAAAAATAAATTAGAAATTCCAAATGTGGATTGGAACCAGGTATGGCTCAGTAACATACAATTCTGTCGATTCGGTTATGTACCGATTGAGTATGAGGAATGAAATTATGATGAGGGAATGTGTATATGATTCCAACTAGGGGTTGGCATTACCAGAAAAACATGAACAGAGTGATCCAATATACGTTCAAAGAAAAACATGACGACATACAGGGACATACATCATCAAAGAAAAAAAAAACATGGCGATAAACCATACAGGGTGTCATAAAATCAAACGTAACAGAGAAAGCATATACAGACTGTTTCGAAAACATGGTTAAATAAAAAATCATGAGGTCATACTATACCGAGTGTCCCCAAGATGCGTCGAACATATACAGGTTGTTCCAAAATATGTTAAAAAAACACAAAATAATCATTACAGAAAAAACATATACTTGCTGTTTCAAAATACATAGTTGAAAGAAAAACACATTCGGGGTGTCCCAAAATAATAACAGAAAAAATAAATATACAGACTGTTCAGAACATATATATGAAGAAAAAAAACATGGCGACATAGGGGCTCCAAGATGCGTCAAACATCAATTAATCTCATTCCTTGATACTTGATCGGTGTATAAGCGAATCGATAGGGTTGCGGCTCACTAAGACAAAGTAACCTAGTTCAAATCTATAGTTGGAGATCTTTTTTTTCGTTAATCAGATCTAAATATGATATTTTTCTAAACAGGTAGGTTAGGTTAGAAAACCATCCTCATGTTAACTTGTTACGTGAAGGTCAATTGATGAAGTATGACGTTAGGTCAGAGCCCCGAAAGAATCTTGGAGACTGGAAATTCGCCATCGAAGTCACTGAACATCGAAGTATTTGGTTGAAGGTATGTGTGTTTTTTGTGTGTGTGTTTGTGACCCTGAATTAGCCAAAATATTGCAGAATCAGGGCCCATAAGAAAATACACGAATTTTGTGTCATAGCCTATTTACAGAAATTCCTACGCGTTATCTACTTAGCCTTCAAGGAATTGATATCTGAGGAGTTCATCAATGGTCAGTCGAAACAGTGCCGGACATAAGGAATTGTGTGGTTCGACATCTTCCTCAGACAAAAATGAGTTACGACACCGACCCCAAAAGGGACATTATTCTGAAAACAGATATTAAAAAAGAGATTTGTAGGAATAAAAACCAGTACCTACCATGTGAGCCAGGAATAAAAAGAGAAAAACAAAGAGAAAGTTTTTGAAGTTTTATAGGTTTCAGGTATCTGAAAATATCTCTTTCGGTAATGAATTCTGCAAATTTGCCTTTTAACCATTGGTTATTTTAACCAATGCTGGTGAAGATCCCGTCCTATACAATAGAAAATATTGGGTCTGAAATCCGTCAGAAAACAACTACTTTCTAATACCGTGACGAACGTTGAATTACATCAAATAAATTTTCGTGCAGAGTTCCTACAAGGCTATTTCCGAAATTGCTAGTTGCATGGAAATGTTCATTAAAACATTTGGACCACATATAGATCGATTTCTGGGTTTTCCCCTCATCAGTATAGGGACGTCCTAGTAGGGCAGGACACCTTGTTTCTTTCTTGACAAGATCATTTCGAACACATTGCAGATTCCTTTACATATTTTTGTGATTTTGGAAATTACGCAATTTGGGTATTGTCGGTTGGAGGGCTGGAGTTGAGATGGCGCTCGTGGTTTAGTGAATGCTACACCACGAGCGCGGTTTTAGCTTTTGCCTTGACATAGAGATGTAATTGAACCATTTGTTGCAGATATTAGTTATCATCTGCAGAGACCTACCTATCTATAGATGGTCCAAATGTTTCAATGAACTAGCAACTAGCAATTGCGGAGATAGCCTTATACGAAATCTGCACGAAAATTCATTAGTTGTAATTCAACGTTTATCTTGATATTAGCCAGAAATGTGTTTGTTTTCTGATAGATTTTTGACCCAATTATTCCTATTGTATAGGATTATGGCAATTAGACCAGGACAGGACACCTTGTTTCTTTCTTGACAAGCTCATTGTGAACAAAGTGCAGATTCCTTCACATATTCATGAAAGCTCTACTTCTTCAATTAAATATGATTTAAATTGAGGAGACGAAATCTCACCATCACTAATTTTATTATTTGGCGTTGGTGATATTTACCAAATTTGCAATTTTTTCATCGCAGGCGGAAGCTGCTATGACGTATGACTCAGTTTTTGTATTTGCTGTTGGACTCCAGATGATCGAACAATCGCACACACTCAAGTTCTTGAATATATCTTGCAACAAGGCACAACCTTGGGATGGTGGACTCAGTCTCATCAATTATATAAATGCGGTGAGTTGAAATTTCATAATGACCAAATATTACTGAGAAAAATTATATCTGAAGTGTTTCAATTGGAAAATGTATTCCATTTTTCCCTAACAAATATATCTCGGGTACATTATCATAATCTATTCGTGAAAATACTTTTTAGATTGACTTGGCGAAGGTAAACACGATTAGATTTCCACAGATTTTATTATACTCACGACATGTTTAGCTACACAAGCTTTCTTACAGCTCAAGGACAGTCTATATGTACGTTCTCGTACACTCTCCGTATCTGAATGTCCTCACAATATTATTGGTTCCTTTCGCCTCGTCATGCGGTTACGTATTATATGACTTATCAATATACTGAATCATCATAACGATTCATCGCCCAGTTCGATTCATCACAATACCTCCCTTTCTGTATTGTAAGAAAACTGTTTTTCACTGATGAAATATATTGCATTAAAAAATGTAGAAACTTTTTATACAGGATGAACTACCACAACTTATCAATGTATTCTTCTGACCAGAAAGCTAACTGAAAAAAATTTCGACAAAAAAAAACGTATTATAAGTGTGTCTGAAAATAAACAAGTTGATAGCCAGAATCCATTTCTCGCTGTTTTTTTTTTCTCAATTTAGGAGTCAATCAGTGGTTTGACATGGACTTTTAGCATCTCTCAATAGGAATTGACTACATGTGACAACACTGCAGAAGTACAAAAAAAGTTTAAATCATTACCGATAGCTCTCAAATTTTAGATGATTTCACACATGACAGACAACTACCCCATTTGATTTTCAATAAGCCCATTCTGTTTATGACATTAAGGTGAACACCACTGAATTTTCACATATTTATTATACTCGCGACATGTTTAGCTACACGGTAGTTTTCTCAAGCGATGAGTACATTGTCCTTGAGCTGTAAGAAAGCTATACTGTCAAGCAGAACTGAAAGCTCAGAAAACATACACCTGTGAGTCTGAGCTGTTTTGGGACTGCACACAATCCCTAAACACAGAGGTGTTAGAGGCACCGAGGAAGCAAACTGCGTTGCTGAAGAAAAGAAAAACACACAATTTCACGGCCAGAACTTCATTGTGTACTCTCCAAGACCCATTTCATAAAAGAGTTCTTACGCTGGGTAACCGATGAAATTAAATTTCATATTCGATTTGCGTATCCATCCAACTGTCCGGATCTGGTTCTCTGCGATTTATCTATCGTCGAAACTGTTATATGTATCTAGATCACCCTATAGAAAGGTCGGTTACCAGGGATAATTTAATTAATAAACTTCTCATTCTCATTAACTAAGAGTTATAAGTTATTTTAATTATTATTAAAATATAAAATAACATGGCGCAGTCGTGGATTTTATACTGAAAACAGTTTAAATATCAAGTAAAGGTCCAGAGAGAGTTAATATAATACAAAATAGCCAAAAATAATTTTTTGAAGGATGAATGACAACCGTTGGATCCAGCCCCTGTCAATTGCAGGAATCTCAGCAGAAAATTGGAATTTTTGGAAATCCAGGTTTCAGAACTATTTGATAGCATCTGAAAGTAATAAAAAGGATGAAAAAACACAATGTGCACAATTACTACACTATACTGGTGATGAAGGCTTTCAGATCTATAGTACATTTACATTCAAGAAGGAAGAGGAAAATATTATCAGTGTTCTTCTCGGAAAATTTGATGAGCATTTTTATGGGAAAGTAAATATAGTATTCGAAAGGTACAAACTCTTCACATGTCGTCAAGAACTGGGACAGTCCACAGAACAGTTTATTACTGAATTGAAGAAAAGGGCATTAAGATGTGAATTAGGAACTCTACATGACAGTCTCATCATGACAATGATAATATGTGGAATAAGAAATAATTTTGTGAGAGAACGACTACTTTAGGAAGATAATCTGACATTGGATAAAGCCATTAACCTTTGTTATGCCATGGAGTTTTCTAAATTACGAAGTGAGGCGATAGGTTCTAGTACGGACACTAATGTCGTAACAGACGTTGATGCTGTTAGACAAATATATCCCTACCAGGAAATTCGGAATTATATGTCATCAAAGGTAGTAAAAAACTGTATTAGGTGTGGCGGAAAACCTCATTCTTTAAGACTCTGTCCTGCTTTTGGTAAAATTTGTAGTTTTTGTAAGTTTCCCAATCATTTTGCTTCATCTTGCTTGAAGAAAGGTAAAAAAAATAACGTAAATGAAGTTTCTGAACAAGTTGATAATGTAAATGAAACTTCTGATAATGACAATTTTCTCTTCGTTGAATCCGTGGCTCGCTTGAGCAATGAAGGTAAGAAAGAATGGTTAGTTGACTTAAACATAACAAAAATACCGTTTCTTTTAAAATTGACACTGGATCAATGGTAAATATACTTCCATTCGAAATTTTCAAGACATTGACACTTCCTGAAAATATTATTTGTCAAACTGACATAAAGTTAAAATCATATACAGGGAGTTACTTGAAAGTGATAGGTAAATGTGTACTCCCATGTCGAAAAAATAATATATTATATAACTTGGAATTTTTCATTGTAGACTCACATACACAATCAATTTTGGGGTTAGACTCAAGCATTAAAATGAATCTTATTATTAAAGTAGAGTCAATTAAAACAGACCAGGATGGTTACAATATTTTAATAAACAAATATAAAGATTTATTTTCAGGGGTTGGTTGTATAAACAAAATCTATCATATTGACATCGATAAAGATGCCAAACCAGTGATACATCCAACCCGAAAAGTTGCACTGCCCCTCATGAACAGTTTGAAAGAGAGTTTGGATGAGCTTGAGAAATCGAATATTATAAAAAAAGTCAGTGGAAGTTCGGAATGGGTGAATCCGCTTGTCATAGTGAGAAAACCTAACAATAAATTAAGAATTTGTATGGATCTAAAAGACCTCAACCGAGTAATTAAACGGGACCATCGTCAAATTCCTACCATGGAACAATTTACGGGTGAACTTGCAAATGCAACCGTTTTCAGTACCCTTGATGCTGCTCAAGGATTTTATCAAATTCCTCTGGATGAAGAGAGTTCTGATTTATGTACAGTGGGAACACCTTTTGGAAGATACAAATTCTTGAGATTACCTTTTGGTATTAAATCAGCACCAGAAGTTTTTCATTCGAGGTTCAGAGAGATTTTTTCATTGGAAGTTGTCGACACTTACATAGATGATATTTTGATTTGGGGTCAAAATAAAGCAGAGCATGATTTTAGACTGAAAACAGTTTTTGAATTGGCTAGAAAAAACAACGTTAGGTTTAACATAAACAAATGTAAATTTGGCAAAAATAAAATTACGTATATGGGTCATATTATATCAAATGATGGCATCAGTCCAGATTATGAAAAAATTAAAGCAATATCAGAAATGCCAAAACCAGAAAATAAACAGGGTGTTCAAAGACTGCTTGAAATGCTGACCTATGTCAGCAAATTTATTAAAAAAATTTCTGACAAAACGCTCCACTTACGTAATTTACTAAATAAAGATGTTGAATTTTCTTGGCAATCAGAACATGACATGGCATTTAAGGAATTAAAAAAGTTGTTAATCAGTGCCCCTATTTTACAATTTTATGATATCAATATTGAAACCGTTATCTCAGTTGATGCGTCTCAATCTGGTTTGGGCGCGGTTTTATTACAAAACAATTTACCTTGTGCATATGCATCCAGAGCTATGACTGATACTCAGATCCGTTACGCACAAATTGAAAAAGAGCTTCTAGCAATTACTTTTGGTCTCACACGATTTAATCAATTTATTTTCGGTAAAAAAGTTATCCTGGAAACAGATCACTTACCTTTGATTCCAATTTTTAAGAAAACTTTAAATCAGTGCCCAGCTAGGTTGCAACGAATGTTGTTGCAAATACAGAAATATGAATTTGAGGTTAGATAGAAGCCGGGAAAACAACTGATATTGGCTGATGCATTCTCAAGAGTATATATTAAAGACCTATTCAGGTGATTTGGAAGTTGAAATAACTTCACAAGTATGCTTAGTGATATCTGAAATAAACATCACCGATGAGAAACTCAAAGAATTTAGAAAAAAAACTTCTGATGATACTGAATTGGAAGCATTGAAAAAAGTAATTTTGCAAGGTTGGCCTAAAAATAATACTGTAGATGATATAATAAAAAAATATAGTAAATATAAAAGTGACTTGACGATAATGGATGATTTGATTTTTAAAGGAAACGCTATAGTTATTCCACAGGTTTTGAGAAAAGAGATGATAGAAAGAGTACATTATAATCACATGGGAATAAACAAGTGTTTAAAATCAGCACACGGTACTATTTTTTGGCCAACTATGAATAACGAAATTAAACAAAGGATTTCGGAATGTCATCTGTGTCTAAAATACTCAAATTCACAATGTTCCGAATCCTTGTTGAGTCATGACATTCCGAAACTACCTTGGAATAAAGTTGGTTGTGATTTTTTCGAAATAGGAGGTCAGAAATTTCTTATTGTGATAGATTATTATTCGAAATATGTAGAATTAGAATCAATGGGCAAAGATACAACTAGTTTAAATACCATCAGTAAACTAAAGTCAATTTTTGCAAGACATGGTATTCCGTTAACAGTGGTGTCAGATGGAGGACCTCAGTTCAGTTCAGATCATTTCAAGGTTTTTTCGAATGAATGGGAGTTCAATCATATTATCACATCTCCTACGAATGCACAATCGAATGGAATGGCTGAAAGACACGTACAAACAGGAAAGAATATTTTTAGGAAGGTTTTGGAAGATAGAAAAGATATATTTGGCATTACTGTTATATCGAAATATGGAAGTTGGGAATAATTACTCACCTGCTCAGATACTAATGTCTCGGAAATTGAGATCAATTATACCTCATGATTCAAATGTTCTCAAACCAAAAGTTATAAATAATAAGGAATATCATGCATTTCTAGAAAAGAGACATAAAACTAGTGAATCATACTATAATGATACGTGTAAGTATTTAAAACCTATAGAAGTTGGAACAAATGTTTATGTACCACTGAAACCAAATTCATATTGGACACCTGGTAAAATAATTGCACAAATAAGGGAGAGATGTTATAAAATTAAAATGAATAATGGATCGGAAATTGTCAGGAACAGAAAGTTCATTAAACCTGCTCAATGTAAAAATCAAAGTTTTGCTAGTTACCCATCAACTTCCAAAGAAGAAAATGTGGAATATTTTTTAAAAACAAACCGTTCTGATGACGTTAAGTCTCCCGAAAGTTATTGTTGTCGCGAGTCTAATGAAAGTGATAGTCCATGTATTATTAGAGATAATGGTAGGCTTAGTTCTAATGGTTCACATGATTCTGTTATTGAAAATACGAAACCTTGTTCAGAAAACAGTAATTCGCACGGAGCAGTCTCTGGAGATGCATCTATTCTTGTAAATAAAATGACTTCATGTGGCCGAATAGTCAAACCTCCCCAGAGACTGGACCTATGAACTGATATCATGTTTGATTATATAGTACATTTTTGTTATTTATTATTGATCGTTATAAAAAGGGAGGTGTTATATGTATCTAGATCACCCTATAGAAAGGTCGGTTACGAGGGATAATTTAATTAATAAACTTCTCATTCTCATCAACTAAGAGTTATAAGTTATTTTAATTATTATTAAAATATAAAATAACAGAGACTCTGTCGAATAAACGGATGGCTGGAAAGAACGTAGCTGTAGGCAAATGATGAGAGCAAGAGCCACTCTCCAAATTACCAAAAAAACCGCTATCAAAACCTTCACTAGGAAAAGAGTGCTGAAAGGCCTTAATCCATCAGTATCCCATAGAGAAGAGATCCCATATTTCCTACGGGAATCAGTACCTACGAGTATTGTTAGATCACAAGCTCAATCCTCATATGGAAATCTCCACATCGACTAGACGGGGATTTTTAAAAGGATATGCCAATTAAGGTCGGATCCAAAAATGAATTCTTACACGAGCTTTACACGAGGTTGACAAGGTTCGGTAGTGTAGCGTATTAAGATGCAACAGTCAGGGACGATCATATAGGTTGCTGAGTGACATAACCTGAATGTTACCGGTATCATCTCTATGCCGGTTCTGCCAGGGAGCAGAAGCACTGCTCATATTATATAATTGCGACGGTCTAACAAGATCAAAGACGCATGCAGTACCAAGGGCCAATGGTCACATGAAGGAACCACTGTCAAAGCTGTGGAGTCTCATTATGAAGCCAGAATAGAACTGCAAGTGTCGTAGCGAACCAGGTCAAAGAGCCAACTACAAGTTTTAAAATCATCAATTTGGCCAGAAGTCATCTTGAAAATACACGAGGAAATCGAAACTGAACGTAATTGGGATTCGAAACAAAACTTAAAAGGATAATCTATTCATCTTTTTAGATAAGCTCACAAGCTGATGACAGGCTCTTAACGGGACACAATCACCTGACCTGAGCCACATTGGGATCGGAAATGGTGGTGCTTAGAAGATGACGATACATCATCACACCCATGAAAACTCTTGCACTGGCGAATCAAAAGAAGACCATGAGCATGTGGGTGCACTTACATGCAGGGGCTTCAAATCCCCCCACTTATTTCAGGAAGTGAGTGAGTAACTAGAAAAGTTTGAAATATGGAAGAACGAAAAAATCACATTAGTCAAGTAAGTGACAAGAAGCAGTAAGAGCCTATGAAATCCTAGGAATAAGTAAATTCAATAAAATTGTTGTAACAGCTGCTTACTTCACAGGCTATATGGTATTCAAGTGATACAGAGTTATTTTCGAGAACTGTATATCCGTCCACCACTACTGCTGAAAACGGTCGACATTTCGTGAAGTGAGAGACCAGGATAAAACGAATAAAGGAAAGGTCTAGCAATATTATGATAGTGGAAGTGAGGGCACACCAATACGTTTCGGACCCAGGAGATGAAGTTAGGTTTTATTCCAAAGGACATAACAATACTTACCTCTTTTAACATTTGATGGGAGATTAGCATAATGAAAGCTTTAATTGAATTAGGTTTTTATATGTATCTATTCACCATTGGAAAATTTATTATATGAATGTTTGCTAATTCAATAATATATTCAGTTTAGTGGTTGGATCTTATGTTTACCTATGTATTATTATAACTGTCTCTCTCTCTCTATATTTTATTGGATCAGCTTCCTCACGGCGCTATTCTCCAGCTCTCCCTTATCACTTCCGTCATAAGGGCTTCGTCCAGGGAGTACAGCCGTCTTGCTTGCAGCAATACTGTACTCGCATATAAAATCCTCTGTTCTCGTATTGGTTGACTTGTGTTCAGTGCTAAAAATGTTAATAGGACAAACAACACAAACAATAGGAGTATGGTAAGAAGAGGGATTCAAGTATATCATGGAAAGAGCAGTACTGAGATGTTTATCAATTTTTTTTTATTTTTTTTTCTTCACCAATGAAATCGTTAATAGGACATCCAAAATAAAAGTGATTCAAATCCTCAAGACCACCACATTCACAATATGGGCTGTCAACAACACCGATTTTCCACAAATGTTCTCTAATACAACAATGTCCGGTCCTCATACGTATGAATTATCATCGTAACATGTCTACGAGTCATAAAAGGAATTTTATTATACCATCGCTCAGTAGGAAAATTGGGTTTAATTTTGGAATAAAACTTTCCTTCAATTTAAACATCATGTTTCCATTGATTGTAAAACTGTTGTAAAATCTCTCTACGAAGATCACAGGAAAACCCCAGTTTATATCTCTTTAAATCCAATGGAACATTGAGTGCCTATTTTAGCAAGCTGATCAGCTTTTTCGTTCCCTTCAATATTAGAATGTCCAGGTACCCATATAAATGTAAAGGTAATCTCATTTAGAGACGCAAGATATGCCATTTGCTTAATATTCATTGTTATATAATCAATGTCAAATGAAGTATTTATGTTAATAATTTTACTCAACGCAGATTTAGAATCCGAAATAATAAAAACAATGTTTTTTTCTAAACATACACTCATAGCCTGGTGTATGGCTATAATTTGGCGTCACATATGTTAATATTATATTTAAGTCTAGCAGAAAAGCAAAAATCTACCTGAGGAATGTATATTCCATATCTAACTCTTTTCCTAGTTTTAAAAGCATCAGTATATACACAGGTATGAGAGTCTTTTATCTTATCCTCAAAAAATTTAAATACGTAGTTAGAATGATTATCATACTTATTTAAACACAAATCAATATAGTGTGGTTGATATAATTTCTAGGTCATATCTATAGCAAGGAAGAATTTTGTATATTTCAGAGTGGTATTTGTTAGTCCGGTTAAAGGCCTTTCACCAGAAGAGGGATCTCTCTCGTTCGCCAATAGCCTAACTTGTTGTAGCATATAATTTTTAAAGTAAGAATAATATTCATAATGGGCGGGAGGTGGTCTAATCTTTTAAGAATAAATTTCGTCGCTAACCATTTCCTTCTGAATTCTAAACTGATCTCACCTGATTCTCCCAACAAAGCATTAATTGGGGTTGATCGCACTGCTCCGGTTATTAATCTCATACTTACCTTGATTGTGAATTTTGTTCAACTTCTCAAGAGCTTTCTTTGAACTAGGTTGAAATAATATACCACCAAAATCAAGATGTGATTTAACTAGGCTATATCCATGGTTACAGGATCGGATCCCCACCACACTCTACAAAATGTATTCATCAGATTAATTCCTTGACTAGCTTTCAGTACAATATTATCAATATGTTTATAGTTTTAAGTTGTAATTAAAAGTTACTCCTAAGTATTTATTTTCGTTTTTAATTGTAATTGATTCGTCCCCAATAATTATCGGCAGAGTATTATGAAACCTGTTATTGTTTCGGAAAATTGATGCTACACATTTTTCTTTAGTTAATTCTAAATTATGCGAAAGCATCCATTGATTTATAATATGTGAGGTTTAATTAATTTTAAATATGGCATCATCAACATTCCCTCCTTTTGTTAACACAACAATGTCATCTGCAAAAGCCATAACCTTACTATGTATAGGAATAATATTGAATAGGGAACATTAATAAATATTGAATAGAAGAGGACTCAACGGTGAACCTTGAGGTAATCCTTTGTTGGCTATACGAGGACCATGCAATTCCTCAATGTCATCAATTATAAAATTTTTCGTATTATTTAGAATATTGAATATTAAATTTGACATATCTATTTTTACACCATAGTTTAAAAGATATTTATACAGAATATGTAGATTAATATGATCATAAGCCCCTTTGATATCCAAAAAGACCACCACTACCTGTTGATTAAGTCCAAAGGCCATTTGTACAAATAAAGTTAAATACTCTTACCTTTTCGAAACCCAGTCTGAAATCTAGATAAAACCTGTTTGTTCTCAATCAGTAGGTAACTTCGGATTGGTTAAGATAATATTAAATATTGTTAATAATTGTTGTTTCATATCAGTGGATAAATATGTGAACATTTAATATGCAATGTCGTCTTTACCTGGTTTAGAAAATCTTTTTATTGAAGTAGCAAGTTGTAGTTCATTGAACATAAATGGTTCTGATCTGGGATGTGGACTACTCAATGAGAAATCTGGATTAAAGTCACATGTGGAAACCTTATCTAACAATAATTCTGCAATGTGACTCTTGATGCTATGATTACTTGATATACAATGTTTTCTGATGGAGAACTTTTTGATCATATTCCATATATTGCTTCTCTATTTAATGACGAACAGAACTTTTGAAAGTCAATTCTTTTCCTCTTATTTGATAGTCTCTTAGAGGAAGTTATGATTCGTTTTGCATAAATATAGTTTTCAACATTAGAATTGATTTTGAAATTATTTAAGGCTGCTTTCCTTTCTAGTATTTTATTACTACATTCATCATCCCACAAAGGGTTCCCTGGCTTACCAACTCCCACTTTTCTCGAAGGTATATACTCTACTGAAGCCTCGTTCAATATACTTACAAATTCGTTATAGGAGTTGAAGTGAGGATTGTGCATTAAGAAATATGAATGATACCCTTTCCAGTCAGCTTTTTTGAAATTTCTATCTGTACATATATTGTATCCACTATGTTCTATTTCGTGTACTGTATCGAATTGACACATAGTAGGAAAATGATCACTATTAGCACAGTCATCTAAAACTTCCCATGAACCTTTTCTAGCCATGTTGCTAGATACAATAGTTAAATCTAAAGGACTAACGTCGATCCATCATTTAATATTATCAAATCATGTTCATCCACAATTGCCTTTAATTTCCTCCCATTCTGATTCGTGTATGTGCTTCCCCATAAAGGGCTGTGAGCATTCATATTCCTCATAATAATAATATCTCCAACCAATTCTGAGAGACAACTTCTAATAGTTATTTATGGTACTAGTGTGTTATGTTGAAAATAAGTCACGCGAGAAAGATTTATACCACGAGGTCGTCAGGCCGAGTGGTATAAATTCTAAAGTGACTTAGGAAACATAACACATGAGTGGCATACAATATTTTATCCAACACATGACAGTTATGACCCATTATTAATGTCATTTTAGACAAGTAAACTATAAGTCACTAGTGAGTTACGGATTATAACTCACTAGTGTGTTATTTGATAGTTTACTTCTCTAAAATGACATTAATAATGACAGTCATAACTGTCATGTGTTGGATAAACTTATTAATGGAAGGTAAATTGTTGGCTGTGCTGTAAATATTTATGAGGTTTATGTTGGAAAATTTTATGATTACAATTTAACAGTCTTCCGTCTGCATATCTGAATTCAACTGAACAATATCAAATTTAAACCTTTGTTTTACCAATGTTGCTATACCACCATAACCATCTAATCTATCCTGTCTAATGATTCCATAAAATCTGATATGAAATTGTTTCTCTGGTTTTAACCAAGTTTCATAAAGTAATATAATATCCGGATCAAAATCATTAATGAAGTGAATTAAATTATATCTATTAGATTCCACACTCCTGATGTTCCATTGCATTATTTTAACCATTATTCTTTTTCAATACTCCTTCTCCGAGGATCTATTTACTTCGTTAGAGAGGTCTTCTTGAATTCAATTCCGTGGCCGATTTAATTAAATCAACCACTTTAGATTTATGTGTTTTTGGTACCTTTAAAAATAGTTCATAAATTACATTAACTATATTCTTGCCCTGCAAGTTGGGGGTAGATTGAGCATGAGCACTAGGTCTATCTATTCTGAAATTGAGATTAATAGTTGCTGGAATTTCATCAGCTTGTTTTTACTACTGTCCTGTCTATTGGATTTGTACCAGTCCATCATAACCCCATTCGAAGGTTGAGGAATTTGGCCATGAGAATTTAAGAGAAGTTCATTGATTTCCTGTTGATCATACCCAACTCTAGTATCTGTTTTTCTGTTAATAGTTTGAGAATAAGTATGTTTATTTGGACTAATATTATCATTATGATACTTTTGTCTCTGAGAGACTTCTACTCTATTCAAGTCAACTGATTATTTGTTATGTAAAGACGGAAACTCTCTAGACATTCTGTTATTAAATACCTGATTTTTAGGGAATTCTTTTGACGCATCAAAGAAAGACTTATTATCAAAGCTCATTTTCTGTTTAATTTTTTTTGTATCTCAAATTCCTGACAATCTCTACTTGTAGATTTGTGGTGAAAACTATTGCAGTTGTGGCATTTAATAATTTCACATTTATCATATTCTTCATCATTATCATGATTACCTGAACAACT
Source organism: Chrysolina haemoptera (assembly GCA_958298965.1). NCBI lineage: Eukaryota > Metazoa > Arthropoda > Insecta > Coleoptera > Chrysomelidae > Chrysolina > Chrysolina haemoptera. The sequence goes on along the minus strand of OY282600.1, from coordinate 13,578,079 downwards.
CATACATCGTTTTTTACCCCTACATTGGTTTTTCGTGTGGCCAAACATAAAGCATTGATAACATTGGGTGACCGGAGGGATATAAATTTCAACCTTGTGTTCCATGTAACAACCTTCGAAAGTAATAAGTACAGTGGTGGTGGGTGGGTATTGATTTTTTTCCTCCATTCTTACCCGTCTATTCAATCGCCTTGCATCAACAACTCTGTAAGGACTACTAATCAATTCTTTGATTTCATTATCTGTGAAAAATTTGTCCACTCCTCTTATTACTCCCTTACTAGTGACGTAGTTAAATGGGATATAAGTCTTAAAGCCTCTATCTCTCACCAGATCATTAAAAAGGAAATTATTGGCACTCTTCCAATTGTTGAACTCAACTCCTATTTTATTTCGTCCTCTATTTTAATCCTAACAATATTATCAAACTTCAAGTCAAATATTTATTTAGCTATTCTTAAATGGTTATAGCTTCCAATATTTCCCGATTTTTCTGTAGCTTCGATGATGACCATGAAAGGTCCCGTCGTTCGTTCTTTGTAAAAAAATAACTTTTTGTTTTCGGAGTTAGCTGGTGTTTTTGTGATGTCAACGTTTTTTTGAGCATTCAATAATTGTGCTCCAAGTGATGGTCTTGATTCTACTTCCATGGATGTACTTGAACTACCCATATTAGTATTGGTTGAATTTTCTACCTCTTTATCATTACTCTCATCGTTGATTATTTCTTCTTTGTCCAAGATATTTATGTAAATTCTTTTATTGGGAGGAGGATCACCCCCTCCCTCCTCACCACTCATGACTTAATATTCTTCAACAAAATTGATAATAATTTATTTGTGAAAATATCAAGGAAAGGAAAGAAAAGAATATGTATGTTAATTGAAGGTAGCACACCTGTTTATAACAACCACTTCACTATTTTTCTAATTCGCAATTGCCGATAAACGATGCTCTCGCGTAGCCGGTCGTAGTCGGAATCCTATTATAACTGTCCAACATATTAATGTTTGTTAATAATTTTGGTTAAGGTTAGTTTATTCGAGATGTGATGTATCGAACTGAGTGATGAATTGTTATGATGATTCAGTATATTGATAATAGTGCAGAAGCCGAAGAGAGGTCGACCTTCACCGTTTTGTTTAACTATAACTATAAATAGACGAATACGCCTTAAATGGGTTGCCTATCATAATGTGGTCCAGACTATATGCAGCGAGTTTCAAAAATTTGCACCATATGGAAAACTTTTTTTATTATCGATTTGTCAGAACATTTTATTCCTCATGAAAATCAGAGAATTGCAGAATTTCCAAAAGGTGTACAGGGGGCAAAAAATAGAATTTTGATCAAGAGTAAACTACGCTGGCTGTGATTCCGAATTTGTATATATTTTTTCAGAGACAACTTCCTTGAATGAACTTTTTGATAATGTCAATAATAAGGGGTAGTTTACACTTGATCAAAATTTCTATTTTTTATTCCCCCTCTACACCGTTTGGAAATTTGAAGTTTTGACATCTCTTATGCAAGTATACTGCAATGCACTAATTTTTATGAAGAATAAAATTTTTGGAAGTTCCTACTCAGTACAATTTGCAACAGTTCACCCTTTATATATTGTTCCGTTATCATACTATCTTGTTTTCTTCAGTTCATGATATACGATTGTCAGTCACACATGTCAATCTCTGTTATGTATGTTCATATTCAATAAACACAGTTAAAAAGCATATAGTTCTCAACTACTCAGTCCATTTATTCGGCCCCTTTTGTTACAACAAGTTGGTAAATGTTGATGTTTCACTACCAACAGTTTTTCTTCTTCACATCTATGTGGATCATAGTACCCTCCATACAACTTTCTCACACAGATTTCCGATATCAGCTTGTTATCAGCATGTGAGAAATGAAATTATCAGGGAAGGAGTGCGAACATTTAATAAGTATTTTGCGAAAATTCTAAGGTGGAAATCTAATGAATCGGTAGAAATAAATGCAAACAATAGCAAATTATGTCATTTCAATAGAATGTCCGATCTCACAATGGTCGGTGTAATTGTGTATGAGTATTAAAACCATTCAAGTCCATCATTATGATGCTTTCTATTACCCTCAGCAGCAGTGTTGAAAGTGCCTCTCAAAAACGTGGTTTTCTATTGTTGCAAACAGCTATCTCAGTTTCCCTCAACTGATTATGATTTACAGGACACAGATCCAACTTGTTTTGGACTATTCCATATACGGAGTTACGCACTGATACTCTCAAATCCTGAAATCCTGTCGAAAAAAGAGCCAGCCGTCTCATCTGTGATACTTCGCTTCAAAACTACTTCGCTCTGGAATACCACAGGAAGGTTGACGTTCTGTCTTCTTTGAATAGATATTTTAATAGCCGATGCACTTCTGAAATATCATCAATAGTCCAATCGTTAGCAGTTAGCTCAGTCTACACATCCCTTTGTCGTCACTTTGAAGATATGCCGAATGTATTCTTTCCAGGACTCGTTCTTCCAATGACGTCGAAGTTTTGGGACTCACTGATTCGGTCGTGTTTTCTGAAGCATATTGCCTCCGGAAATCCAAGAAGAATATTCATTCTCACCTACTCCACATCGGCTCTCACGAACATTACAAGATTTTTCTTTTCGTGGAAACAAGAAAATACCCAAAAAAATATAGAGAAAATAATTTCTCCCACAAGGCTTTAAAATATAAAAAATATACTCTTTTTTGGTATGCCTATAGAATATAGAAATTCTGTAGTGAATCATATTAATAATTCGAATATTTTGTTGATATACATTAAGATTTTCCTAGAACATTTGAAAAATCTTGTAACTAATTTCAGATTTATCACTTACCAGATACCTGCTTTACGTAAAATATTGAACACATCGGCACAATTTTCCATATGAGCCTTGATTAGGATCTGAATTGTTTTGAGTCTGTTTATGAATGTGTGAAATATCTATCTCTATCTACATTGAGTATGCTCAAGTTGACTACATATGGAAAACTTTTTAATTAATAATTTTACGAAAAAAAGTTATTCTTCTCAAAAAGTTCTGCATGGCATAAAAGCCAAGACGCAACCATCATATATGAAATTTTGTCAATCTTATACGATATATGTCAAAAATATGGATTTGAAGAAACTTTATATTTCACAGTATTGAAAATTGTAATTGTGAAAAGTTGTTCGGAATTGAGAATCATGTTCAAATATGCAGTTGCAATAATTTATAGTAATATTTTTATATCTCGAAACATTTCTACAATTACAACGAAAATGTAACTGTAATTATTGTACATGTAATCTAGGATACTCTGACAAGAAATGTCAGTCAGTAATTATTTAACATGTAAACATCAGTTGTATTTAGCGAAATTTTTAAAAAGTATTATAAAATTTGGTAGAAATACCAGCAACATTAAGTGCTGAAGATAAAATCAAAATTGTGTTAATAATTGTGAGTGAGAATTATAAAACTTATCGTGAAGCTGCAGAAATTTTTAATAACCTACACCTAGAGAAAAATCTTCACTATGTCACAGTAAAGAAATTATCTCGGAAATTATTAACAAAATTTGAATGGGGACAGTTATTTGCTCTTTATAGAGAATGAATCACACTATTTTATTGATAATGTTCCCCTCCTTTAACGTCAACAAATATGGTTCCAACAGGATTGTGTCCCATGCCACAGTAAGTTACAAGGCAATACCTTCAAAATCGTTTTGAAGGAATAGTTGTTTATTCATCGGTTTTCTGACATTTTTTGGCCTCCTCGGTCTCCTGATTTGACGCCACTCGATTGTTTCTTGTGGGATTACTTGAAGGAAAAGGTGTATTTTCAAAGACCAATTACAGATGTTGCTCATTTGGAAAGAGTCAATACAGAATGCGTTCAGAGTACTCCGGTTAGAAGTGAATAAAAAAACTTTTATGATAAAACAATTACCTATATTGACGCGTTAGTGACTTGAGGAAGCTAATGATGTTCGTTGAATTATTACTTCAAAATTAATTATTGTTGTATTATTAATTTGAATGCATTGATGAAATGTTACAAGACAGACATTAACTAATTAAAAGGTCATCACTTTTCAATGTTCATTAGATTTTTAATAAATTTTGTTTTGTGAAAATTTGCTTATTTATTTCTAATCGGGACGAAAAGGTTGACATGTTTGTAATAAATAAAAATGATACAAATGTTCGGTATTGATAATATGAGAAAACTTTGTAAAAAAAGATTTTTTTTAATGAAAGGAAGTTATTGCATATTAAAACATAGTTTTCAATTCCGAAAAACTTTTCATAATAACAATTTTCGATATTGTGAAATATAAAGTTACTTTACTCTTGAGTAAAATTCATATTTTTCGACATACCTCGTATAAGATTGATATAACTTGATATCTGATGGTTGCATTTCGGGTTTCAGACTATGCAGAACTCTTAATGGGGAATAACTTATTTTCCATATGCAGCCAACTTAAGCAGACTCCCTGTATATATAAAAAAAATTCAAACTCACAAAACAACCCCATCACTGGGAATACTACAAGCAATTGAGAAATTATACTACTTTCGCAATAAAATCTGAGAAAAAAGCATTTTTGAAAAATAAATTTGAAAATTGTTCGTCAAAGGACAAATGGAATGAGCTTAAGAAATTGAACATTTGTAAAAATAAAAATAGGGAAATACCGATGCATCTTAACGACTTAAACCAACTAAATAATCATTTTACGAATATATCAAAAAACATGTTAAAACCTAGCGAAAATTTGATTGGTTTCTATTCTGAACACTTAAAAAATGGCATCAATGACTATTTCTCGTTCGAACATGTTAACGAAACATTGGTTTCGAATGTGATCTACAATATCAGCTCAAAAGCTTTTGGTACTGATCAACTCAACATATCATTTGTTCACTTTTGCTGCCCTACTATAATTCCTTATATAACTCATATAATAAATGAATGTATTTTAAAATCTTATTTTCCCTCTGCTTGGAAAATGGCCAACATAATTCCGTTACCGAAAGTGAACCAACCAACCGATTTCAATCAACTCAGATCCATTAGTATTCTCCCTGCTTTGTCAAAAGTACTAGAAAAAATTATGGAAACACAAATACGAACCTTTGTTGAACGTTATAAAATTTTACCGCAAAAGCAATCCGGGTTCAGACCTGGTTACAGCTGTGTAAGTGCACTTGCAAATATAACAGATGACATTATCAAAGGTTTGGATGAGAACAAGGCAACTGTACTCGTCCTACTGGACTTTTCGAAAGCGTTTGATTTGATAAATCACAGAATTCTTATTTCTAAACTTCACTACTTGAGCTTTAACCAAAATGCTTGCAAACTTATAACTTTATATTTATCAAATAGACTTCAACGTGTTATTCTGAATGATAAAACTTCAAATTTTGCTCATGTATCATGCGGAGTTCCTCAGGGTAGTATTTTGGGCCCGCTTCTGTTCACCTTATTCACGTCAACATTTCATGAAGCTCTGCAACACTGTAACTATCACATGTATGCTGATGACACACAGATATTAAAACCTTTGAACCCGATAATGTCAATCAATCGAACACAGAAAGAAATAGTGATTTGCAATTTGTAAAAGATATATGTGATAAGCATCTTCTCAAAATAAATCCTCAAAAATCGTGTGCTATTTTATTCTGTAATGACAATGTCAGGAACGAGATTTTTCATAATATTGAATTGAAAATGGGAAATAACAGTGAGAGAGCAAAAAATTTGGGAATAATACTAGATCAAAAATTGAGATTTAAAGAACAGGTGAATACTATGCTGAAAAAAAGCTACATAAGCTTGAAGATGATTTATCCGCACAGGCACTATTTGGGCCAAGATGTAAAAAAACTGTTGTGTGATTCATTAGTTCTTTCACAATTTAACTATTGTGACATTGTTTATGGGCCTTGCTTAGATAGCGTGGATAGTCAGCGTATTCAGAAAGTTCAGAACTGCTGTATGAGACTAATTTTTGGTATAAAAAGAAGGCAGAGAATTTCTCACAAAATTAAAGAACTAGAATGGCTCAATATGTCCAACAGGCGTAAACTACATACCGTTTGCAACTTCTACAAACTATTGAAAAGCCTATTTGCAATTCAGAGTCAATAAAAACAAAAACAACCGGCACTTTTGGAAGGAGCTCAAACATCTTGGAATTCATTTCAAAAATAATTCTCACATGATACCTGATCATCTGAAAAATGCTTCAGATATCAATTCACATTTCATAAATTCTTCCAGGAGCAATCTTCTTCTTGATCCGGATATTTTAAATTACTATTCAACCCACTTGCGACCGGGCATCAGCAACTTTTCTTTCTCTCTCACATCAGAAACTGAAATATATAAAACTTTATTGTCAATTAAATCAAAAGCTACTGGTGCCGATCAAATCAACATAATTATGTTATTGCATTGCTGCCCCATAATTCTTCCAGTTATTTTCCACATTTTTAATTTTTGCATCGAGAAACACGTGTTTCCTTCTATCTGGAAAAAATCATTTATTCTGCCATTGCCTAAAGTTCCCAATCCTAAGGATATGAAATCGCTACGTCCAATCAGTATCCTGTGTACGCTTGCTAAGGCATTTGAAAAAAACATGTTTTCTCAAATGCAAATGCATTTAGAAGCGAATAATATCATCATACCCTCTTGCCAATCTGGCTTTAGACCTCAGCATAGCTGCGTGACCGCTATGCTAAAAGTTACGGATGACATACTTACTGCAGAGGACCGAAATCAGTTGACAGTCATGGTTATGCTTGATTACACAAAGGCGTTCGACAGAATAAAGCATCAGCTCCTTTTAACAATCTTGCATTTCATTGGATTTTCCGCAGGTGCAGTATCATTACTACACTGCTACTTATCTCATAGAATGCAGGCAGTTATGGTCGAAAGGGATATCTCAGAGTTCCTGACTGTTGAGAATGGAGTTCCACAGGGCTCGATCCTGGGCCCCCTACTCTTCATTCTGTATACACATGAATTCTATAAGCATGTAAAGTTCAGCAACTGTCACTTTTATGCTGAGGACACGCAGATTTATTTGTCTTTTCCAGAAACTGACTTGTTGGAAGCCAACACCCAACTGAACTCGGATTTAGAGTCAATAATTTCAATCTCAGAAAAGTTTTGCCTTTCTATAAATCCTGGAAAATCTCTAGCGATGTTGTTCGGCAGGAAAGTGGCCCGTGAACGTTGTTCTGATGCCCTGAATATCAAAATCAAAGATATATCAATTTTTCCTACCGAAAGTGCTAAAAACTTAGGGTTTCTCTTGGACTCGTCACTGAATTTCACCAAACACGTCAACTTAGTCATTAGACGAGCTTTCTGCAATTTAAAATTGATCTACTCTAACAGAAAAATACTTGACAAACGTAGTAAAACCACCTTATGTGAATCACTTGTTCTTTCGCACCTAAACTACGGCGATATTATATATGGACCAGTCATTTCGAAAAAGGATGTGCAACGTATCCAGCTCGTTCAGAACTCTTGCGTTCGCTTGATTTGTGGAATAGGCAGACGAGCTCACATATCTGGTCATTTGAAAGAGCTAGGATGGCTAAATATCGAGAGAAGGAGAATATTGCATGCCTGTACCCAATTTTATAAAATAGTCAAAACTCAAAAACCACCCTATCTATACGAAAAGATCACTTTCCGCACTGACGTCCACAATATCAATGTCCGGTTTAAATCTCGTCTTACACCTCCCAGTCACACCTCTGCTCATTATCGGTCCTCTTTTACATACATGATTTCAAAGCTATATAACTGGAGTCCGGAAGCCCTGAAAGGATTGAACCTGTATGGTTTCAAAAAACATTTAAGAGAACTTCTTCGAACTTGTGATTTGAATTTCTTACAAGTCCTGACATAAGCTCGCTGCACTAATATTGTTCATTTCCCTCAATTATATTTAGGTCATAATTATGTAGCTTACCATTGCCATTTTTTTGTTTTGAATTTTTTGTTTTTGTTTTTATGGTTGAGTGGAAGAAAGCACTTGTCTGATTCCTTGTGGATCAGACAAAAGCTAACTCTGCCTTTTGGTAGGATACTGTTATCTGAAATAACTGTTTATGCATTCTTGTTCTTGTTCCCTTCTACCAATAAAAGCGTTTATTATTATTATTATTATTATTATTATTGAAATATAAGAAACCCAACTATTTACATGACAAAGTCATATTTAGGAGAGATATACATGATATAAATACTCGACAAATTTTTTCGATCTCCATTCCTCGACATAGAAAGGAAATTTTCAAAAGAAGTTTTTCGTATAATATTGCCAGTTACATGAATAGCTTCAACGTAACTGACTACAGTAAATCCTGTAGCTCCTTAAAAAAATTAATAATTGAATATCTTCGTGAACTACAAAACTAAAAATATCGTACAAATCAGAGCAGAATAAAAAAAATCTCAGGAATGTCACTCTATGTCTCCATAAAGTAAAGAGAAGAGAAAAAAATGTTTCCTATCTTTTCTCCCTTTCTTTTCTTTTTCTTTCTTTTCTGTCGCTTCTTCCTCCTCTTCGCTCACTTTTTTTCTAGTCAGTAGTTGTATGTTTAGTGGTAAGTTTAGTTTTAGTACTGGTTTGAGTGGAAGAACAGTTTCTTTCTTCCTGGTGTAGAAAGACAACTGAACTCTCACCCTTTATTTACCTCAATAGTGTAATAAAAAAAATTGTGATTGTATTTTTTTTTGGTGAATAATAAACGTATTATTATTATTATTATTATTATTATTATTATTATTATTATATAGGAGATCAAACTAATGTGAATAGCCAACGGGGATCACTGACAAAGAAACATGATCACTTACAGAGTATCTAGATTATTTTTTTTTCTCCACAGGTAGAGCTGAGAGGTCTTAGCGGACCTATAGAGTTGAAAGAAGGCCGACGTATTCAGTTTAAACTAGATCTGCTGAAGTTGAAACAGCACGCACTGGTGAAAGTTGGCGAATGGCATCCCGCTTCCGGTGTTAACATTACCGACCGTGATGCTTTCTTTGATCCTGGAATTATGAACGTCACTTTAGTTGTTACGACAATACTGGTGAGTAGATTACCTATATTCATAATTTAAATCACACCATTCGTTGATGTCGACGCCAAAATCATAAAGTAGTTGAGAATGAATCGAGTTCAATGGTGAGATGAAGTAGGTAGTGATCAGATTTCGGTGTCAAAATTTATTTTCTCAATAGAAAGAAATCTCTTATTTAACAATGAGCTGCTTATCAAGTTAGAAACTAGAAGTCCTGCCATACCAGAATGCTCACTGCCATTTTCCTATACAATATAGGAATATGTTTGGGTCAAAAGTCCATCCGAAAACAACTACTATCCTGGCTAATACCACGACGAACGTTGAATTACATCCAATGAATTTTCGTGCAGAGTTCCTACAACGCTATCTCCGCAATTGCTAGTTGCATGGAAAATGTTAATTGAAATATTTGGACCACCTATATATCGATTTTTGGGTTCTTGCCCTCATCAATATAGGGTAGGTCTCTGCAGACAATAACTAATGTCTGCAACAAAATGGTCCAATTATCAATCCATTATAGGCAAAAGCTGAGACACCACCCGCAGATCGGTGTTTACCAAACTATGAGCGCCATGTCAACCTCAACCCAACTAAACAATACCCACTTGTTCGCAATGAACGAACGTATCATAACAGAAAGAAATCTATTATTTAACAATGAGCTGCTTATCAAGTTAGAAACTAGATGTCCTGCCATACCATGATGCTCACTGCCATTTTGCTATACAATATTTGGGTCAAAAATCCATCAGAAAACAACTACTTTCCTGGCAAATACCTCGACGAACGTTGAATCACATCCAATGAATTTTCGTGCAGAGTTCCTACAAGGCTATCTCCGCAATTGCTAGTTGCATGGAAAATATTAATTGATACATTTGGACCACGGGTTGTACATGTATTGATAATTGGACCATTTGTTGCAGACATTAGTTCTTGTCTGCAGAGACCTACACTATACTGATGAGGGCAAGAACCCAGAAATCGATAGAACTCTGAGCATAATCTCACTTTCTCGGTTTGGGTTCAAGCATGGCAGCTGCAAGCGTGTTGACATCTGTCATATATCAACCGCCATCTTGCATCCCAGCACGGAATACCACCTTCCACAGAATACCGCCTTTCAAATGTTACCTGCCATATGTCACTCTTCTCTAGTCCACGAATTAAAATTTCATATTATTTTCTATTCGCGTGTGTGCCGTAGTCCAAGCTGATCCGTTTCAAAGATAAGAATAGCGTCAAATGGATTTTAATGAATTAAAATTAAAAGAAGAAAAAGCTGGATGTCAGTCGCGGGGATCGAACTGGCTACCCCCAGATTATGGAGCGGACGTAAACGAATAAATAAATGAATAACTGGTTTATTTTTATATTTCCACATTCTACAATTCACATATATTGACATGTCGCATCAAAAAATCCGAACTTATAATCCAGGGGGTTAGGGAAGGACAGGATGACGGATGCAGAAGTAGTTACTATTCTGCTCTCGATCATGAGAGCAGAAGAGCGCCCTGCCAAAGCGAACATAGTTCCCCAGCGAGAGGGCACTGTTGTCTGCCCGCGCTGATGGTAATGCTGGGCCGAACATTTCAACATATCGTGGCTATCTGGCAGATAAAATACACGCCTCCTGCAGAGCTAATGCGTGTTGTGTCTTCAATATTCAACGTAGATGATGCACGTATAAGGTTGTGATGTCAGTTAGTTCGATGTTGTATACCGAAAAAGGCTGCAGCAAAAAACTGGTTCGAGGTACTGTGCGTTTAGGAGAATCGTTCAGGTTCCCTAAGGAACCGGTTATTCCCTACGTTCCTTGAAGATACCAAGCGCCTGATAGATGAGCCCTCTGTTTTTACGGACCAACTCATCCTCATCGTATGCTCTGACTCTGGTAATGTCTCTGGTGAGAAGACTTTTCTGGATGAACTATTCATAAAACTTATGGGATTTTTTATATATGTCAGAACTAAGTCAACACCAGCTAGCTCCCTAATAGTTTTCAATCGAGTATATCTCCTACTGTTAGTGATAATATTGAGTATCTTGTTCTGCATCCTGTCCAACCTCTCAAGAGGGGTATTTTTCAGTCTGCAGAATACTGAGCAAGTGTAAGTCATTGCTGGTTGAATGATTTGTTCATAAATCAGCAGCTTGCTGTTTTGGCTAAGTTTTGAGCCTCTGGCTATCCGCTTCCGCCCTCTGAATAGCTAGGGTTAGAGAAGGACCGGGCGTAGCAGTGTCATCTGCATATACACGGTGTATTTTAAATGATGTCATTAATTTCAGGTGGTGATTTCTTGGCACATTTTATGAAAGGAAGTTCATATAAACGTGTGTTCCAACTTGCTTCGTATCCGAGTAACGGGGTGTCAAAAGTTTAATGAAAAATCGTTTTTTAATGAATTACTCAAAATTCTTTAGCCGATTCTGAATAAACTTCGTGTGTTTGGTAGTAATAACAAAGGGCATTTTTTTCATGAAATTATATTATGAATTTTAATTCCAGTAGCGTCGCAGTTGATACCCCGGAAACTCCGCGGAGCGAGTGTTATTAACTTGCACCATAAAAGTCCTCCCAACAAGGTAAGAATTTACCAACCTTACCATGAATGAAGGCATGCCTGCTAACAGCATTTTGAAGATTACACCCTCAACCCATACCGAGTCAAAGGCTTTCTTCATGTACAACAGGGCCATGACTGTGTTGAGCTGCCTCTTATCCCGTGCACAATCCTTACTACTTGCGATGTTGTTCTATGTCCTTTACGGAAGCGGAATTGTACATCAGGGATTATTTTGAATCTCTCCTCGAGACTCAACAACCGTCTCAAGATGATCTTCTCGACCACCTTAGCGATCACACTCAAGAGTGAGATAGGGCGGTAGCTACCATGCTTGTGACCGTCCTCGCCAGGTTTCAGGATTGGTGCCACCAGTGCCTCCTACAGACAATCTGGGTAACACCCCCATTTAATAATAGCGTTAATATAGTGGATTAGCTGAACAAGAAAGAACCGCCTGCGGCAGGTTTTTGAGCAGAGTGGCGTCCAATGCGCCCAGGCGCTTTGTTTGTTGGAAGTCTTTCAATGACTTTCGTCAGGTATTCATAATTCATCATCACTTTGACAAATCTATGAGGCCGATAGAAAGGGACACAGAAAGAGTTATCTGAGATTTTCGTCTTTGCCCCTCACTAACGTCAGGCTCCCTTTTGTGAACACTAGCGAAGTGCTCCCTGAACAATTTCGCCTTCTGAGGATCCGTCACTAGCAACTTGCAACCCTTTTCCATGGCTGGAATCGGTGCGAACTTCTTCGAAATAAGCTGCGTCATCCGCCACAAAGGATTGTCACGAGTATCTAGCTTCTCCAGTTCATCTTTCCACACGCTATCATTATTGTCATTGATCAGCTTTGAGATTTCTCTTCCTGGCCTTATCAGGTCATTTTTGTAGGCAGGGTTGCAAGTGCTCTGCCACTCTTTTCGGAGAGAGTTATTTAAAGTGACCAGCTCCTCAACGTACGGTGGAATGATATTCCAGTTTCTCCTGATCACAATCTTCTTGACAGTACGCTCTCTAGATAGGACCAAGTGTTTTCTCCACAATGTCATCTTTTACAATGTTTGACTTGATAAATATTATAGAATTCAAAATCTTTCGGAACTCTTTCCAGTCAGCATTTCGGTAATCGTACTTTGACGTCGAAGGACGTTCGTCCATCCTGCACCTTAACCTAAATACTACCGGATCGTGATCCGAAGTCATTTCGTGGATAGCCTTGAGTTCACTCATATTAGTTACATTCTTGTTCACTACCAAGTCGACTATGGTCGGAGTGCTCCTATTCCAGGGGTGATGCGTTGGCTCCTTTGAGTGCACAATTACCACAGTAATGTCAATAATAAGCGAAAGCTTCATAGCTCGTTCAAAAGCTATACCGCTGGTTATACTAAAGACCTCTAAGGCAGCCAAAGCCTTTTCCAGTGGAGATTTTCCTTGTGTAAGCTTGACGATTAAATCGTCCAGCGGTCTACACGATTCCGAAATGTTCAACATCGAACTAACCTGCTGTATTTTACTGGCCAGCCCCACGATATCCTGGATACCAGTGTCCCTCTCGCGGGGTGCCTGTGTTCTGGCGTTTGGGTTGGTAGGGTGTATGGGATGTTAGGAAAACCTGGGTTATTGATAATTCTTTTCGGTCTATTCTCTTCTTCCTAAGAATTACCATGGTTCTGGTTCTGGGGGGCGTGATTCCCTGTAGTGGTGAGATTAGACCTCTAGCCTCTTTGCGTCCGCGCACTAGTCTTGGGTGCTGGGGCTGCAACATACTTGTTCGGATTTGGTTTCGCCTTCTCCGCTTTCTAGGATTTTTCTTCGAGGAATTCGATTCTGCCCCTGAGTACGAAAGCGTAAGTTTTATCTTGGGGCAGTGTGTATGTGTGAAATTCTGGCCCAAGCTTTTTCATAATTTCAATCATTTATCTATCTCTTGAGAGTTATACATTTGGGTCTCTTTGCCCGTATATTCGATTTGAGTTCTGTCTTAAGTTGTGTTGTAATATTTCTGTCCAGGTTTAACTTTCCTTCTACTGCAATGTGAGGAAGCATTTCTTTCTTTTTTCGGAGGTTCTTTCTTGCTAAGTGCGATCGTTGTACATGGGATATGTTTTCGTTCTCATTTCCACTCGAATGAAGGACTTCGTTGTTATTTAGTGATTCAATTGCGTTCTTGGTGGTGACTGGACCTGTTGTGCCGAGGTTGTGGGTTCACTAGGTGATTCCGGTTTGATAAATCCGTCATCAGCCTATATTTATCTGTATTTATCTGTGTAATAAGCTTGAATTTGAGGAATTACAGCTTTCTGGGCCATAATTCCACGAAAGTCTGTAATGTTCTTCGTGATTTTCTCATAATTTTTCAGGTATTCTCGAATTTTTCGTTCTACTTTATTATTATTATTATTAACTTCATTTCGTAGATCTTGCATTCGCCTCTCTACGCTGTCAGTTATATTGGGCTGTGAGTCATCTTTTGGTCTTCTCCCCGTTAAAACTTTGCGTTCCGTTTTGGCTCGGTCAGATTCGGAGTCAGAGCAGTTTGGAATTTTTATAAATTGATTCTTTTCCTTAGGTCTAGCACCTAGTAATTTTTCTTTGTTTCAAGCTGAAACCTCAACAAGTTTTTGCTCTGTTTTCCCTTTGTTTCTCCACTCCCTTTTCTTGTCTAGCTTTCTCTCTGGTTTTCTCTTCGTTTTCTTTGTGTTCCAACGTGTTGAATCTGGCTAGTTCAAATCCTTTCAAATTCAAATTGGACTTTGTGTTAGTGATGGATTCACCACACTTCCCATTGTGGAGTTGGCATTCACCACACCTTCCATTTTTGTGGGTTTGTTCGAACTCCGAATAGCATTGTACAAGTTTGGAATTCTCGTGCCTGCTGTGGTGAACAGTTCACATTTGACATAATACCACACCTCGAATAGCTTGTTACAAGTGCGGTATTCCCGTGAGTTCGAGAATTATTTATTCGAAGTAAGATATTCATAAGTCTTGTTCGAAAATTTCGGTATAGTAACCTAAAATCTTGCCTATATGATTATTGTACAGGGACGTCTCACAAATATATATATACAGGGCGTCCCAAAAGCCTCATTGTAGTTAGAAAAAAAAAAACATGATGGCGTCTGATTTGTCACCGCACATCATAATTCATTGTACAGAGTGTCTCGGAATACATCATTCGAAAGAAAGAACATGTTGACGCTTTGTGAAATTCTATACCATGGTGTACAACATATTATTAAAGAGAAAAAAACAACATGACTGCTGCTTGTCAACTGTCAGGCGGAAAATGAGCCAAAGGAGGAAACGCATCATTAGATGTATGGAGATTCAAGACTTTTTCGTCTGGTGTTTGAAAAAAAAAACATTGCACTGCTTGTCCAAAATCACAAACAATGTATACAGGGCATCTCATTAACATGTTAGAAAGGAATATATTTTCTAGGTGAAATTTCGTTAGTCAGCGCAAATCATACAACGTTTTACAGGGACGCCTCACGAATTATTCATTCTACATGCGTTCCGAGCGTTTGGGTGAACGTTTCATCCGTTTTCGTTTTGCACGCGTAAAGTGATGTTTCAAGCTATCATCGCGGGCACACCGCCAACAACCGTCAACACACCGTAAAAGCGTGCACCGCTCTGTAAAAAGCGTTCAACGCTCTGTCAAGGCTCTGCCAACGACCATCAACGCTCCGGAAAAGCGTTGGATGCTTTGCCAAAAAAATAAAAAAAGCCTGCAAAGCTCCATCAATGCTCCTTGAAAGCGTTCATTCTAATTCACACAAAACGCAAACAATTGTTATTGCTTTGAATTTAAGTTTTGATTGTTTTTTTTTGTTAACCAACTCATTGAACTATAAAAGATAGGTGTTGTTTGTCAATCAAAATAACTTTCTTCAGACAATAAAGTATATTTTGATTTGATTTGATATATAATATTTGGATGTATTATTTATTGCAGTGGGTCGATAGTTTTGATGCAATTTCACTATATCTTTTCAGTTTTTTTTGGGGAAGTGGCATAGGACGATATCGGGTGATTTATCAAAGCCGGTCGTACCCTTCTCTTGAACTTTGACATTGGCTTTATCTCATTTACGATAACAATGTTCATGTTCGTCTGACTGGCCAAATTTTTTTGTTGTCTCCTTGTTATATCTTTTCTGCTCATTCCATTCTTAGTGAAAACTAATCCTTAAGTCTTATGTTTTTTCTTGATTGCCATTTCATGAAAACTACCCATAGTTTTCCGTGAAATATAGTGAGTTGAAATCATTTTCAGGAAATACCCTACGTTATGATGCACAGTGGAAAGAATTTTACCGGAAACAGTAGATTTTATGGTTTTTGTATCGACATTTTGGAACGTGTGTCACAAGAAGTTGGATTTGACTATCTACTTGACTTAGTACCCGACAGAAAATATGGAGCACATGACCATCAAACGGGTTCATGGAATGGAATGGTGCTACAGCTCATTCAGCACGTACGTATTCTCAGATTTTTTCGCCCACAGTATATGAAAATGAATTACATCAACCCTAAAAATATGACCGAAAGTATTATCGTTCCCTGGGCTGCTAAAGTCATAAAGACACGATCTTGTGATTTTTCACTATCTAGTCACCTTTGACTTGCGTAGTTTGACGTTATACATAAATGTTCATCAAACGTCTGGAATCAATGGTAGGCCAAAAACAGTTGTGTATCACACATGCAGAAACCGCTCTGGTAGCCTTCGTGACAAAATATAATATTTGACGGTGTCAAGTTCTACGTGCCTGGTGTTGTTGAAACTGTTTGTCGTGAAGTTATCTGTACACCTGCTGTCTTCTACAAAATAGACGGTCAATAATCCAGTCAAATCATTTCCGTAAGTGTCTGCTTCAGAAAAAATATATAGTAGTTGCTTTCTCACTCGTCCTATATATTTTACAGGGAGATCAATCAGAATTTTAACTTTGCTACTTTCCACGGATCACGAAAAAAAAAAAAAAAAAAAAAATAAAAAAATCGTAGACCATTCCATACAAAAATGAAGAATAAAGAATTTTCTACACAAAGCATCGCTCAAATGTATTTTTGCCGCTAAAGAGCGCTGAAAAAAGCCAAAATTTCTTACTTTATGAAAAGTGCTAGGAAAGCTCACGTTCAAAAGTAATACCTCGTTATCTTTGTCTCGCACAAATTTCGGCTTGTTGGGGCATTCCGTTCGTAGGAGGGCGACAGCTGGTTGACGGAAATAACAAATTTTTTTTGAATATTTGTCCATTTGGGTATTCAGACACAAAGTACGTGATCAATTTTTATAATAATTTTCATTATTAATATAGGTAGGTAAATAAAAGAAGTGATAGACAGCTATAAAGTCCCGTAGGAGGGCCTCGTTGCTCTTCTGAAATATGAAGGGAAAATCAGTAGCAATGATACTTTAGAATGAATAGTTCAATTTTTTCATCTTGTCCTTTCAGTTCGAATCCTAGTCATCATCAGCGAAATATATTTTCATTTTGCTTCAATTTCTTTCAGTTTTGACAAAGCAATATGAGCCAGTCTTCTCACTTCCCCAATGCCATCTGCAAGTCTGTTTTGCATTTGCAGGAACTGAACTGCAGCAGTTTGTCAGAAACAGGAGGCTCGAGGATCGTGATGGACTGGAAACCATATCTGTTTTTCATCCATCCCAACTGTGCAGGATCTTTCAGGAAGCCCAGCCACGCCTGTTCTCGGAGGTAGACTTTCAATAAGTGCTTCCGTGCTGCGGCCTCTGTTGAGGGAAGAATCCCAATGTTATATGTCACCTCATAGCAATTTGTTTAAGGAGGTCATTTGTTTAAAGAACCCATAGAGAGCAAGGATATTTTTATTGTCTGAATTACACATAAGGCCTTCAGCTGATGATGCTTCGTTGAACCACCCTGCAGTCTTCCAATATATATTTGCTTTAGGGCTTCACCATCATGATAATCGACTGAAATTTCTATTTACTACTGAGTTAGAAAAATTTGTTATCAGCGTAACAGGTTATGAGGTAGTTATTCGAAAGATCCCTAACCTTACTATCTCCAAAACATGACAACAAGTATATCAAGCGACAGAAAATGGTTTGAGGGATATCCAGATATGGTTGAACTATAATCTCCTCAGTTTGAATTTAAATAAAACCAAATTCGTTTGTTTCACACTCCTGAAAAACGATCAACCAATCGAAAATATCCTAAAAATACATACATTTGAATGCCCACAGAGACAACAATGTGATTGTCCTTCAATAAAAAAAGAATCAAAGCTAAAATATCTTGGTGTAGTGCTTGATCAGCATATGAGATGGGACGAACATGCCGTATATGTTACAAACCGACTCCGCCAGATCACTCACAAACTATACAAGTTAAGAGAAATCTTAACCACAAAAAATCTGATGACGGTATACAGATCTTTAGCAGAATCAGTTATTAGGTACTGCATCTCCGTGTGGGGTGGCATATTCGACTGCAATCTGTACAGTCTTCAAGCCATGCAAAACACAATAATTAAAATTATTTTTCGAAAAAAGAAACTATATTCAACAGAACAGCTCTATAAAGAAACCAAATTGTATAACATAAGATGTCTATATATTTATCACTGCCTTATTTGGATGTATAGCAATAAACATATCTACTACTGCAAAAATACCAAAAATACTAGATCCACTGAAAATTTAAATGTAATTTTTCCCGTATTCAAAAAAACTCATACGCAACGAACAATTTTCTACTTCGGTCCCAAGTTTTACAACACACTAGATCGCAGTTTGAAAGAAAATATCTCATTTACCAAATATAAAACTGGTATAAAACAATTCATTAACATTAACTACATGTCACTGGTGAAGTTACTCTGAAAAAATATATGCCATTGATATAAAAAAAAAATCGTTTTCATGTCTGGACGAAGATATACATACATATGTATGTACGTGTGTAAGTAATGAGTAATGAGTAAATCTCCAAATCGTGTATAATGAAAATGATTACCATAAAGATAGGAATGGTCCTTGCCACATCAACCATTTCGATGATCCAAATTTAAAGAAAAAAAAAAAAAATTATTGAATGTTATCGATTCCTACTAGAATTCCAATTCTAAATGATAGTGATGTATATTCCAATTGAAACTGTTATATTATCTGTACCATTCATACTGAATACCGAATGACATCCCGAATTAATCCAAAGGGCTGCACAAAATAAGCGCCTCGAGTGCTTAGGTGAACCCTTCGGATTATGAAAGGAAATCCTCATCAATTGTAGTATATGTATTTGTTAAATCAATAAATCAATCAATCAATCAATCAATCAATCAAACTTGATGAAAAATATTAAACCTGATTGAAACACCTGTGCAACCTCTGCGAAAGGCCTAGAAAATTCGAACAGTGTCCAAAACTCGCTTACCGCGTGGAACTTGTTTCTCCGACCGATATTTTATTTTAGTTTAGTGTAAATATCAGCAGTAGTTGAACAACAGGAATTCTAAGTTATAAGTATACTGAGCGAGTGAAAATGAACATATATCACACTGTAACAAGTCAAGTTCACCGAATAATGTTTTTATTGAAAGAAAAAATTATAGATTATCAAGATATGGGACCCGACACATCCCAGCATATTTTTAATATGCTATTGCTAATCATCTGAGATCCACTGACATGTATTCATCATATGAGTAATAGAAAAAATGTAGTCTTTCTTATTCTCCCTCTGCCAAAATTCTCGATACCTCAGGTTGGATATCCCAACAATTTTTCATGCGCAGATACATTATGAGAGTTATAAAAAAGGTATCATTCCTGATGAGACAACCGAAACACCAGGGCAGAAAATGTTTTGATATACCATTGTAAATCTGTTGAAATGAAGGACCCTCCGCCCCCCAGCACCTCATTGAGAACATCGTATCGCTATTGTAAATGTACCGAAATTCATGGACTTTTCAATAGTTCATCAGGAGTAATCTTCATCATTCTGTAAATACTGACATATGGCTGAGACCATATAAGTTGTTGACATCAAGATATAGAGTGTTTTGAAAGGTTTCGAGGGATCATAGTTGGGCATGTATTTATTGTTGGCCTCTGAGAAACAATTACTACAAACCGAAATTTCACCTCTAATTGTTTTTTCTATAAACATGATCATATCAATATCTCTTAAAATTTGTAATTTACATTGTTTATTTCAACATAGCATCCCACGTATATCCGGGACTTGTATAATACCATGCGGGATCTGAACCATAAGTTTTCAAAGCAGTGTCCTTAAAATTTTCCATGACATCTGCAAGTAGCAAAATATCAGTTTTCATATACAAATCACCATACTCTCTAGGACTTTCCATTTTGAATGCCTTCCACACATTTTGTACACAATTCTACATCATTCAATTTGTTGTAGAATTTTTCAATGTGCGGAAGTTGAGGATCATTCAGTTTTTCCACATTACCCAAATAATCATAAGGAAATACCGTTTTCTAGTCAACGGTTTGAATGTTCCGTCATCTTAAATCTTTTAATTCAGACTTTGAATTTTGAAGTGGATACCAGTTCATCAAGACTTGCACTCATAAATCTAAAAGTGTCTTTAAATCTAAATTTCATTCTGCTATCACAATCATTGAGAGTGAAGGAAATATATCTTTATTTGTTTGATGGAAGCACGCTCAGAGGGCCTCGTTTGGCTAAATCTTCAATTAAAATGTGGGCATCATGATTCCACATATTATGGCGAATAACTGGCACAACAAATAGTTTTCAAAGATCAGATGGCATTTCTGATGCGCGAAGCCGTGGAATTGCCCCATGAAATTATCGTGGTCTCTAACGATGACATCATTAGCCTTAAATATTTTTTCTCAAATGTGACAAGTTCTAAAATTTACGGTTTTTGGTTTTTCATTCATTGGCTTGATATTGAGTATTTTACCTTCTACAAAGTGTGCTATATTCTTCAGTAGAAAACCATTCCTTACAATCTTCACCTTCATAACTATTGAAATAAGAAAGGGAATCATCATAACAACACTCTAGGTAATATCCCACCGAAAATGCCTCGTGTAATTGATATTTTGTCGTTTTTCGTGATAATTCACTAAAATGGATTCGATATCAACATAAATGACAAAAGGTACACATAATTGTAATCATAATTATTAAATTCAACAAAGTCATATTTCGGAAATGATATTCAACAACCGTGCTTTTTTTATAGAATACGTTATGATTTTTAAATTTTTCTTTGGTATGAAATAATTGAGACAGCGATCACATAAATGAATTTTTGTTTTGTGACTGCTTTGCTATCAGACGTGACATATTTTCAATCCAACAATAGTGAAACTTCATTTCAGTATCATCAACATCTAGTATTGGCGCAGTGTGATCATTCAGTTTGGGGAATAATGATTTTGAATTAATAAGAAATTGACATGACGTTCAAATTTACTTTTAGTTAACCTTACAGGCACTACTTCATAATTTGAACTTTTGTCGGTAACATTCAATTCTAACGCGTAAACATTTACAGAAATATCATTCAGCTTTTCTAATTCATAGATTTGATTAATTTTCATGGGCATTTCTAAACCTTCAGTATTCAGTACAAGATTGTATGGTGGATATGATATTGTACATCGAATATCTTTTCTGGGTGGGTATAAAGCACTAACTATTGCCCAAAAAAAGCATGCATTATCATTATTTTCAATATTGATGCATGCTTTTTTGATTGCAATTTGTAATGGTAGCTCAATATATGATGTTCCATTACAAATTTCATATTTGTTAATAGCTACTTTCAACAATAGAATTTTTTTAAAGCCCAACCACTTTGATTTTTCAGAAAATTCTGACAGTTTGTTCAAGATGCAATCAATAATATTTTCTCGGTACCACACAACTAGATCCGTTCCCTGATCTAAAATTGCGTTTGGTGTGACAAACTATTTTTCGAGTAATTATATCTTCTTTACTCGATTGTTTCACAAAATCACCCCAAAGAGTGGTATTCACTTTTAGAAATGGCATTTTCTTCAGAATTTTCAATTATCTTTTTGAACAAGCTGAATCCGTCAGCCAGAAATGCTTTCATTCCTTTATGTTTCACATTGTTGATGACACCCGTCTTTACCCTGTTATTGAAACAAGAATTCACATCTTCCCAGTAAACCTTACGCGCTCTTTCTGAATCTACATTTTTACTTTCCACCATAAGATGAATCGTTTCAATTGACCAATTTTTGTTATAATTTTACTATCCTCATCTACTAAGAGTTTTTTTAAATATTTATTACACACTCTGATATGTTGATTGATTGCTTCGATTGCATGTCTTTCAACTGAGTTTTCTTTGATTTATTTCAACGTTTCATTCATCAATTTTAGACAATGTCCCTTTAAATTCATCCGTGATGTATCACTAATTATTTATAAAAGAAGTAACTCACCTTTAAAATTCAACGATTTCAAACGATGCACCAGGTTGAGGTTTGCCAACGTCTTTGTTCCCTCTAAATATGATTGCGTACTTTCCCTCTGAGAAATGAGGTACGTATGGTTTATATTAGTTCACTACTCGTTGCGGCAGAAAAATAACGTTTTTTCCAATTCTATCAGAATTATTTCCCCAAATCTTGTTTGTACTAGTTTCGCTGTGTATTTTTTTCGAGGATGCCTATGACCAAATTTTGTTATTTGATAGCTGGTTCTGACTCTAGAACAAATATGGAATTCAACGCTTTCATTTTTAATTGATAGGAGACATGGAATATAATATGGAAAAAATACTCACTTTTGATTTTTCAGGGAACAGCACAATGATGTATATTGAAGAATTTTTGATCTCTAAATGAATTTTCCTTCTATATAAACTGTTTTATATTACTCCCAACAACTTTCTATTCTTGCAATGATTGAGAGTAACCTTGTTTTAATATACCTAATGCAATAGTTCACTTATTCGATCATTCAGCACACCTATTTCAGAAAACAAAAACATCTATTATTGAATTTGAAATTATTACGTCCCACATTCACTTTCCTACATTCCAAATACCCTTACATAATTGATATTATTCATGCTCTGCTGAACTTTTAATGATAATTATTCAAAAATCGACACTACCAACGTGAAATAATTATATGTTCGCATTTCAATAAGGAATTACTTTGAAAAAACATTTATTACAGTCACGGTCCTCTCCGAAATTAAGCCAAATTACTGAAGATTCATTATCATACGTGTGGAGTCAAGAAGATTACTCCTGATATAAGAAAGTCTATCAATTTCGGTAGATTTACAATAGCGTATAAAAAAATTGCCATGATGTTCACAATAGGGTACCTGGAGGCGGGGATATTTCGACAAATTCTAAATGAAATACTCATCAAAAATTTGTCCACCCTGGTGTTTGGGTTCAAATCACAGGCGATATAATAATAAAAAATGTATTTTATTGAATCGATCCAAAGGGCTATCGACCGAGGTCCTTCTGCCCTAGGAGATATATTTATCATAATTTATCAATTATGAGATTTAAAGTGTTTGACCTTGAATTCCATAGTTCCTGTATAGATATACTACTGCCACTTGAGATTAAAAAAAATCAGTGGTACATGCGATCGGCAGCTGTTCATCGGAGAGCATTTGGGATGGAATCTCGTTAATGAGCTTCATCAGGCTTTGAAGAAAAATAAAAAATCTGGGCGCCATGCAACTTAACAATGCAAACTATATTTTGAATGCATTTAATGGCAATGATAGTGATATTTGACAATGGAAAAAAATTGTTTATGACCACAGTTAGAAAAAAAAATCAATATTGAATAATTATTGGAAATTATTATACTATTCATTTAACTCAGACGTCTAACCATAGTGTACCATTTTTTTGCTTTACAGTGTCTTCAAAACTTAGTGAATATTTTCAGTTATGATAAATGAATGTGTTAACTCAGTATTCATCTGATAACACCGATGTTTATCAGTATGGGTAAAGTTTGTAGTAACTACAAAGTACAATGAAGTACAATGAAGTAAGTCACTCATAAAATAGGGAGAAAATTAACAAAATGAAAAGATCTGGCCTGTTCAAGCGTTGATTCCAAGCTTTCTTTCTTTGAGCTTCGGGCTTACCAGAAACTGGTGGTGGAGTTAGTGAGCAGTGCATATGATATACTCATAAAAACAAGAATCGATATCATCGATTCAAATCTCCACATCCCATATATTTCTTGAGAAATTAATATTTCTTTCTCTTGGTGGGTCACTTCTATAGTCTGTAACCATTCGTAACTCTCAAGCAGATGAATGATACGATACAACCCCAACTTAGAACCCTGAAATAAATTCCAATTGAGAATAAACTAAATAACCGTTTGAACAAAAATAGAATTCCTTGTTAAAGTATTATAAAACTAACCTTTTCAATGAGGGTGGGATCCAAAAAAAAGAAAAAATTGATAACTGCAAGATACCCAGCAACGGCAAGAGCAGAGAAAACGTTTCAAATCCCGAAGCTGGCGATGAATTTGTGGGGGATAATCGAGTAGCAAAAACCAGACATATCCCGTGGCCGGAAAAATGGTATTTGATTCCCTACACCTCGTGTCACCATTCAATCGATACCCTCTACCTTTCCGCGCGCTCTCTCTCATCGAACTTCTTCCTGATAGCTCCCTTCTTTATCAATTTTTGCTAGTATATTGGGTTGCTTGACTCGAAGGTACCATCGATCGGTATCTCCGTGGCATACCGAACTCAACAAAATGTAATATTTTTGGGAATGCTACAATATGTTGGTTGGTTTCTATTTTTTCCATCAGTTGAGTTTCAATAATCGATTTGGGTGTTTTCAGTAGTCTTTCCACATGTATACCTCTCAACTCGGAGTTTTAGTTTAGCAATTTTTAATTTAAACTAGACCATAATATCTCGCATTTCACAGAAAGCTGATTTGGCGGTCGGCTCGATGACAATCAACTACGCAAGAGAAAGTGTTATAGACTTCACGAAGCCCTTTATGAATCTCGGTATCAGCATTTTATTCAAGGTGAGCTCAAATTATCTCTCTCAAATTTTTATTAGTTTATTCAAGAATGCATCAATTATTTTTGTTAGAAGCAAAAATATAGATACTCAGTCTATGTTGGTTGATAATCATAAATATGCATGGTCAATGTAATGGCCAGATCCAAGAGGATATCAAAATACCGCTCGTTCAATTGAGACTGATGACATAAATTAATTGATTCGAAAAAATAAAACAATATTCAATCTTCACATTTATGTCCTGAATATAGAGATTGAATGATTTCTCATTTCTTTTTCAAGGTATCCAGAAGTGAACAAGCTAAATTATTTTCATTCATGAATCCTTTAGCCATGGACATTTGGTTCTACGTATTGTCAGCTTACGTTCTAGTGTCCATCGTTATGTTTATAGTGGCGAAACTTTCCCCTCATGAGTGTAAAAATTCAAATGTTAGGGATGTCAAGAACGGGCTGGATATGGACAACCAATTTTCTCTAGCCAACTCGTTTTGGTTCACCGTGGGAACACTAATGCAACAGGGGTCAGATCTAAATCCAAAGGTGAGATTTGAGTATATACATATATATATATATATATAGAGAGTGGGCCATTGAAAACGAAACAGCGGCTCTGTAGGTCGACAGAACCGAGTTATATAAAAACGCTCGGACACGTCAACCACATTTTCGAGGGGGAAATACATTCCATCCCTCGGAGCTGTGACTGCCACCCCTAAATTTTTAAATGGCAACATATGGCAAGTGATACCTCATTTGAAAGGTATTTTCCTTCTTAATATCAAACAACAAAAATAAATCAATTCCATCGATTCGTTTTCGAGATATAGGAACTTGAAGTTGGGAAATCACTTTTTATTCACTCAATCAATAAAAACAATATCTGATAAAGCAACTGTCGCAATAATTATTATTGTCAATGAATTAAATGTTCAAACTGTCTACCACCCATTTCCATACAATAGTACAAGTTCTGCTCAAAATGAGACCTCACATTTCGTAGCATTTCTGGCGTTATTCGACGGCATTCTTCAATAATTCTACGTCGTAATTCTTCCAGAGATTCTGGTTCGGTTGCATAGATTTTGTTTTTCAAGTGACCCCACAGGAAAAAGTCGAGTGGGGTTAAATCTGGAGAATTGGCTGGCCACTTTATAGCGCCTCTTCTTCCAATCCAACTTCCAGGAAACATTCTATCCAAAAATGCCCAGGCTGTGCATAATGTGGAGGTGCCCCGTCTTGTTGAAATTTCAAGTGGTCTTCATGGTAACGATTGTCATTTTCAATGATGTCTACTAATTGTGGATAAACAAATTCATTCAATAATTCCAAATAAGTTTCTCCTGTCAGGTTACCGTCGAGAAATACTGGTCCAATCAAACGGTCCCCAAAAATACCGGCCCAGACATTGAGTTTTTCGGGAGTTTGAGTATGGACTTCGTGGAAAACATGTGGATTGGCATCTGACCAATAACGACAATTATGACGATTCACAGTCGAATTCAAAAAGAATGTAGACTCATCAGAAAAGCAGATGTTGAAAAGAAAATTCTCATCAGCATCTATTTCCGTAGTCATAATTTCACAAAATTCCTGTCGCCTATCAAAATCATCTTCATTCAATTGGTGTACCAAATGTATTTTGTAGGGGTGAAGTTTATGATGTTTCAGGATTCGGTGGATACTGGTTCTACTAATATTGGTAACACTTGCCAATTTCCTTGTGCTCAATGTTGGGTTTGCATGAACTTGTCCTAAAAGTGCAACTTCAACAGGTTCATTTTTCACAGGAAATTCACGTTCTGGGTCTCGTTTCTTGTTGGCTACTGATCCAGTTCGACGAAACTTTTGCACTAATTCTAGAACGTATTTTCTAGCAACAAGTTTATCTGGATGCGTTTCATTGAACAAATTAGCTGTACGGTTACCGCACTCATCATTCTTGAAAAAAATTGTTATTATTTCAACTCTTTCCGCGATCGTATACACCATTATTGAGGAAATATTCAGCAGCTGTAATTCACTCTAATGTCGTTCAATCAACGATCAGTTTGACATTGCCAGACGTCCAAAATTGCGATTTGGCGAAAAAAATTATCGCATACATGTTTTTGTTGTACGCGCATTGGAGTCGAATTCGAGAAAACGTCTTTTTATCGATTCTCAAGAACTTTAACATTTTTTCGATCAAGTAATTGAAGATGAAATAAGAATTTGAAACGGAATTGCATGTTATTTGTTGGTGAACAGTTAGATCATTTAATTCCTTGACAATGATAATTATCTTTAAACAGTTGCATTGTTAGATCTTATTTTTATTGATTGAGTGAAAAAAAAGTGATTTTCCAACTTCAAGTTCCTATATCTCGGAAACGAATCGATAGAATTAATTTATTTTTGTTGTTTGATATTAAGAAGGAAAATACCTTTCAAATGAGGTATCACTTGCCATATGTTGCCATTTAAAAATTTAGGGGTGGCGGTCACAGCTCCGAGGGATGGAATGTATTTCGGGTGAATTTCATCGTGAACGATGTCGCCCTCGAAAATGTTGTTGACGTGTTCGAGCGTTTTTATATAACTCGACCTACTACAGAGCCGCTCTTTCGTTTTCAATGGCCCACTGTATATATATATATATATATATAGATATATATATATATACTTCTATTTAGTTTCTGCTGTAGAACTTTGTTCTTCAACAGTAATCAGGATATGAACCCATTAAAATTTTGCAAATAATATTGGAATTGATTTCTTCAATTTTATTTTTCGAAAATAGAGTTAAACAAATACATAGTTTCAAAAATGAATACAATCAAAGCTAGCCCGTAATCTCTATCGACATCCAATTGAAGAGACGTGTTGAAATTTGCACACAATGTCCAAATATACAATTTGTCACAGTGATGATAAATAACATAAATGACACCGCTAGCGTGTTGATGTTTGTATTTTCAATGAAACGCTGTACATTTTCTTTCCGAAGATTCAAAATTGAATCCTTGAAAGTTCATGCGATTAATTATCTAGTGTACATCTCGAATTTAAACGTTCTATTGCAATTCTCACCTTTTGTAATTTTTTTGATAATAACAACATTCCTGGAACATTAAATAATTCGTAAGTTCGACGAAACTGTTTTATACTAGTAGCTCTAAAATGCGACTAACTTTCAATAACGAATCATCAATAAAAATATGTCAAGAAAATGAGAATTATTGCTTAACATTTTTGTTATGTTTGATGCAAAGTTGACGTATCTTCAAGCATGTAGAATAGGAGTTCATTAAAGTGAATTTTTCAGTTTTGAAATGATATCAAAGTCATGATTCAAACATCATAAAACCAAAGTTCACGACTTTTTACGGTACAAATCTCAAATTAAATTCTTACTACTCCGGTTATGAAACTTCCATTAATTTTGTGAAGTGGGCTATGGAGAAAAATGAAATGGTTTATCTATGATAAAAATAAAATATATCCAAAAAACTTATAAAAAAAAATATTTTCAACCTCACTCAATTAAGAATTGACAATATTCCACAAGCTATCGGTGATCGGTTTTTTGCTGTCCGTTGGTAATAAATTTTGTTTCTGAATGTTGGAAACACTGATTCAATTCGTAATTATGTCATCTGTCAACTGATTGTTTACATATCTTGGTTTACATTTTGATATTTGGGAATTTTGTGATATTCAAAAATTAAATAAAAATTTTATTGATTCGGATATACCTGGGTTTTTAGAAAAACATCGATACCTATATCCATTGCCCTACGAGTTTACACATTTTTCTACTCATAGATTATGAGATCTACGAGTAGAAAATGTGGACATTTTTTTATCTGACTTTTAGGAATCTTCGCTATGGATAGGTCCTTGATCAGTTGATCACATTCACAAAATAAACCAAAATATATCTTAATGATTGAGGTATACCCTTGTTTATGTTTTTCATGACAGATCTATTAAACTATTGCAATGTATAAGAACACACGCATCTAGCTGATGACCGTTCTGAGCAGACAATGTATAATAATATGTAACAGTTGGAGGAATAAAAACAAAAATGTACAGCTGTTAGCCTTCAGATACGTACATATATGATATATTAAAATATAAGAACTAATAAACATCAAAAAAACACTTATATTAGGGACAGTAGAGAGGCATTAGAAATATTCATACGATCAATTTCACATTCTAAATTTTGAAGGTGCTTTTCTGATTCTTTCATTTTTGTTGTAATCAATATTTTCATAAAGCCCCAACAAAATTCATCTCTCATAAATCAAAAATAAGCATAATGGAAATATAAAATTCAGTTTTTCAGTTCAATAAGTATTGTTTTCTGTGCACCAAGATGTATAAAAACTATAGCATTTCCTCTTTTGTCTTTTATAGGTAAAATGCATTAATAATCATGCTTTTATCATTTCAGTTTGTCAATTGTTTACTACAGCGCAGACAAAAATTACTGTCTCAAGCAGAGATAACATATTTGACAATTTTTCAAAGAAGGGTGCTATAAATATATTAGTCAACACTATATCGGATCATCATTCGATTTTTTATTGCTTTGAGGCAACCACTGAGGAAAAACAGAGTAATTTCACATATTTGAAGAGGAATTTTAATGAATCAGTAGTTTCAGACTTTTCCCATGTTCTTAATGTAGCTTACTCATACTTTTGGGAGATATTCAATTATCATTCTCATACTTATTTTCCATTGCACAAAAAATTCACAAATACCAAAGAAAATGCAAGCAAACAATGGATTACAAAAGAAATCAAAATATCCAGTACTGAATTGAAAAAGATGCATTTAACTTCTCATATCTATCCTGAATTGCGGACAGTCTATAAGGAGAGAAAGAAGGCCCATGAAAACCTTATAGCAGTTACAAAGAAATCATTTTACCAAAGTAGGATTTTCGATTCTACTAACAGGAATAGAACTTGTTGGCAGATAGTTTCAGAATTATCAGACAAAAAAATAACAACTACTAATATACATATTAAAGATTCACAAAATGAAACGATTACTGATCCTTCATTAGTGGGAAATATTTTGAATATTAATTTTCAACAGACGCCTCTTCGCATATTGGAAAAAATAGGTAGAAATAACTTTGAAACAGCTTTGGAGTCCAGTAGCAGTAACAGGTTCATTCCTTGTTCATATACGGATGAAGAACTCTACCTCTTACTGAAAACTAA
Source organism: Chrysolina haemoptera (assembly GCA_958298965.1). Taxonomy (NCBI): domain Eukaryota; kingdom Metazoa; phylum Arthropoda; class Insecta; order Coleoptera; family Chrysomelidae; genus Chrysolina; species Chrysolina haemoptera. Next base: position 13,548,042 of record OY282600.1, on the reverse strand, counting down.
GCTCAAAAATAGTAAATCATGTGGTTCAGATGAAATACCAAATTTCTTAGTGAGAAATGTTTTACATTCCATAATGAAACCTTTAACATTTCTAGTCAATTTATCATTTTGTACTGGGGTGTTTCCAGAAAACCTAAGAGTTAATAAAGTAATTCCAGTGCATAAAAAAGGTGACAAAAATTATATAGATAATAATAATAATAATAATAATTTTATTTTAATATTATCAAGCTACTTGAGGATGGAGAATGCCCTGTTGGGATATTCTGTGACCTCAGCAGGGCATTCGACTGTGTAGTTACATGATAAGTTACTGTTGGGTTTCTCACTAATATTTTTGTAATCAGGTTTCATCCTGTATATTATCATGTATTATCATTTTGACTTATGGAATTGTTTTAAAGAAATGAGTTGTTGTTGTTGACAAGTTGAAAGATAAAAAGTTGTATCAATTTGATATTCATTAAAAATTATCTCAGATACAGTCGTATATTCAATACAATCTCCATATTATCCGAACGTTAAGCATCTGGTAGGTGTTTGTACGTAATATTATTTGGTGACCCCGACGTGATCGTTCTTAGACATGGAGAATTGTAGACGTCTGTTAGAAATTCATCGGCTGTCTTTTTCACGTATTTACGAAGCTACAATGGAGAAATTACAGCTAACTGATCCCGATATTAATGAGGTACGAGGCAATTTGGTTCTCCTCGAACAGAAAAAAGAAACTATCACAGACATCGACAAACAGATGCTGAATTTTCTGTTAGAATCAGATTGCACTGAAGAAGATGTTGATTCCCAAGTTGCAATAGCAGACGATTTGATGGCTAATTTTAATAAACTTAAGTTCACTGTAGAGCAACTTGTTGAGAAAAATCGAGCTTCTAGCTTGGACAAATGTTGTGATATTGGTTCTATTCATTCTTGTACCACACAAGGTAAAATGAAACTCCCCAAAATAGAATTTCAAAAGTTTGGAGGAGAAATAAGAGACTGGCTTTCATTTTGGTCACAGTTCAGCAGAATTGATACAGATGAATCTATACGGAATGAAGATAAATTTCAATACTTACTCCAATCAACTACGCCACGTTCCCGAGCTCGACAGCTAGTGGAGAGCTATCCGCCAACTTCCGAAAATTATCCGAAAGCAATTGAAAGCCTGAAGTCAAGATTTGGAAGAGATGATATGTTAGTTGAATTTTATGTACGCGAATTACTGAAATTGGTGTTGAACAATTTGAATAAACATACCAAACTGTCTACTTTATTCGATAAACTCGAAGCACAATTAAGAGCATTAGAAACTCTGGGAGTTACCAAAGAGAAATGTGCAGCGATGTTATTCCCACTCGTCGAATCATGTTTACCAGAAGAAGTCCTTCGTACATGGCAGAGAAATCCATCTTGCACTACTGATTCCGATTCGAAATGTCGTTTGGAAAACATTATGAATTTTCTGAAAAAAGAAGTGGAGAACGAGGAGAGAATAAGTTTAGCAACATCTGGTTTTGACTGTTTGGGTGGTAGAAAAAGAGATTTCACTAAAGAAGATCGAATACCAACAGCCACTGGCTTGGTCAACCATGCATCGCGTATTCAGAGGTGTGTTTTCTGTAGTAAAGAACATCAGAATGATTCATGTGAAGAAGCTAAAAAGATGTCTCTCTCAGAGAAGAAATCCATATTGTCCACTAAAGGTTATTGTCATCGATGTCTGAAATATGGACATATTTTTCGTCGTTGTGGAGTCAGAGTCAAATGTAGAAATTGTGAAGGACGGCATGCTACTCTTATGTGTTGGAATAACAACTCACCTCAAAAACAAGACCCAAACCAGTCATCAAACCTTACCAATGACATTGCTAATGTGGAAAATTTGTCGAACAATACTTATCAAGATGTCTTTTTACAAACTCTCGTTGTTCATCTGGAGGGAACGCAGAAATCTCGAAAAGTTAGAATCCTATTTGATACAGGCTCACAGAGATCATATATCTGTAGTCAGTCAGCTGAAGAAATGGGTTATGAGGCCATTCGGGAAGAGCAGATGGTGCATTCTTTATTTGGAGGTTCACAAACCGGAAATATCCTTCATCGTTGTTTCAAAATCAAATTGAGTGATGTATCCAGAAAGTATTCTTGCAATTTTGACGTATTCAATCAAACTGTCATATGCAATAACGTCATCTCAATCAAAGAAGGTCCCTGGATGTCAGAATTGAAAGATCTCGGAATTACAATCAGTGACATACAGGGTGGACCCATAGAAGTTCTGATAGGTGCGGATATTGCTGGAAAACTCATGACTGGTAGGAGACACGTACTCAAATGTGGTTTAGTAGCAATTGAAACATCTCTCGGTTGGACTCTCATGGGAAAAGTTTCCCTTTCCAATCCTTATGCTACCAAATCAGCTTCAATGATGGTCACTTCACTGTTTGCAAAAGATATCCCTTTAGAAAATTTATGGAATTTGGATGTCTTAGGAATTACTGATCCAGTGAAAGAAAGAAATGCTGATTCTATACTGAAATACTTCACAGAAACTCTGAGAAGAGATACGGAAGGAAGGTACGAAGTGAGCTTACCGTGGATTGAAGGAAATCCGCCATTACCAACCAATTATAATTTAGCAGAGTCTCGTTTGGAAAATCTTTGGAAAAAGTTGAGGAAAGATGGCTACTATCAAGAATATGATAACGTATTAAGATAATGGATGGAAGAAGGTGTTATTGAAGAAGTTATACCTTTTGAAATTACAACAGGAGATCATTACTTACCTCATCATCATGTCATAAAATTAAATAGTTTGACTACAAAGCTGAGACCAGTTTTCGATGCATCCGCAAAAACAAATAAACATCTACCTTCTCTGAATCAATGTCTTGAAAAGGGCCTCAACTTGATAGAACTAATTCCGTCTATCCTCACTCGTTTCAGAATGCATAGAATTGGAGTGGTTTCAGACATTCGACGAGCATTTTTACAAATCAGCTTGAATGAAAATGACAGAAATTTTCTTCGTTTCTTGTGGTATGATAACGATAAGAATTTGAAAGTATATCGACACACCAGAGTGGTTTTTGGAGTGTCAAGTAGCCCTTTTCTTTTGGGAGCTGTTATCGAACATCACTTGAAAAGTGCCATTGATAAAATTTCCACGGGGTGTTCCAATTATTCGACAAACTGCATGGACAAACTATTACACAGCTTTTATGTCGATAACTGTGTGACGAGCGTTGACAATCCAGCAGAATTACAAGAATTCATTCAGCAATCAACTGACGTAATGAAAGAAGCCAAATTTGACCTGAGAGGATGGGAACATACCATTTTTGGAGGTGAAGAACAGTTCTTATGTATTACACCAGTCCTAGGATTGTCTTGGAATCGAACATCAGACACAATAGAATTGAATCTTGAGGGAATTCGTATTTTTGATCCAATTGGATTTGCTGCACCAGTCCTCCTTTTCCCGAAATTACTGCTACAAAAAACATGGCAGCTGAAAATTGGATGGGATGTAGAAGTTCCTGAAGATATCAAACGGAATTTTTTGAACTGGCTCAGAGATGTGAATGAACTTAATAAATTAAAAATACCTAGATGGTGTCTGAAAGTTTCACCAGATGATGTTACCCACTGGAGCTTACACATGTTTGCTGATGCGAGTCAAAAATCTTACGCTGCAGTGATTTTTCTACGCACTGAATCAGATCAGGGGGTGTCGCTTCAACTCTTACAAGCTAAAAGTAGAATTTCTCCTATCAAACAAACTTCTATTCCTCGACTCGAACTCCTAGCTGCTACGATTGGTGTCAGACTTTTAATGTCTGTTTTGAAAAATTTTGAGGATCGAGTTGTTTCGATTTTTTGTTGGACTGATTCAACCACCGTTTTAGCATGGATTGCTAAAAATGATATGTGGAAACCGTTCGTCTGGAATCGTGTACAGGAAATCAGAAAATATACCAGTATCGATTCTTGGAATCATGTACCAGGTTCAATAAATCCTGCTGATTTGTCATCACGAGGTTGTTCCACGAAACATTTGTTGACTTCAGAATGGTGGAAAGGTCCTATATGGTTATTGGGTGACAACTGGCCGAAGCAAGAATATGAGGTGGATGAAGAATTAGTCGAATTAGAGAAGAGAAAAAGTACAAGTTTACTCTCGACTAATTTGGACTGTTCTTGGTATTATAAATTTTCCAAGTATCAACAGATTGTTAGAATGATGGCATGGATATTACGTTTTCTTTTCAATTCTTCACATCATAACCACCGAAAAAGAGGAGATTTGCACATAGAAGAAGTAGAACAAGCAGAGAGAATAGTTATACGGTTGATACAAAGAGAAAGCTTTAAGGGTGTTAGCGATAAACGATTTTCAACTTTGTTTCCTTTTGAAGACGATTCTGGAATTTTGAGATTGAAAACGAAGATAACAGAAAGAGACGATTCGGAGAATTTTCGTTTTCCAGCACTTCTTCCTGCGAATCATCCTGTTGTGTTTAGAATAATCTATGATCAGCATGTGAAGAGTTGTCATACCGGAATTCAAGGTTTACTGAACATTTTACGAGAACATTTTTGGATTCTCGGAGGCAGAAAAACTATAAGAAAAGTAATTTCCAAATGTTTCATCTGTAAAAGGTACGATTCGAGGAATTTCATTCGTCCTACACCACCACTTCCAAGGGATAGAGTAAAAGATGCAGCTGTTTTCGAAGTATGTGGAATTTGTTCGGTCCGATCTTTCTTCGGAATCAAGGAAAGGTTTGGATTACTATTTTCACATGTGCTGTGTATAGAGCCGTACATTTTGAAACAGTTGCTTCATTATCCACGGAGAGCTTCATCCAGGCACTCAGAAAGTTCATAGCCAGACGTGGAAGGCCATCAGTTATATACAGCGATAACGGGACAAACTTGACAGGAACAGAAAATGCTTTGGCAGCACTCGATTGGAAGAAAATAGAGAACTTTGGCTCCGTCGAAAGAATCAAATGGTATTTCAATCCTCCTCAGTCTCCTTGGTGGGGAGGATGGTGGGAGAGGTTGATTAGGATCGTCAAACAGTTACTTCGTAAAGTTCTTGGAAGAGCTGCTCTGAATTTCTATGAATTCTCTACTATACTCTGCGATTGTGAAGCAGTGGTAAACTCGAGACCACTAACATACCTACCAGATAATGACAACGAGTTGATAGCATTGACACCCGCCATGTTTTTGATGGATATTAGGGAGATTGGAGTTCCAGACTTGGACAACATTGAAGCTAACTTCTTCAGGAGAAGATTCAGGTATAGAACCAAATTGAAAGAGGATTTAAGAAGACGGTTCCGGATTGAATATTTGTCTCAGCTCTTGATAAAAAGGAAGGGCCAATACTCAGAAAAAATAAAGATGGGAGACGTTGTCCTGATAGGAAACGATAATATGAAGAGGATCGATTGGCCTCTAGGACGAGTTGTCGAATTATTACCTGGAAAAGATGGAGAAATACGCCTGGTTCGATTAAAAACTACTTCAGGTATTTTACTCAGAACCATTCAGAAGTTATATCCTCTAGAAGTAGGAGAGAAAGAAGATAACGATATTTTAATTAGGAAAGGTGGGATGAATAAAGTTGATGAAAAAGAAATACAGACTGAAAATGAAAATACGTTGAGTCGAGAGACAGAAAACTTCACTAGAAGTGGAAGAAAAGTAAAAAAACCACACAGATATGGTTTCTAGAAGTTTGAGTCAAGTTTTCCTCAAGGTGGTAGAATGTTGGGTTTCTCACTAATATTTTTGTAATCAGGTTTCATCCTGTATATTATCATGTATTATCATTTTGACTTATGGAATTGTTTTAAAGAAATGAGTTGTTGTTGTTGACAAGTTGAAAGATAAAAAGTTGTATCAATTTGATATTCATTAAAAATTACCTCAGATACAGTCGTATATTCAATACAATCTCCATATTATCCGAACGTTAAGCATCTGGTAGGTGTTTGTACGTAATATTAGTTACTATTGAAACTACGTAATTATGTAATACAGTATGTCAGTATTACAAACATCAGAAATAACATCAAACGTGATGTAAAATCCTCACCAATTGACAATACCCTTGGAGTACCACAGGGTTCAGTGTTCGTACCGGTACTATTTATTTTATATATAAATGACTTAAACGTGTCAATATGTGATATTCCCATTACCATATATGCTGATGATACATCAGTGATTGTATCCCAAAAAAACGATAATTCACTACAAAAATAGTGTAGTGACATCTTCCAAAAGTTGAATGTGTTGTTCTCGGCTAATTCTCTCTATTTAAATTCTGAAAAGACACACTTCCTTAGATTCCGGAATTACCAGAAGTCATGCCCAAAACTGAATATCTAAATTAGTGAAAATCAAGTAGCTCAAATTTGTACAAATGTTAAATTTCTAGGTATTCATTTTGACAATACGTTAAGTTGGAAAACTCACTGTGATAAATTGACTCAAAATCTCAATTCGCAGAATTACTTATTCAGAAACTAAAGGGAAATCGTAAATACAGAACAAGCACTCAATATTTACTATGGTCAGGTGGAATGACGGCTGAGATATGGCGTGTGTTTTTGGGGTTACACATTACTAAAAGATCAGAAATTCATGATAAAAACACTAGGTACAAAGATAATTTCGATCTTCCGCAAATTAGATATTCAATCTCATACCGATCTCCAGATAGAGCTGGTTTGATTTTTTTCAATAGGTTACCAAGTGAATTGAAATGCTGTTCACTCTCCATAACTCTAAGAGAAAGTTGAAATTACTTCGCATTGATAAATGTCTTTATTCAGTCAATGACTTTTTTAATGTGTGATTTTATTTATATGGTTGTGATTGTGACAGATACATACATTTTATATGTATATATATATATATGTTTGTAATATATATATATATATATATAAAGGTAAGGTGGGGTAAGAGTTTAGTAAAATTATGCAAGTTTACATATACATACTCGTAAAAATTCAGCCAAAGAAAATAATTAAATTTACGTACATCAGTTACTTACTTTGTTGTCTTCCTAATATGCCGTCGTAGCAGGATCATGAAAATGTTAAAACTTTTCATTTTGTGCTATTTTTTTTAAACAAGGTATGTAATACACACTTGCCCCCATTGAGTGGGGCAAGTGTGTACTTATTGTATATTTTGCATATCTATGCATTTGAATAAGTCAGGGGCATGTGTGTAAGTCTGAAAAAAGCGATGTTTAATATGCTATAAAAAAAAGTTGAAAAGGAAAAGCGATCTGAAAGTTACAAACTTTTTAATAAAAAATAATGGACAACGTAAGAAGTAACAATTGCTAAATTAATCAATGTATCAAAGTTATGCAAAAATAGAAATGTTACATTAATGTTAGATGAAATATTATGATTTCATTGTATGTTATAAGCTGAAAAATTTAATTCAAATCGTATTAGACTTCGTTTGGTGAAGGTGGGTTTAGGAAGGGTTAATGTTATGTCCTCTCTAGCGATAAGAGCACACTCATCCGGGCATTTCCAAGAAAAAGTTGAACAGATTGATGGATCTAAGGAAGGTACTCTCTTGGTGAATTTTATTTCCAATTCCTCCTCTCCTTTCTTTGCCGAAATAACTTGCCCAACATAGCATCTGTTTATTTTTTTTCCTGACAAAGTCACTAACACCCAGTCATCTTTCTCTATATCTGTCACAGGTCTATCCATTTCCGTCATGCATGCATCAAGTTCTTCCATCTCTCTAATCTCTTCGTCTATATCGTCGTCACTATCATCAAATATAATATTTTCATTTGAGCTTTTACCATTTTTCTTATGATTTTCCCCCTCTTCAAAATTTTTACTTTTGTTCCCTTCCATGAGACTCTGAACTTCATCACTTGTTATGACCTCCGCACCTTTAGCCACTCTTCGTTTTTTTACCTTTTCAGTAGGATTTGATTGTTTAACCGTTGCCAACAGTAATTCTTGGAAGTCTACAGGTTTTTCTACTTGGTTTTCTGTATATATGCCAGGGGGACCTGGCTGTGGCAAGTGGCTTTGATTGCTATTCAATACCTGATCAGGATTACATTGTTGGTTTTCTACGTTTATGCCAGAGGGACCTGGCTGTGGCAAGTGACTTTGATTGTTATTCAATACCTGATCAGGATTACGTTGTTGGTCCGCCCATCTCTTGTATGCTGCAGGATCATATTTCTCTTTGGTAACTACGTTAGAGTCAAAGGGGTGAATGCCAGCTTTTTTAAAACCGTTGCGAATTATCTCAGGGTCTGTTTCTTTCCAAATTTTGCCTACTAATGAACTAAACTTCTTTTTGGGTAGCTTTCTTCCCTCATTATGCCTCTGCCATTGAACAAGTGTTTGATCCCACTTTACTTTTAGTGACTTAAAAACGCTTAAATCTAGGGGCTGTAAAATATGGGATGAATGGGGTGGAAGTTTCATGATTGTTACTCTATTATCGCGAGCAACTTGGATTAGTCTTTCATCGACGTGAGACACGTGACCGTCATATATAAGTAAGACTGGACGATCAGGTCCTAATACTTCCAATAAGGTTTTTTTGAAGTAATTTAAGAACAGTTCGGATTCCATCCACCCATTGGCAGTCACGGCATATGAAGTCCCTGGGTATTCTTCTGAAGGAGAAGCAACCCAGTCATCCCACATATTTTTTGCTTTAAAAACGATCAATGGGGCAGCTTTAAATCCGTCAGCGCTAACAGCCATCAATACAGTGGTATTTTCCCTTCCAGATCCTGCAGTTGTTCGCGATGAAGGAGCTCCCCGTTTTCCGACCACTTAGTCTTAGAGGGATCCAGACAGAAGCTTGTTTCATCTAGGTTCCAAATTTGACGAGGTTTGTTGTGTAAACTAAGTTCGTCTAACTGTTTCTTCAAGAGGTCGAAATAGTTATTTATAATAAAAGGATCCAAACACTTTTTTCTTGCGTATTCCACAGACTGGGGTTTTTTTATTGACAAATTATGTCTCTTGGAAAAACCCAAAAACCAATCTTCACCCGGTCGCCCATTCTTAAAAGGTGTTTTAAGGTTATTTCTAGTAACATATTGCTCTACAATACTGAAAATGTCACGTCGTGTCAATCCCCACCCCTATTTTTCCATCGCGATCAAACATTCTGCGAGTTTAGCTTCTTCATTAACAGGAATTGCCGTTGATCTCCCCATAGTTGAACTTTTCTTGCCTCTAATTCCCCGCCTGTGGTAATTAAGTGTCATCTGGGGGATACCGTATTTCTTATGAGCACCGTATTGGGTACTCACTCCCCTACGTATTTCTTCCAATGCTCTCTGAAGGGTGGTCTCATCGTAGGTTGAACGTTTGTTGGATTTTTTTTTGTAACAACGTACCATGGTTTTATAGAACATAATAGAAACGCATTATTGTTCCATTTATTTGTCAGGGGTAAGTGTGTAGTATACTACACACTTGCCCGTACTATTTACTACACACTTGCACAAACATGAGGTTTCTGCGGGGCAACTTGTTTAGTAATTAAAATTTTGATGTTAGATTTAAAAAAAACAAAAATATATGCAAAACTAATAAATTACTTACTTTTTTAACTTGCTATATCGATTTAATTGATTAAATCACCTTGCTTTTCAAGATGACGGCTGATTAAAAATTATTAACCAAATTGTGTTCAATGCCCACACTGTCAAGTATTTTCTTTAATTACCACTGCTTGTCTAATAATAATTTGAACTCTGGCATTCTTCATTAGAACGTGGCATAACATGTAGTTTTACTACCTGCTCATAGATGGAGCCACAATAAACCACCGAATTTAAATTATGACGCCCCTACACACTTACCCCAAATACACACTAACCCCACCTTACTATATTTTATTAATTACTAATTATGACTATTCCTATACAAATTTGTATTTGCCTGAAAGGAAAATAAAGATTATTATTATTATTATTATTATGATTATTATTATTATTATTATTATTATTATTATTATGATTATTATTATTATTATTATTATTATTATTATTATTATTATTATTATTATTATTATTATTATTATTATTATTATTATGTATCTCGATTTGCATCACGATATCAAGTGTTCTCCACAATAACTTAATTGAACATCAACTCGAATCCGAAAGTGAATCAAATTCATCTGAAGAACTTAGTTTTAGCCAGTGCACCGGGATAATTCCCATCCTGTCGAAAATATTTATATTAAACAAGTAACAATATTACTCTTGACTGAGAGGATACATTATGTTGTTCACAATCGCGTCTACAGGCAAACATCTGAAGAGAAGGGTACTTTGACATTGTCGATTTTATATAAAGATTCATTCAAATGAAGGATTCGAAGAGTTGGTAACGTCAGAGTACTGGTGAACGAAATATTGAAATATATCCTACATAAATAGTCAATCTGGACATACAAAATTTATATTGGATGGATATTTTTATGTGAAAAAATACCAGCGCAATGATGCGACATAGTGAAAATGTGAAGAACACAAGAATTCGTCATGTAGAGCGAGAGTGATAGAAAAGAACTGCATTTTTGTGAAACGTGACCATTTTCATGAAGGAAGATCTGATGAATTAGAAACAAGAAAAGTTCTTCAAGAAATCAGAGAGTTCGCCTCCACATCAAAGGAAGCACCAAAAGATAACTGAAATGTTTATTAAGAAAAATTCAATCTCTCGGACTGAAGGCAAAGTATGACACAGATGCAGAATTTTCATCAGCGCTGAAATTATGCAATGCTTTGGCATTTGTTCCAGAAATTATGGTCACAAGAGCATTTCATCTCTTATGCGTACGGAATTCCTTACCAGACGAAATTGAACAATGTGTTGTTCACTTCAGAGAAACTTGGATAGGAAAAACAACTCAGTTGTCAATTTCTCCACAACCACAAATTTCACATATAATCAAATGGAAAGCCAACGGAAAACTACTTTGACATTTCAATTCACATTTTGTCACTATGATGTCAAGGCTAACGTTATTATTGCTACAACAATGTTAGAATATTATTCTTTAACAAGTGATTGAATGAAATACACGCCAAATGCATAAGGCAGCAAGTTTGTAGAATATTTGTTCAATATCAAGAGCGAGAAGGTTACCATTCTGTTATCAAATTTGATTCAAGAATTGGCAAATTCTGTAAAGGTTGTGGGGAAACCATCATCCTTGAACTTCATTGATGGACTGAAGAAAGAACAATCTTTCAGTTGAAATTAGTAAAATCTTCTGCCGGCGATATTGCAGCCAAGGAAAAGAAATAAGAAGATTATATAGTTATTACATTTTTTGATAAAATTAATATTTTTGAGTAAATCAAATTCTATCTAAATGTTGTTCGGTCATTTTCAATTTCGTTCAATTGATTATTCGATCAAATAGTTTTCCATGTGTATCAATGATAGACATTATAGCAGTATGGACTGTGCATGAGAAAGAGTCATTTGCCGCCAGAGTAATGAACAAGGAGTAATATGGGGAAATCATCCCGACTGCGAGAATGTAATTAAGATCCCGAACACCGTTCGGTAGTCTCCAGAAATAAGTTATATATATTCTCCGATCCCTGGGTCATCCTCAGAATAGAAAATAAGATCCGGTGAGAATGCTGACAAGCAGAAGATAAGAGTCGAGAAGTGCTGACTTTGAATTTATATCGAACTTTATTTTTTATACCGTAAATAATCTTTTATACGGTAAATTATCTTGTTTACATGTATATCATATTTCACTTACCTAATTATTACCGTAAGATATCTTTTTCATTACTATGATTTTCTACCATACTTTATCTATTAGAATACTATAAAAACAATATGCATTTGTTGAGGTCAGGTCAGTTTTATACCAGCTATACGTTTAATTAAAACACATATAAAGGACTGAACATTTGTGTGATTGATGACTTGTTTATTTTGTGGAAATTCATGATCACTTTGATGAAACGAAAGAACACTCTTTTGTCTTATTTCCACTAGATTTTTATTGTTACGAACCGGTCGTAAAATGATTACTTTTACATAGTATGCCGACTTCTGTTTTTCACCCGAAGATCTTTCGTCTTTCGCACTGAAAAGTGAGAGCAGACTTTTTCTAGTTTTTCTACTAGTTGTTGGCTACTTGAGCCAACAAAGGACATCGATTTTCTATGAATAGGAAGATACCGATGAAGGAGCTCTTTTTTTCACTTTTTGCTATTGCTTGGTGAGTTTGTTCAAGCGTATGATTATTTTAACAAGTGAAATTCTTGCCTTAGTCTGTAATGTTCCGTCAGTTTCTCGAACTGTCCTGCAACCGTGTAATGTGCATCTAATTGGACGACCCTATTTTTCACTTCTCTTTATTCGAATCTCGATTTTGCGAACTTTAGTACCCCGATAAACTGCATTTGGTCAGTTTATCCTAGACTAGTCGAAGTGCCTAACTAGCCGTGTGGCGTGATCATAACCGTTTTTTGATGCAAAAATATTAGTCAAGTAGGTATCCGAAAATCAAATCACATCTGTGTTAGGCACAGATACACCGAACCTTAATATATACCGTGTGTTTAAAAAAAAAGTTTAAATTATTTCGGGTTCGAATCAACCCAATTTAAAATATAAAAATGAACGCACCGAAACTGTATGTAGCTACTGGGGAAAATCAATTAGAAGTACTTCAGGCAGTTGTTGAAAACTCTAGAAGATCCACCCAAGACATTTCTAGTTATACGGGTTTAAAACAAAGCTCTGTTAGGAAGATTTAAAAAAAAATGAATATCATCCCTATAAGCTTATGTTTATTTGCACATTTCAAGAACGAGACTATAAATTACGGTATGACTTCTGCATGTGAAATCGAAGACAAAGAAGATCAACATGATTTCCATAGATACATTATTTTTGAAGACGAATCTACGTTCACAACGAATGGAGTTGTCTCTTCCCGAAATTGTAGGTGGTAGTCGGACAAAAATCCAAATTCTGTCATTGACAATAAAAACCAATATTATCAAAAAACAAATTTATGGTGTGGTATTTTCAACAACAAATTAATACAGTCGGTTTTTTTGCCACAACCCAACTGGTTATACCTATTTACAGTTTTTGGAAAACGAACTAACGGACAATATGAACTTACAAGAAGGACATAAATTATAGTCTGTACATGATGGATGTCCTGCTCTTTCTACTAGAATTGTTTCAGAATGGTTAAATGGGAGATTTGGTAATAAATGGTTAGGACGAAACACTGATCCGCGGAGACCTCTTCGTTCTCCAGATCTCACCCCATTAAATTTTTTATGGGGATATTTAAAGCAAAAGGTTTAGAAGGATCTACCATTTAATAATGCTGGGGAGTTTGAAAATTCGATACGATTTCATTGCAGAAATATTCCAGCAAGTGTGTTGCGATCTACTCTTTGTGAATTTTATGCTCGGACAATAATATGCATCGAACGAGAAGGTGGATATACAGAGACACGTCAATAATAATTTTTTCACACATTTGATAATGGTTAGGTTGTAATAAAAATAAGCCGATGAAAATTGTCAAAATCATCAGCACCTCTTTCAAATACAACTGAAAACATTGTATTATTCCTTTTTGATTATTTTGTTAATATTTATAAATAATAATAATGTTCACTTTCAACCCTCATTTGTTTTGTTTCTTGGGTATCCGCGATTATTTTAGAAGGATTTCATGTTTATCGATTAATTTCTATAGCTTCTTCATAAACATTTCAAATACAAAATGTTCTATTCAAATGGGAGTTTTGGAATATGAATGTTATCATTACTAATGTTTCAATGTTGAAAATATGGTTTGCGAAATTTTAAAGTTTTGTTGAATATCGTTGCAACAAACATGAACTTTGTGATTCACTAAAAAAATTTAAATTCAAGTTATTTGCACAAATATGCTTGAATTTGAACAAAGTTTTCCTCAACTGATTTTGTAATGATTACCTCAAGAAAGTGTTTAGGGTGATTATAAAACAAGGGTACCCTTGAGCAATTTTTATATTTTTTGATACCCTATATGCTGTTTGACTTGCAACCATTCTAAGTGCATTCTAAGACCACACCATGTATACTTACAGTGGCCGATCATGACGTTCAGCAGACTGAGGCGCAACTGACTTCAGCGCCCCTTTCCTTCTAATATGCCTACCCAGGAGGCCATATATTTAAAAAACAAAGACAGTTTTTCTGGAATATCGTTTTTGATACGAATTCATTACATAAAATTTGAAAAATAAAAATAAAATTCTGCTGTCAACAATAATAAAAGAAAGAAAACAAGACAAAATATTTCATAAAAAATAAATTAAAAATGTGTATCACACAAAAGGCTCTGAATATAAACTTTTCTGGCCTTATTTTTGCAAAATCATCTATCACATCATCGAAGTTCAGTTTTTCCATGACTTCCCTTTCGATAAAAAGAACTGAAAGGGATTTAAAATTTTCTTGAGATAAACTATTTCGCTGATAATTTTTTATTCGTTTGAGAACGGAAAATGATCTCTCTCCACTTGCGTTACAAATGGGTATGGTTAAAAATATTTTCAAAATATCTTCAACGTTGGGAAACTTTGAAGATAGACGGTCTATGATTAATTTGTACATATCTTCGGGATTCGACAAATTCATTTCCTCCGCCAAAAACCTTTGCAATTGAATAATTCTTCTTTGAAAAGGGATGTATCAATGTCATCTTTGTACAATTCGAGCAATCTGTCTATGCACAAGTCTCTTTCCACTGTAAAAATCTTGGTATCAAAAATGAATTTGAAGTGTGCCAGAATTTCATTGTATGCTTCAGCTCGTTTTTTCATCTCAACTATCAGAACGTCGCAGACAATATTAAATACATTTACGACGAATGATTTTCTGCCACAAAAAGTTGTCTCGTCCTGTCTCGTCCTGTTTCTCTCATCTTGAAATGTCCTAGTTTCTGTCAGTGTCCCAGCCTCCTCTTCGATGATTTCGAAATTATTTCTGGTGTGTATTATGTGGTCTGTTAAATATTTCAGCAAAGCAACTCCATTAAAAAGATTTGTATGAATGACCCTTGATTGGAGTTAAACTTGTATTAGTTGTAGTGGGACTAGTGGACGAGTAACAAGCGCAAACTTTTCACTACATCCAATGCAGGCACCAGCAGTGCAGCCAGGATAGGTCGTTGGCTAGTTGTCACCGTTTTTATTAGAGTTCAATTAGAAGGCGCGAAGGTTTTATTCTATGAATGCTCAGTATGGAAATATTTACTTTGTTTTGCCCTGTTTGGCGCCCCCCGCATGAAAAAATACGAGGCGCGCGCCTCGTGCGTCTCACCCATGATCCGCCACTGTATTCTTATATATTTATTTAAGAATACATATCGATACCTGATATGAAGAACATTGTAAGTTAAGTAACAATATTTTTCAACTATACCAGGAAAAGTTTCGTCGAAGTGTAAGCTTCATTTTGATATAAGAATCATCATTGTATCTGGAATGAATCCGATAAAATTTAGCAAAATAGTTTCATTGTAATAGGAGATTTCTACCCACCTTATATATAAAAACGTAGTATCCCAAATTACAATATGGGACAATATGAAATACTTAATTGGTTTTGTTTTATATAAAAAAAACATTGGAATGTCCGATAAAATGTTATTCTGGAAAAATTGAATATTTTTCCCATTATGAATTCATTGTAAGTTGTGATACAATGATATTCTGGGTGAAAATTCCCCATAACGTTGAGAAAAATATCGTTATAAGTTGTGTTGCTATGTTTTTCTACTCAAGACTTGAAATTTGAGTAACCTGTCATTGAATGAAGTGGAGTTACAATGTTTTAGCATCAATTTCAAAGTAAGTGCGTATACAGGATCTGCCATTTGGAAGGGGTTTGTTTTGAACTTTTACCTAGATGCAGCATGCTGTATGAACTTGTAAATAGTGCCACAAGAACTTTTCTAAAGTTTGAAAGTACTGATTTTTTTTGTTGGGAGTGAAGTTTTTCAAAAAATCATTCAACTTCTGAGATTCATCACTAATAATTATTCAGGGGGTGAGATAATTACCACCGTTACTCAAGGACCCAAGAACTTTCTTACATTTTACCGAAACTGAAAACGAGTGATCTGTAAAAAATTATAATCATGGAATGAAACTTCTGAATTCAGCATTACAGACATAAGATTCAACTAATGGTATACGTTAGTTAACATTATTTTCTGCATTAATATCCTCATGAGGAGATTATTGTTTAGGCAGAAATTTCGAAAAGTGGGGAGAGTAAATATCAGAACGGCTTGGAAATTTATTTCCAACAACATTCTATGAAAATTATAGTTATGATTTGAATTGGCAAGTATTTCAGGATTTGAGGAACTACGATGAAAAAATAAATTTCAATTAGAATGTATTTTATCGCTGCTAGCATAGCCGACATTTCTGCAGTGTATATTGAAGCTTCACTAGGAAGTCTGCATGTGTGAAAATAAGTTGTGTTAGAATGATATAGAACGCGAAACCTGTTACATCTGAAGTTTTTGATCCATCTGTATAAATATAATCGGCATTGGGCCAACGACTATTAATCTGCTCCATGAATTCCTCGTTACAGTGAATCTTTCTTTCTTCGATGTAGTGAACCTTCATAGAATTAGACATCAATTCGTAACGTTCCTTGAAATATGGTAGGTTATTTGATTTCTGGATCAAATCTGCAAATGTCGATGCTCCAGTGAAGCTCTCTACTAATAAACACATTTTTTTATTATTCCAATATTGATGAGTAAGCGTGAGAACTGTTAGGTCATGAAGGCTGTAGAGAAGCAAGCTTTTTTGCTAACTTCTTCGTGACATACTTGTCACTCAGAAATTGTCGTCTGAGGTCCAGAGGCTGTTCTCTGGATTCTACCTCTAAGATAGATATTGGTGTTGATGTCAAATATACCATGCAAATCCTAGTGCACTCATTTTAAACTTAAATTTTATTCAAATCTGAATTAGTGGCATTGCCGTATAAAACATGCACTGCCATAATCCAAGATCGATTGAAGAAAGGAATGAAATGAATATAGAATTAAGACGATGTTAGGTTAGGTTAGGTTAGG
This sequence comes from Chrysolina haemoptera, assembly GCA_958298965.1. Classification (NCBI taxonomy): domain Eukaryota; kingdom Metazoa; phylum Arthropoda; class Insecta; order Coleoptera; family Chrysomelidae; genus Chrysolina; species Chrysolina haemoptera. The sequence goes on along the minus strand of OY282600.1, from coordinate 13,530,849 downwards.
TTAGTATAGCAGAAAGCTCTGAGGATATTTAATGTATTTCACATTTTTACGACTGAACCTGTCTAAAATGATTCTCAAATATCTAACTGATGTGTGGGATTGAGAACTTCCAGAGAATAATTTGTATACGTTCTGGGGATATTGGTCATCTTCTAGTGAAAATGCAGACTTCTGAATTATTATCCGAAAAAGTCAAACCGTTTGAGTACATTCAGAATTTTGTGTGTTCCAGTGAGATTTTGAATCGATTTTTCCAGCGATAAAGTTTGAGTGTATATGCAGATATCATCAGCGTATTATGTGTGAACTGCGATTCAAAAATTTTTCTAGTTTTATTATTATTATATATGACAATGAATATTTATTTCGGTAAGCTTAGAGAACAGAAGGTGAAGATTTACATTGTCATAAGCTGATTGGATATCTAGAAAAATTACTGATGTTCTTTTATTTTCAGTGAGTCCTAATTGAATATCCATGGCCAGCTGAGAGACTGCATCTACGGTAAACTGACCTTTTCTGAATCTATATTGTGATGAGGGAAGCATTGAGTTGTATTATAACCGATGTTTCAATCTATTTTCCAACATTCTCTCGAAGGTTTTCCGTAAACACGAACCCAGAAAGATTCTACGATGAGTGTGTTCGTGATCATTTTTAATAAATCACTTATTGACAAACGTCTTTCACTTTGTTCAAAAGTTCTACTAGCTAAGGCTTTCATTTTCTTATATTCTAACAAGTTATAGCGATTTGGGTTCTGTCTGAAACGAAAAAAAAAGCTCCTTTTCTATCTCTTGCAGGTGTATCACATTCTAGATTCCACCATGGCTTGGGGATGTGTCGAGTGGATCTCCTGGATTTTGTATTCTTGGGAATAGAGTTCGATACGGCCTGATTAATATTTTCTGTGAATTGCTGATAATTTTCAGCTTGCTCCATGGTATTCATTATCGCCTGCTATTGTGAAGAATTAGCTTTTCTCAAATTCCATACTTTGTGTGTTTTCTCCACAGCCTCTGGGAATTTGCAATTGCTCTCTATAATAATTGGTAGGTGATCCAAGAAAATAGATGACATATCTCTGGGGAGCATAGAGTTATATCAATAGCAATATTCTTCCGATTCGTAGTTAGAGTTCTAGATCCATCATTTGAATAAACTAAGTTGCTTTCCTCGATTGTATCAAGTAAGTTACTTCCATATGTACCATCAAATTTGTTGCCTCAAACAATATGATGAGCGTTGACGTCTCCCGCTATAAGATATGGTTTTGGAATGTTATTAAAAAAATGTATCCCTCTCGGAAATGAATACAAGTTTGGGGTTTCACATTGAGTGAGACGAAAAATATTTTTTTGTTTGGAAGAATATTAGCTGATATACCAGTTGCCATGATATTATTTGAGTTTGGAATATGAATATCATTGTATGTAATGTGTGTTTTAATCACCACCTTTGCCATCATCTCTTTCTTTTCTTATACAGTTAAAACTCTTGAAATTATAATAACTTTGTGATTTGAACCATGTCTCAAAAAGAAAAGCGATAGAAATACAATTTTGTTCAAGAAGATATTCCAAATTTTCTTTATTCATTTTCGGAACGATAATTCCACTGACAAAATTTTATTTTGATATTCATATATGCGAGTTTGATGATACATCAACCGCTTACTGACCATGTTTTGAAGGTCTGATTTATGAATGTCAAAATTGTTGTAGGATTTCATTATATTCAACACATAGGTAACTTATTCTGAAATTAGTGATTTGATCAATATTTGAGGTACTCGTGTTCAAATTTTGCGTCCAAGCAGACTTTTTTAAAATGCCCCCCTCTTCATTTGGTAATGAAATGGGAAATAGGATATCTTTATGAGCATTCCTAATTGGGTCTGGGCTATTTGGTCTTATTCGTTTTAAATCAATTGGTTGGGAGGGTTTAATTTGAGTTATTTCAATTATGTTTTGGGTTGGTCTGACTTGTGGAGTAATTGCTGGAAAGGGGTGTTGTATTTGGACGAATTGCTGATTGGAAGGGATTGAAACTGAAAATGGTCTTTAGTAGATCACTGTTTGTATTGGACAACGTATTTGCGTAAGAGACTTTTGGAATTTTTTGACATGCGTCATGGAACTTTAAATTAAGAGTTGATATTGCCTCCTTTATTTGTTTTTGTTTTGTAAACTCAGGACATTTCTTCGTATTAGTGGAAAGGTGTTTTCCGTTGCAGTAAAAGCATTTGATTTCGGGAGAAATTTGTTGGCATTCTGTGGAGCTATGTTTTCAAAAATCACACGGCACAAAATGTGAAATATACAGCACAAATTGGAACAAAATAAGCACAAAATAACATTAAAATATCAAAATTTCCATTTATGGATCACTAGTTAGGTTACAGACACAGCAATCTGTCACCCAAATTCATGAATATCATGTATATCATCCACATACACCACGTTTTTATTTCGGCGGTATTCTATCCCTAAAGCGATCGCCGCAATTTTCTCAACTCGCTTGCTCGAAAAAATGACAATGGTTCGTTTACACATAGCTAAGGATGAATTTCTTTTCGAAAGGCAGCTTCAACAAGAATCGTTGGAGGCGTTTGGTGGTTCTTCACGTTGATCATGATATCATCCTATACAGCCAATTTGGCAGCATTTCTTACCGTTGAACGAATGATCACCCCCATTGAAAATGCCGAGGATCTTGCTGGCCAAACGGAGATTTCATATGGGACGCTAGAAAGTGGATCAACAATGACATTTTTCAGAGTAAGTTACATTTACTTCATTTGACATTCACTAGAAGTGTTTCTTTTATTAATTTCACATACTGAAGTGAGTAGAACATTTTGATATAGGACCAATACAACATACTTGGAAGAGAGAAATATCGGTGTATTTGACAATACCCCTTTGAAACTATTAGTAGTCAGAGAGAAAAAATAATATATATTTATGTATGCTATTATTCGAGGAATATACGAATATGTAATATACACTGACTTGTTTATATGATATGAAGGCATGCGATATTTTTTTCTTAATTTCGAGTTTAAAACTCGAAATTAAGCTTCGTCCAAAAAGACCCAATTGCAAATGCTTATTGTAATTAAACAGTAGATTATTATTGATTTGGTAGGGCAAGACCACCTGCTGATGCGTTTTGAGGTTCTTGCCTCTCGGTAACAGGGTATGTAGGACAATATTGAAGTCATCGTGCTGCAGCCCATTGAGTTATAATCCTCTCTATAACGGATATTTAATAATAATAATAGATATCATTGTTCAAGACTGCCTTAACATACAGTAGTACAGTTTTTCATTGTTCTAGAACATTATTTCATCACAAATGAATAAGCAGCGACTCACAATAAATTCAGTTGCAATGCCACCCGTGGTAAAAAATAAAAAACATTCCTCGGTAGCAAAGACTCCAGGAAGTGAACAGCGTTCAAGGATTTTTGCTGGAGAATATCAAATAAATGAAATAGTAAAATCAACAATGTCGAAAATATTTCCTAAATGTGGAAACAACTACTTGCCTGGCTAATACCACGACGTACATTGAACTATATCTGACAGATATTTGTGCAACGTTCTTCCAAGAAGGCCCAATTGTAAATGCCTATTATAATTTAACAGTAGATTATCCTTCATTTGGCTGGAGAAGACCACAGCAGACGCGTTTGGACTGTTCCGAGGTTCTTGCCTCTCGTTAGTGACAGGATAGGTCGGACAACATTTAAGTCGTCCTGCCCCAGCCCAATGAATTATAACCCACTGCATAAATATTTTTTCTTCACAAATGAATATGCAGCGACTTACAGTAAAGTCAGTCGCATCGCCACCCGCGGGGAAAACACAAAAAGCATTCCTCCGTAGCGAAGACTCCAGGAAGTGAACAGAGTTCAAGAATTTTTGCCCGAGAGTATCAAATAAATGAATACCTCAGGAAGAGACACATTTTGCCTCAAATAGCGATTTCCATGTCAGCTTTCAGCTGCCGGGCTATGCTATCACATGGCATATTTGTAGTGGGGAAGAACGTGTCGGGTCAGGAGATATTATTACTTTCATAAACCATAGACAGGCCAGCAACGTGAGTAGCCCGAACCTAAAGAACGCTCTCCTAAAAATTATTGCCAAAGTGACTTAGCAGGTTCTTTTTCGGAGATCTTCAAATGAAATAGTAAAATCGACAATTTCGAAGTAGGTACCCTTCTCTCCAAATATTTCCATATTTGTGGAAAATTTGTGGCAAAGATCTGACAAAAAACAATAATATCTGTCAGATGTAGTTCAATGTCCGTCGGGGTATTACCCAGGGAAGTAGATGTTTTATGTCTGATGTTTGCCTCATATATTTCGCATGGTGGAAATATTTGGAGAAAAGCTAAGGTACTTCGACATTGCCAATTTTACTATTTCATTTATTTGATACTCTCCAGCAAAAATCCTTGAACGCTGTTAACTTCCTGGAGTCTTTGCTACCAAGGAATGTTTTTTGTTTTTTTTTTCGCGGTTGTCGTTGCGACTGAATTTACTGTGAGTCGCTGCTTATTCATTTCTGATGAAATAATGTTCTAGAGCAATGAAAAACTGTACTACTGTATGTCGAGGCACTCTTGAAAAATTAAATTTATTAGTATTATCAAATATAAGTTATACAGTGGATTGAAACTCATTGGGCTGGGGGACGATGACTTCAATGTTGTCCGACCTACCCTGTCACTGACGAGAGGCAAGAACATCAAAACGCGGCAGCAGGTGGTCTTGCCCAACGAAATCAATGATAATCTACTGTTTAATTACCATAAGGATTTGCAATTGTGTCTTCTTGCAAGAAGGTTGCAAAAATATCTGTAAAATGTAGTTTAATGTCCGTCGTGGTATTAGCCAAGGAAGTAGTTGTGTTCGCCTCATATTTTCCACATGTTGAAAATATTCGGAGTAAAGGGTACTTTGACATTGTCGATTTCACTATTTAATAAAAAAAAAAAAAATATCGCATGTCCGCTCTACGCCTTCGTAATATGAACTGTTATGATGTGGTGGAAAATCCTATAGTTAGAGTGCCCATCGGCAAAAATTTTACTGATAGATACTCCTAACTACGGTACGAAACTCTAGATGGTGATTTGTCAGGTTGTTTTGAGAAAAAAGTTCGTATGAACATATGTCCGGAGTTGCTTCGTTTCTGAGATACAGGGCGTTTAAAAAAAACTTCAACGAGGTAGGTACTTAAAAACTCCATAAACCTGAAGAAAGAAATGACTCACAAAATTGTCAATTTAAACCTTCCATCGCCTTCCGAGTGCATTTTAGAACTATCTGCCACTCGTCTAGATGTATTATACAGTGCGGCTTTTTATAGTCCCCCCCCCTGTTAACTTTTGAACGGTTTGACGTAGAGCGATAAAAAAAAACCGTTTCGAGGGTTTCACCGATACTACCTTTTGAAATATAACGCATTGTGATTGCTCGATAGATGGCGCGGGGGGGCACAAAAACCTAAATTTTTTAAACGGCATGGGGGGTCGAGTGACACATCGTTGAAAAGAGAATTGGATTCTCTTTTCAACCATCAAATTTTTTTTTAAATTTCGTTAATATGTTTTTTCACAATAAGCATTTGAATTGTCAATGTAACAAAAAGAAAACAAACTATTATAACATGTAGTATTTAAATAATTAGAAGCAAAATTGTTGTCAATTAACGAAACAGGTGTTTGAAATGTCCACCTAATACTTCTTGACAATAAAAAATTCGATTCACAAATTCCTGCCGAACATTATTCAACATGTCTGCAGTTATACCAGCACAAACCCGTGTTATTCGTTCTTTAAGTTCTTCCAAAGAGTTGGATTGTTGCTCATACACTTTGGATTTGACGTATCCCCACAGAAAGAAGTCACAAGGTGTAAGGTCTGGTGATCGTGCCGGCCATTCGATTGGTCCACGACGTCCAATCCATCTCATAGGGTATGTTACATCCAAATACTCTCGAACTTGACGTTGGAAGTGAGGAGGGGCCCCATCTTGCTGGAATGTGATGTGTTCCTGAAATTCGTTCTCATTTTCTTCTAATATTCCAAGTATGAGTGGTTCAACCGTATCTCTTAGTAAATCCAGGTACAAATTACCGTCTGAGTTTTCTTCCAGAAATAAGGGACCTTCAATATGGTCTCCCAGAATTCCAGCCCACACATTTACTTTCTGCGGGAACTGTGTGTGACCTTCTTGAAAGATATGGGGATTTATATCACTCCAGTATCCCACATTTTGTGTATTCACATTTCGTTCAAAAAAAAGGTACTTTCATCTGAAAAACAAATATTCCTAATGTAATTGGGGTTCCTAGCTATCTTTTCCTCCATAATTTCACAAAGTTCCATTCTTCGGTCTGGGTCGTCTTCTGTGAGTTGGTGTAACATTACTAATTTGTATGGATGGAACTTGTGTTTCTTCAAATATTTTTTTACTGTAGCTGTTGAGACCCCAATCGTACTTGCTACACGAGAGGTACTTTGTTGCGGATTTACCACCATTTCGGCAATTATCGAAACCTTTGTCTCTTCCGGAATTGATTTTCGACCAGTTCCACCTTTCCTAACTAATTAATTATTGTCATTTAAACAAATCCAATAAATAGTCCTTTTGTAGTACCTGTTACTACTTTTGTCATTAAAAATAAATGAAATGGGTATAATTTCGATATCCTAATACCTAATTAAGCTTTGAAAGGAATTCAAAATGAATAATTATTAATGTTGTGAATTGTCTTTATTGACCGTATTTCGTGGTATTGATTGCAATTGTGAATCACTAGAACAATTAAGGTATTTTTCTTCAAACATTATTATTTTATTACCACCCAAAATATTTTCCGTCCCATTATTTCACATCAAACCCTTCAAAAGTTATTGAGGTAAGGTAAGGAAACGAATTCAGATCCGCTCTTACACTTGACACTTCAAATGCTTATTGTGAAAAAACGTGTCAACGAAATAAAAAAAAAATTAGATGGTTGAAAAGAGAATAAAATCAAAATGAACAAAACATTTACAACTGTGCAGAATTCATGAATCTATCACCAGAGAAAAAGTTTGACAATGCAAAGTCACTCAAATTGTGCACAAACTGTTTGAAACAGGGTCACTTTTTTTTAGTTGCAGGCAAATTGCATGCAAGAAATGTAACAAAAAACACCATACACTCTTACATAATGAAAATAAAGCAACTGACAAAAATATAGAGCAACCATCAAATTCGTCTGAAAGTACAAAGACGGAGCCTGTCACAAATAGTCTGGTTTTGGCTAATTTCAAAGAAACTAAACAAATTCTCTTGTCCACGATGTTGGTTAACGTTTCAGACATAAATGATAAAATTCATACTGTAAGGGCACTGTTAGACTGTGGTTCACAGAGCTTATTCATACCCGATCGCTTCTGCGAGTCCCTAAAAATCGAAAAGCACTTGGTAAACATATCTGTTTCAGGAATAAATCGTACATCATCAAGTATACAATATAAGTGCAAAATACACATACAATCGCCCATTAATGCATATGAGAACCATCTTAATTGTTTTGTTATACCAGAAATTACAGGTTTTATTCCAGACATCCCAATCAACATTTCTGAATTGAAACTTCCTACATATTTGAAACTAGCTGATCCATCTTTCCATAGACCACAAAAAATTGACATTTTGATAGGAAATGATTTATTTTGGAGCATTTTATGCCAAGGTCAATACAGTTTAGGTAAAAATAAACCAATTATTCAAAATACAGTTTTTGGGTGGATTGTAGCAGGACCATACTTGGCTCAAAACATTTCAAATTCACTTAATTGTAATTTCGTAATAAATTTACATATTATTCAAGAAGATCTTCGTAAATTTTGGGAGCTCGAAGAAGTCTCTAATCCTAATGTGCCAATCTTTTCAAAGGAAGAAATGTCATGCGAAAAACATTTTCACGAAAATACATTTCGTGATAAAACATCAGGTAGGTTTGTTGTAACATTACCTTTGAAAGCTCCTGTCGATAGTTTGGGTGAATCATTTGAGTTGTCAAGAAAAAGATTTCTCAATTTAGAGCGTAAAAAATCAGGTGTAGCTGATGATTTTCAAAGTCAATCAAAAACACAACCCAAGTCATATTTCATGCCACATCATGGCGTATTGCGAGAAAATTCTTTAACAACCCGCTTGAGAGTGGTATTTGATTGTTCAATGCCAACTTCTAGTGGCTTATCATTGAATAACATTCAAACGAATGGATCTTCTTAACAGAGTGAACTCATTGAAATATTAGAGATTTCGGTGTCACACTTACGTTGTTAGCGGTGACGCCGAAAAAATGTTTCGTCAGATAGTTGTTAGAGGTGATCAAACATCTCTTCAGCGCATTTTATGGAGAAAAAACCCAAATGAGCCCTTGGAAATTTTCAATTTAAAAAGAGTCACATATGAAATGAAATGTGCATCATATCTAGCAATTGAATGTTTATATACACTGGGAGTTGAATATGAATCTATCAACGGAAAAATTGCTAAAATTATCAAGTCCGATTTTTACCTTGACGATCTTTTGACAGGATTTGAATCAAAAGAGGAAGCTGCTCAAACATGTCAAGAAATTTCTAAGTTACTGAAATCTGGTGGGTTTCCCATTCGAAAGTTTTATTCAAATGATCCAACAATTCTAAAAAATATTGAAAACGAATCGAACCTTTTTAGTGTCATTCATTTTGGAGAGAATGAAAATGCAAAAACATTAGGTTCGTCATGGTCACCTCATTCTGATACGTTATTGTACAATATTTCGCCTTTCATAAATACTGACAAGATCACTAAGAGGAGCATGCTTTCCGATATATCTCAGATATTCGATCCTTTAGGACTGCTCAGTCCATGCATTATAATTGCAAAAATTATGCTTCAAAAACTCTGGTTAGAACGATTGTCTTGGGACGATGTAGTACCATTTGAAGTTCAGAGATCTTACGTTGAATTTCGCAATCAATTACCCATTTTAAACAATTTAAACATTCATCGTCATCTAATAGTTAACAAAGTCAAAGCACTTGAACTTCATGGCTTCTGTGACAGTTCAGAAAACGCCTTTGGTGCGTGCATTTACCTTAAATCTATAAATGAGAATAATGAGCCATTTTGTAATCTCTTATGCGCTGAAAGCAAAGTTGCTCCAATCAAAGTAGTCACTATACCAAAACTAGAATTGTGTGGTGCGGTAGTACTATCCCGTTTAGCCAATAAGGTACTACATTCGTTGAATTTAAATTTAAATTACTGTTTTCTTTGGAGTGACTCTTCTATAGTACTTAGTTGGTTGAAACTGCCTGCTAATACTTTGAAACCATTTGTTATTAATAGGAGGTGTGACCTCTAATCAACTCATAGAATCAGATCTTTGGTGGCACGGTCCATCTTGGATCCTCCAGGAACGAAAAAATTGGCCAAACATGCAATTTCCTAGTTTAGATATTCCAGAAGTGAGAAAAACTGTAAAAACCTTGATGGTTAACAGGAAAAAGTTAAATTTATTAGAAAGGTTTTCTGATTTTCTAAAACTTCGAAGATGCGTTGCGTTCATATTTAGTTTCATTAAAAATTGCAAACTAAAACATGATAAACGTGTACGTGGAAAGCTAAATGTTGAAGAGCTCAATTTTGCTTGTGAATTCATTATTAAATCAGCACAGCAGGAATCTTTTCCTGTAGAACTCAGTTTCTTGTCAAAAAATAAGATTTTAGAGAAGAAAAGTAGAATAATAAACTTTCATCCATTTTTAGACAGTGACGGAATTCTGAGAGTTGGTGGACGACTGAAAAACTCAGATTTTTCGTATACTAAAAAACATCCAGCTATTCTCTCTTCCAATCACGCTGTGACAAAAATAATATTCGAATATTTCCACATAAACTTAATGCACTGTTTATTATCTAATATTCGAGAAGAGTATTGCGTCTTGAAAGGTCGACAGTTAGCCCGAAGTACTGTACATAAGTGTATTCGTTGTTTTCGACTTCGACCCAAACTAACTCAACCTATAATGGGAAATTTGCTTGCTCAGCGACTTACTCCAAATTGTAAATTAATAAAATGTTACATAAGCATTTTTGTTTGTTTTAGCACTAAAGTTGCTCATGTTGAACTTGTAACTGACTTGTCCAAAGAAACCTTTTTATTAGCATTGAAAAGATTTATTTCCAGAAGGGGTAGATCATCTCAGATAATGGTAGTAATTTTATAGCAGCAAACAATGATTTAAAAGAATTGAGTAACTTTTTAACTGTAAACACATCTTATTTAACAGACTCTTTGTCGAAAGATAACATGACGTGGACGTTCTCGCCACCCTATTCACCCCATTTTGGTGGTCTTTGGGAGCCCGGAGTGAAAACAATTAAACATCACATGAGACGTGTATTAGGAAACGCTCATTTGAACTATGAGGAATTGTATTCTGTGTCGGTTCAAATTGAGGCTATCATGAATTCCCGTCCTCTGTTCCCTCTGTCAAACGATCCAGATGATTGATCCCCCCTAACACCTGCCCACTTCCTCGTCGGAAGATCTTTGTCAACGATTCCAGGCCCAGATCTCTCAAACACACATATAAATCGTTTGAATAGATATGAACTTGTTCAAAAATTATCTCAACATTTGTGGGAAAGGTGGAACAAAGAATTCATTTCTTAACTACAGAAACGAACCAAATGGACTACAGGTAGCAAAGCAATTGATCACAACGCATTGGTATTGATCAAAGGAGACAAGGTGCCACCATTGAATGGGAAGCTGGGACGTATCACTGAAGTGCTACGTGGAAGTGATGGTGTAGCCCGGGTTTTTAAAATAAAAACTTCCAGTGGACTAATTACCCGTTCATTTGCAAAAATTTGTCCTTAACCACTTGGTGAATTAGACTGAAATGAACTTAACGAGTTAATCTTAGCCAAAAGAACTTATATTCCTTTTTTCATCCAGTTTATTATTCATTAATATGTATTCTAGTTGGCACAATTATGCCAAGGCCGGGGGTATGTTACGCCCTGTATTTTCAGTAACGAAATCCGCATGTTCACGCGATAGAAACACTTAGTTTTCAGTTGTTTGGTAACTACGTTATTGTAAAAAAAACATATATATTGATTGTTTCACTTCACTTAATCGAAAATGATCATTTTGAGTGGATTATTGAATGACATTTTTGGTGTTGAATTCAAATTTCTTAGTTGTTGAGCATATTGGTTTAAACGTACGCATTGGAGAGGTTGTCCTTGGTGTATTGATGGTGTGTGGGTAGTTCTGGTGGGAGTTCCATTCGTGAAATTTTGAAAATAATGAATATCTTCCTCCTGAACAACTGATAATAATTGTAATGCTTCATTGAGCGACTGAGGTCAAAGTCGTTCCATGGAAAAACGTTTTGAAATCAAGGATTTTAATGGATAATTATTTTGACAATACTGTTACAAACCTGACATTTGATAAAGACTTCTCCTCTTGTTCGAGATCGTTCGATGAAATGAATTTAAAAATCTAGAAGCACTAACTTTTGTTCTGGATCAATCGTCGAACATTCTTATTGTGTTCTATCGATTTCTCCATTTTTATAGAACTTTATTTATATATAAAAGCAATGCATTTGTGAGATGGAGTTAGTTACCTTGGATACAAGTATTTTGGTATCAGATCTTCAGTTTTGACAGTGACGTGTTGTCAAGTGAAGTTTCGATAATAAAGGCAAGTCCACACTAGTGTACACTTATTTTTGAACCCGAAGACACAACAATACCATCACAAATCGAAATGTACGTATAACGATCATTGTCATTGCTGTCGAACTGAGGTACACAATTCTATCTATATATTATGGCCCTTTCTTCCAAAAAGGCGCATTTGGCCACTAGAGGTACACAATTGAAGTAGGTACTGTGGTTTGAATTGTACAATTTCAACAAGATTTCCATCATTATATTGTCTTAAATATTTATATTATATACAAGTCAGCGGAGTCAGCTGGAGAACTATATTTAGCGATAAAAAAATCAGTTGAATCACCAACAGACATCCAGTTGTACTCACAAGAAATAAGTTGCGACTATGAGCATATTTCCATAAGAATCCTTTTTGAATCAGCTATTTTTGTCTTCATCAGGAAGTATTTCTTACGAATTTGAACTATTTTGTTTCAAATTTCAGTAATCCGTTGCTGGTGAAGTCATCTACGGGACTGAGTTTTCTGATCCTTCAGGAGCATCTCCGTATCAATCAATTTTAAAACTAGTCACCAACTGTTCGATTGTTGATACAAAAATTATCCTTTCGATACGAATCAATAATGGATATCCTGACTACGCCAAATAACGTATCGTACACAAATCTTTTTTTCAAAATCAATTCATTCAATACAACTAAAATTCATAGACAAATATCTTCACAATAACAAGAAGTCTGACTAACTGCTAATTGCCGAGAGACCACAAAACTCTGCCTTACCTCCTGTCAAGTTTCATGTATTCAGCATTTGCAAGCCTTCTGGAGGTAAAAAATGGTGAATTTTTTGAAATTGGATCATTCGAATACACGATGTTTTTCACTATATTTACGGATTTTCCCGATGTAATTTTCGCGAATTTGGCGATTTTTCTCTAGTCCCCACACCTATTTATCTCTCGTTATTTTTCATGTTCCAATTTTTTTAAATTCGGACACGATTCCTATCTACCCTTCAAGGGGGTCAGGGAGCCAATTTTTTTTTACTTCAGTCTGAATTCCTATGCGTTCTCTACCTTACTTTCGTGTGGGGTTATGGGGTTAAAATTCTTTTGAACTATATTATTTGACGGTCAGATATTTTTCACTATTTTTAGGGATTTTGTCAAGTTTGATTTCGCTAGTTTTTTGGAAAATGGCGGAGGGGCAAGCCCACGACCAATATTTATTTTGCAATAATTTTTAATGCCCGAACGCGTCGAAAACTTTTTATAACACTATTTCAGCAGCATCATTTCACCCAAACTAACTAACACACATAAGTACACACACGCTAACATTTTAAGTAGAATTGAAGCCTTTTAATAATCAATAAAATTACTCAGTTTTTCTGGATTTATCGTTTTAGTGGTGATAATGAAGCATATTTTTTATGTGATACTGACTTTCTTCTATCATATTATTTATCAGTTCACTTTTCACAGGATTCGATGATTGAAACTTACAAGAAAATGTGGAGATTTATGGAAAACCGAAAACCATCCGTATTCATGCCAACCTACGAAAAAGGTATTCAGAGGGTCCTCGAGGGAAATTATGCATTTCTCATGGAATCTACAATGCTTGACTTCATTGTTCAACGTGACTGTAACCTGACCCAAATTGGAGGGCTACTAGATTCTAAAGGATATGGAATTGCCACACCAAAGGGAAGCCCTTGGAAAGATAAGATATCTCTTGTCATTTTGGAATTACAGGAGAAAGGTGAAATTCAAATATTATACAACAAATGGTGGAGAAATTCAGGAAAAACGTGTGAGAAGAATGAAAAGAAAAAGGGATCTAAAGCTAATTCACTAGGAGTGGATAGTATTGGAGGCGTTTTCGTGATTCTTCTTTGTGGACTAGGTTTTGCAGTTTTAATTGCAATTTTAGAGTTTTTTTACAACTCTGAAAAATATAAGAAGGTAAATTACTCATATCATCTTATATTATATTGTCAAATTCATAAGAAGTTATATCGAACACCTGGGAAAACATTACCATCAAGTAGCCACCATATACAGTGCGCATCATAAGTGTTTCACCCCTATGTATCTCGTCACTGGACTCTTGTTAGAAAAATTGCCGAGACACGTCGATTATGCTATTTCTACAATGTACATTTTTGCATGAATATTTTGCAAAATCCTAGCTATTTGAAACACATTTGTTTCAGAGATGGAGGCTACTTTTTTTTTAAAGGTCACGTGCATAGACAAAATGTGAGGTACTGGTCCAATGAAAAAATTAGAATTTTTCGCGAAACTTATATCCAGTTTCCACAAAAAATTAATGTGAAGGCAGGAATACTGGGTGACCACATTATAGGTCCATTATTCATTGAGGAAAATCTGACTGGTGCCCCTTTATTTAGAAATTCTGGAAACAGTGATAGATCCACTGATAGTGGCAACTATCGAAAATAATGTAGACGAATTTGACGTGGAAATTGTTCTGCAACAGGATGGAGCTCCTCCTCATTTTGAAGTTGGTGTGAGGAATTAATTGAATACTGTTTATGCAGGACGATGGATCGGGCACCGAGAATCTGTGGAATGGCCTCCAAGATCACCAGATTCAACTCCTTCAGATTTATTCCTATGGGGTTACCTAAAATCTAAAGTATACGAGACTCAGTGTCACTCTATTCAGGAGTTGTGAGCGCGGATTACGGAAGTGTGTGCAATAATTACTCGAGAAACTCTGCGTCAGAACTGAAACTCAAACTAGACCCTATTTTAGCCAGAAGGTCAACGGGGAACATTTGAAACATTCATTGTAAAAACAGAAAAGGTTAGTGTTAGTTTTGTTGCCTTCCTGTTCGTGCTGTTTTGTTATTTTTAAACACTAAAAAATCAACACGTAATGAAGCAAATTTCAAATTCTTTGCACGGTATAATAGTGAACAAAAACCCCTTTCAAATGAGCCATCACCTACCACCCCCTGCTAATTGAATTTTTCGAAAGGATTTCTCCCTTCCAGTAAGAGATGAAATCAGGGGTGAACTATTCATACAAAAATGTACATGGTGGAAATCAAAAATTGTCTCGGCGATTTTCTTAACAAGAGTCCAGTAACGAGTTAGATAGGGGAGGGGTAACACTTATGATGCGCACTGTATACTTACTATTTATATTTATTTATCAAAATAATAACTGGGAAGATATAACAAACTCTTATTGGAAAGAAGTTTGCATTTGAATGCACTAAAAATAAGAAAATAAACTATGAAGTACATCAAACCCATTATTTATTTACGTTATGAAATTTCATACGATATAAAAACTTATCGCGAGAAGTATGTACTCCTCATTGACCAAATTTTAAATCATTTCTACTAAGAATTATTTTCGCGACAAGCTTTATATCTTAAGAAATTTCATAATGCAACAAAATGATGGGTTCAATTCACTTCAAAGTTTATTTTCTTCTTTTTAGTGCATTCGAATAGAAGTTTTTTTGAAAAGCTTTTTTTGATTTTCCTTCAATTTTGCATTTTTTTCTCATTCGAAATGTTTTAATAGACATGCCAGGTGCCAAGTTTCTCGGCACGTACCCACCCACCTTTTCAGGATACATACAGTATCGGAAAGTTTTCATCTTGGGTATGGCGGTTTCATGTGAGCGTAAAAAATAGCTTGCTATAAGTTGAGAGAGCATTACAATTTCTCCTCGACTCACTCGAGGAAGGGATATCGACGTGAGCTGTGTGTGGTGTGTTACAATGCCACGCGGTCCGTTAATGCGTCGGGTCGGGTAACAGGAGAGGCGCACAGTAGTGCGTATCTCTTGTTAATGTCGTATCATTACATCATTGCGTTCCTTGTTTCTTGTGTAGATTTTTGTCTACACCCCAGATGAAAAGTTTCCGATACTCTTCATGTAGGTCAAATTATCAGAATTATTCGACGATTTAATGTTTACCACAATTTTGGCAACTTCAAGGGGGGTACAATATTATCTTTTTCTCCAAATGACATTAAAAGCGGCCTTTTAATGACACTTGGCAGGCTTAGAAGTTGTACTTTTAATGCCTAGGCAGAAAAAGTTCGTTGCTAGGCAAGTAATAATTTAAATCAAACTGTTTATTAAAATTGACAATGACATTAAGAAAACTCAAAATGATGCTGATGATAATAAACTGGTTTTATTGCATTAAAACCACAAACTACAACACGAAATTTTTATTTATTAGATATATTTATGGTGAATTGTGAACAATTATTTAATACAATTGAACTCTGTCTACTTCCCTCCTTTCCAGTAAAATTAACAACTTTAGTATCAACACCGGAAACGCCAGAAAATATTTTATTGCCGATGTTCGACTTATTGGCTAGCGAGTCCTCAAAAAAACCCCTCCGCGACAGCGGAAGACTTCCATCCTCCATGTTGCTTCAACATTGTTATGTCCCCACCAGAATGCACCAGCAACGTGGCCGAAGTTCTGCGAAAGCAGTGCCCGGTATACTCTTTCGCATGGGATAGTCCCAGAAAAGTAGAAATTTCTTCTGGCATTTTACCGAATTTGTGAATGCCAATGAATTGATGATGTGCTTTACCGTTCGCATACTTATAGAAGACACGCCGATTATTTAAATTCGAGGGTCTGGAGGCTGCATATTTTCTGTAAACGCTTAAATATTCCGTTACTACAAAAGATCTTGATCTTTTGGTCTTAGTATTTGGTAGTATAATTAGCAATTTGTCGCCCATATCATTTATATCATCTGTTTTCATTTGCAAAAGCTCATCACATGTACAAGCCCCAGCGACTGCAACAATAAGTACAACCTAAAATATAAATTTAAAATTAATTCTTTAATCCATAATAGATCATTTTCAATATATTCCTACCTTCGTACACAAATACAGTTCATCTGGGGCATCTGATAAAAATTTCTTGATTTCTTCTCTTTGAAAAACTCGGGATTTTTTTGCCAAATCAATGTTATTTTTTATGTTCAGGGTAGCTTTCAATATCGAATAGGTAGGCCATAACGTTGAAGGCTTCATTTTCTTTGAAAGATCGGAAAAATAGACAATCAGCACATTTTCAGAGAAAGATCCTATATTTTTCTTCTGTCTATATTCCATGAATCTGCTGTATGTGAGTTCATATACAGTTCTTGATTTTTCCGGTAAAAGGTTAAATTCCACATCTCTCGCCTGGTCTCTTATCTCAGGTGGTGTTAATTGCATCAATTCATCCTCACTTTGCAGTAAATCCATTTCTAACATGACAACTTTTCAAAATTGACAATGACAAAGTAAACAGTAAACAAACAAATTCAACAAATGTCATCAGCGGTAAACATAGTAACGCAGAGCCCAGTTACCTTTGATGAAATAAGTAGTATGACAAAGCCGACTTCGCCTCATTAATTTGAATTTTTGCTCTCGATGGCATCTGGCCATCGAGATCTCCGAAATTTTGGTTCTTCGGCGAAGTTCTTCAGCAACCCCCCAACGCCGAAGAAGGTGGGGGGAGGGTTGCGGAAGAAAAAAAAAAAAAAAAATTTTTGTCCCCGAGTGGGGCTTGAACCCACGCCTATTGGCATGGTAGCCGAGTGCGCTACCAATGAGCCATGACGGTTCCATACTAATGTCGATTTAAAACTCGTAGCTTTGATAATGGGAAAAAAAAGCCGATTGGCGGCAGTCGCAATAAACATGGCGCTGTAGGGTGTAGCGTGTGGGGGTTGAGAGAGAGAAAAATTGCAGGTACATGATAGGCGTAGAGAGCAATTGGGTGTGTGGGAGAAGAAAAAAACGACCTCATGTGATTCGTTGTGTCGAAAAAATGGCCGTCGAAGCAACGCCCCCCTGCGGTACATGATAGATGTAAAGAGCGGAGGGCGGGGGGTGGGGAGATCAAAAAAACGACCTCATGTGATTCGTTGTGTCGAAAAAAATGGCCGTCGAAGCATCTCTCTCGACTTAGAACAGGCAGCAGCAGATAAGTGTTGCAACATGTCCAGACTTGAGTTGGAATTCCGAGAATTGTGTGTGACGTCACCAAATGAACATCTGGTGTTTACTGGCGAGCGGCGTGTGTGATTCTAGGAAATGATGACTCTGCGAAATCGAGTCATGATTTGGCTTTGGACTTGTTTATCGCTCCACAGCTTAAGTAAACAACCACATCCGGTGGTTGTTTTCCCTAGTTGAAATTCCGAGAAATGTCCACTCAGCATTTTATTACTGCGTAGTTTGGGTTTTCCCCCCCAGCATATTCAGCGTGGGCAGACGGCGTGGGTCACGTGACCATCGGCGTGGGGTCACGTTGTAACTAAAATTAGTACTTTATTTTTATTTACTTGCTCATTTAATACAGCAATGCCTGTGAGCTGCTCAGATTGGTACGGAAGGTCGTGGGTATCGTTATCTGCAGTATAAAAGATAGATCCTTTGACAAATATTTACAGAGAAAGAGATAAAAGATACTAGGTAAGCATGGGCACCAGGTTCTTTTTTTTTATTAAATGAAAATACCAAAAACACGGATTTGTCAAAAGATAATCTTTGTGCTTCTCAACAGTAAAAAGCCAGAATTTCAGAAAACACTATATTCACAAAATTACATAAACTTATCGTCTTTCTCTTATGATTGGAGAAACATGTATGCATATACAAAATACAATTTTAAGAAAGAGGAAAAAAAATACAAGCTAGTTTTACTAGAGTCGATTCGCCTTACAAAGATTAGGTGGTTTGTGGTTAGTTTACATTTTATGATCAGTCGTTGCGATGAGTGGAAAGACTTACTCCAGAGCGCTACTTCAACGTTGGACGTAGGTGCCTTTAGGTGGTTTGTGGTTCGTTTACATTTTATGATCAGTCGTTGCGATGAGTGGAAAGACTTACTCCAGAGCGCTACTTCAACGTTGGACGTAGGTGCCTTTAGGGGTGTCTCAAGACAATGGCTACTCTACTAGCTGGATAGGATATGTAGTCGGTCTGGGATCTTTCCTGTAGCTCAGATACTTGGACGCTGAGGTATACGCTGTGAAAAAGTAAACAAAACCAGTACCTTGTGACAGATTTGAGTCACATGACTCGTGATATGGGCGAAATCGAGAACAAGTCTAGTCTCAGATTTTCTTAGGCATAAAAAAAATTATTTGAAATTTTCTCAATTAAATATTTCAAGGATACAATTTAAAGAAAGAATTTAAATTTACAATTTATACATATTGGTATTAGAAAGGAAATATTGAGGTTTGCTGATTTGAACAATGTTTCTAAGAAGCAATTTAAATAAATAATATAATGAAGCTTAAATTTAGAATCTTCTCAAGCAATGGTAGAGAGGAGTCCAGTCTCAAACGAGCACAAGAAAAATAAATTTATGAAATTATTGCTTTCTCAAAAAATTTTTTTTTTTTAAATTTAATAATCACTTACTAATGTTCAACTGACATGTAAGAAAAATCGTAAGAAAAATCATAAGAAAATATTCATCTCCCTCTTAAGAAAAAGTAGATACAGAGATACAGATAGAGAGAGAGTATTGAAATAATCCTTGATGTGATGCAGTATCACGAAGTAACTTGATTGTGTAACAACGACTGGAAGTGAAAGGTTGTCATGTAGAGAGGTTTCAAAACATATAGGGTTTCTTTCGACTATTGGCCAGGTCCCTCCATCCAAACCTGGGCAGTGATGTGGAAGAGATCGAGCCAAGAGTTCAAAGAATCATGAGCGAGTTTAGCTTCCACAGATTCAATAAAAATATAAATTTAAAGCTTTTAAACTCACCCATGAATCCTGTTCTCCTAGATACAAGGCCAGTCTTTCCTGCAGATCACTATCCAAATTCAGGAGGAGTACCTTTAGCTTCTCGTTTGCTGCTCGCACCTAGGCTTGCCTTCTAAGCAGATTGATATTTTCTGGCACTCCAAAAAAACTTGGTATCACTGAAAACCATTCAGCACGAACAGAAACAGGTCTGATTTGATATTTCAACGTTTTAGAGATAGAATTTACAGAAATTATTGCCACATGTGAGTCATCAATTTTTGAGGTTAGAAAGAATTCATTTATGACATTTCAGGACCGACTCGTCGAAAGAGGGTACGAAATGTTATTCGAATAAGATTGAATTGTAATATTTATTTTCAAAATTTGAAGATGTTAGTACAGATAATTAATGGTGACGCACATGAGGCCATCTTGTTTTCGTGAAGCGAGAAGATCAAAAATACATTTTGGAAATTTAGAAAAATATGCCAAAAGAATGCCGATATGTATATCGATTCGATTATTGAATCAATCAGAAATTGATTATATTAATCATTTAAATATGTATACGACCTTTCATTTCCTCGTTGTGGAAAATTTATCTTTCCGGAAGGGAAAATCAAAAAGCAACTGACTCTTCGAGTGCTCAATTCAGAAAAGGGGCGAAGAAGGAAGAAGTCTTTTCAAAGAAGGAAGTCGCTCTCTCTCTCACTCTGTCTATGTTCAGTGTTACCAATCACTAAACAATTAAATAAATTGGAACATCTCAATAACATGTGATACCAACATGAAATAAAAAAAATGAAAAGTAACAAAATGTTTTACATTTCGTTACACCCTCCTTTAACTCCGGTAAAAAAAAAAAAGTTTATTAAAAAATTTTTTTTTTTTTTTTTTCTTTTTTTTTTTTTAATTACAAAGAGAAAGATATCAAAAATCAAATCTGTAAATTGTAGCATTTACATAGCTGAAATTTTCTATAATAAGACAGGTATATTGCTAATTACCAATATCCTGGAACTAAAACTTGTAAGTTATAGCACTTACAGAGCTGAAGCTTCCAACTCCCTGTATTTCACAGTTCTGGAGTGAAGATACAAAAAGGGTCCAGCTACTGACTATTCCCCAAGGCAAAATCCGGCGCAGCCGAAGCCCTCCCAGACAATCTGGCAAAGATGCCCTCATCGCTGCAGGATGTTGATTGCGGCGCCGGTGAGTGAACATCTTCAACCACTCGCCTCCAGATTACCCGAGACAACCACCACCAACCAGAATTCAACCACAAGGAACCATCACCAACTATACCCTTGGTGAAACAAAAAAAAAAAAATGAATTATGAAAACAACAAAAAAATAAGTCCAGTTGTCACCTCAACTGGGGTGAACTATAGCGCCACCAACTGAAATAGTGAAAACGCTTCACTAATAACAACAATGCAAAAGTTCGGGATACTCCCATCCCTGGCACTGTGAACAAGTCCTCAGATGCAACAGATCAGTGGAGCTCAGGAGAAACACAGTAGCCGTACCCAGCCGCCATTTAAGGCCTTGCTATGCTCACCCGTAGGCGCACCGCTAGCCCAAGTAAGACCCCCCAATGCTCTCCCTTCCAAAGATCCCGCTAGTAAACCAGCTGTCGCATCTGAGCTGAGCTCACACCCCACCAAAGTGAGTCCCTAAAACAAAAAAAGTTTAAAGTTAACCATCCTTTTTTTTAGAACAAGAAAGGGTAAAAAACTTCCAGAATAACTCCTTCATTGGAGTGTCTATTGCGGGATATGAAGTAAAATTTAGGATAAGGGATTTAATTACAAAAATTCAGCCAAAGTACTGCAAAACTGAGAAACTATCAGAAAGTGAGTAATCCTGCAACACATAACAAGAGTGATAAGCTAGACAATTGTTGATTGAGATGTTAAACGGAGACATTAAAATAAGTAGGCAACCAGCTTCACATAAGCCACAACACTCTTAAGAACGTAAGAAGTTAATGTCTGTATTGAGTTTTCAATTTACAGAGAATTGTGAACTTTCTGAGTTCCTAGGCAATACTCCAAGCATGAATCTGATCATATAGAGAAAAATATTCAAGAAAAATTTATGTAATTTGGCAACAATACTGAGTCAAGAATCTATGATTGAAAAAAGGAAGATTGTGAGTACATTACTGAAAGTACACTACGAAATGCAAACCTAAGGATTACAATTGTGTGTCGATATGATGATAATGCCCTGCAAAAGGCACTACAGGGTAAATGCTGATGCATCATCATAATAATGATTTCCTTGTTAAAGAAACCAAACTAAAGGTCAGCGGACCTGTAGCACTGAAGATACTCCTCACAGAGGTGAACACTCTGCAAGAAAAAGATAGGGATAAAGGTCAGTAATTTGGGACATCTTATTAAACTACTAAGAGTATCTGATTATGCTGTTGAGAACCAATCAGGTTCCAAACACTTTAATTCCAATAGCACTTAGCATTTAGAAAATAATCAGAAGGTACCCACAGAAAAAATTTCCTCTATTACAAAATCTATATGTCAGAAATTTTCCAAATCCAGGGTAAGAATAGGGGTAGAGATTAGCAATCAAGGTTATCTGATTATACTATTGAGAACCAATCAGATTCTGAACACTTTAATTCCAATAGCACATAGCATTCAGAAAATAATCAGAAGGTACTCACAGAGGAATTTTCCTTCACTACAAAATCTCGTTAAATTTCTAACAACAGGGTAAGATAATGAAATGTACTCACTCTCAATATCAATCACCACAAGGCAATATTTACAAGATTTAAATGGATTGCAAGCAATGAAAATATAGAAAAATTATAATTACAGTTATAAGCTATGAAATTTATACAGGGGTACTCAGTAGTGTGCCAAAGAACATACATGGTAGTATCTAGAGTGGCGTAGTTAAAACTAGCCACTGTGAATAATAAACAGCAGATAGTTACTGTCGTAGGGAGAAATCAAGACAAGTTTCCAGTATGAAGGATCTCTTGAAATTCAACAAGAAAATCAACTCCTTACTCCAAAATTATCAAAATTTTCCCCTACTGGTTGGGTAGGATACTTCTACTAGAGCTTTAGGGAAACCCAAGGACATCCAACACATATGCCCTAATAAAAAGATACTATGTTGAAAAATATTCATCTTCGCTACTCTGATCTGAATTTGACTTTGAATCACTACCACTATTACTACGATAATCGTCAGTTATATCAGGTTTTATGTCCTTAATATGCCAATCACCCAAGTCTTTCCCATCTCTATCCCTCAAATTATAAACCAAAGGAGAGATCACCTTATTAACAATACATGGTATGAACTTGGGAGCAAGCTTGGCTGAAAAGTTATCACAGGCCTTAGAAAGAACATAGTTCTTTTTCCAAACATAGTCACCAACGTGAAACTTTAAAGAACGTTTCCTCAGATTATACCTTTTAGAATTTTGAACATAAGACCTGTATAGCTTCTTTCGAACATCTTCGTACAAAGGAGGCAAAGCTTGGGAATCCTGAATTCTATGGATTTTGTCACCAATAGATACAACATTATTTGCATTCTCTGCAATCTTCCCATAGAAGTCTCCTGATACTGGAACGTTCCTGGCAAAAACTAGAAAAGCGGGAGAGTAAGTGGTGACATCATGTCTTGCAAGACGAATAGCTTGTGCCACCTTGAAGATAGACTGATCCCAGGTTTTGTGATTCTCATGAACATAACATCGAATAGCAGTTGTGATAGTTTTATTAACTCTCTCAGTATGATTTATTTGGGCATGATATCTTGCGTTATACCAAATCTTTTGGACAGAATATTCTTTCATGAGATTTTTGAATTCTTTGCTGGTGAATTGTGGACCATTGTCGCAGGCAAAAATTTGTGGAATTCCAAAAATAAGAAAGACCTGATTTTCTATGAATTTCACTATTGCTTTCGAAGTAGCCTTAGCCATTGGATGCACCAAAACAAATTTTGTGAACCAATCTACCACAACCAGAAGATATTGATTTCCCATCTTTGATCTTGGGTAGGGACCGAGAAGATCCGCAGAAATGAGTTGAAATGGATGATTAATATTTCGATAGGACCCCATCAAGCCTGCTTGAGGTAGGTTAGAAGATTTGCTGGCTGCACAAACTTTACACTTTCTGATATAACGATAAACTGTATTTCTAAGATTTGGCCAATAGTACAATTCAGAGATGCGACTTAAAGTTTTAGAAAGACCAAAATGAGAGGAAGTCTCGTGATCATGAAAGGTTTCCAAAATTTCCTGTCTATTTCCAGTTGGAACAACAATTTTCCAATTGGTTAGATTACTTTCAATGTTGTACTTACAAAAAATGTGTTTATACAAGATATTATTTTCCACCTTGAAAGACGGATAAGACACAGGGTGTTCCTGAACCTTCTTAATCATTTCAAGATACCAGTTATCACGTTTCAAGGTAGATAGATCTAGCAAGGCAATTTCAAACGAACGTGATAAGGCATCTGCAACAACATTGAGAGAACCTTTTCTATGAACTATAGTAAAATCATACTGAGCTAATTTTACTAACCAACGTGCTAATCTTGGTGAAGGATCCTTCATGTTTCGAAGCCATTGAAGTGAACTGTGATCTGAGATGACAACGAAGGGACGACCATCCAGATAATATTTGAACTTGTCAATACCAAATATAATTGCAAGCAATTCTTTTTCAGTAGTGGTATACTTTCTTTGGCATGAGTTCAAAGTTTTGCTAGCATAAGCAATTGGATGTTCCATTCCATCCTCTTCCTGAAACAACACCGAACCAATACCTGTGTCCGAGGCATCACACATCAAGGTAAATGGCTTTGAAAAATCAGGGCTTGCCAATACAGGAGCACTAGTAAGAGAGTCTTTCATTTCCTGGAATGCTTTGTCAGCTTCAGGAGTCCATACAATTGGTTGACCTTTTTTTCTACCATGGAGTAAATCCGTTATTGGACTACATAAACTAGAGAAATTCTTGACGAACCTACGATAATAACTGACGAGGCCAATGAGACGTCTGATCTGTGTAGTATTTTTAGGTACAGGATAATTCACTACAGCAGACACCTTTTCTGGGTCCGTTCTTAGGCCATGTTCATCAACCAAAAAACCTAAGAATTTAAGAGAGGGACGGCAGAAATGACATTTCTCAAAGTTAATAGTTAAATTGGCTTCCTTAAGCCTATTGAATACTTTTCTCAAAATTTCCAAATGCTTTTCAAAATCTGGAGTGACGATAATGATATCATCCAGATAGTAAAAACAATATGGTTCTAAGGCAGGTCCAATAACCAGATCCATAAGACGACACATACTCTGACTTGCTGATACTAATCCAAAAGGCATAACGACAAATTCGTAGAGACCTTTGCCATGTACAGCAAAAGCAGTCTTTGCACGGGATGATTCTTCCAATGGAATTTGGAAAAATGCTTGTTTCAGGTCGATTGAACTAATGAAACGAGCATCACGGAGCTTGGTGATGATACAGTCAATCAAAGGTAGGGGATAAGCATCCTTATTAACTGTCACATCGTTAAGTTTCCTTCCATCGAAGCAAACTCGAAACGTGCCATTCGACTTTTTTACCAACCACAGAGGACTACACCAAGGCGATTTGGAAGGTTGAATAATGCCAAGTTTGAGCATTTCATCTACTTCCTTTTCCAGGTGAGATTGCATTACCTGAGACAAAGGATATTGTCTTTGTTTAAATGGCCTTGCATTTCCTGTGTCTATGGAATGTGACATCAAATGGGTCCTGCCAATCCTATCAGCTGGTCCTATTTGTTTAAAAAGTTCAACAACCTTCTCAAGTTCACCCTTTTCCCGGTCACTTAAGTTGGAAACACTCTGTATAGTATTTACAGCACAAACTGAAGAACCTCTGACTTCATAAGAAAAGTTTTTTAAATTCATGGCCTCAATATGGAATAATTTTAAAAAATCTACTCCCAATATTAAGGTTTGTGTGATAGAAGGAATAACCAGCAACTTAAGTTCCTTACTAACACCATTTAAAAAGATAGGAATATTGACATAACCCAGGAATTCCTGAGGTTTTCCATCAGCTGTCGATACTTGAAGAAATTCATCATAGAGAATGGGAACTTTGTGACGTTTCAAAAGAGAGAATCCAGATGATCCAAGAATTGAAGCATTCGATCCAGTATCAACAAGAGAAACTACAGATTCACCAAAAATGTTGACACTAACATAAGGTCGATTGTCATTACCTTTTTTTAAAAATAAAGGAGAAACTGTAACTTTAGTGCAGAAGTTTTTTACTACAGATAACCAGGAGTTCCATTCAGAAGTGGTGGTAGCACAGACTTGTTTATTGTTCCTAGAACAAAAATTTTTGACAACACACAACCACTCATCCCACTCTCGGAAAAGAAGTTTTACTTCTCTGTGTTGTTTAGGGGAAGAGATTTTCCCTTTTTCTTCTTGGTGGATTGTGTAGTTTGGTCTGGACCTTCCGAATGACTGGTGACTGTGTCCAGTTTCATGACACCCTTCGGCAAGTTTTTTGAACAACGCTTACACCTAGTCTTGACAACACCCTTGGAACCACAGCCAAAACAGAAGATAGACTTGGGATTTTTACAATCACCATATGTGTGGCCAACCAAATCACAGTTCCAGCATGTTGGAAGTGGACTTGTGGAAGAAGCACAAATTTCCTTAGAAAGGTGTGTGGAGTTCCTAGTTGAGCTAAAGGAAGGACCTGCTTCAAAAAAATCTGGACAACTCAGGTCAGGCTCAAGCAAAGAAGCTTTACGAGAGGATGGAGGCTTGTACCGACTAGACCATACACTGGATTCTTCTATCCGTTTACATAGTTTAGATAGTTCAGTCAAGGAATCAATATCAGATAGAGCCAGTTGAGAAACAAATTTAGGCAGCAAATTTCTGCGAATTTGATTAACAATAGTCTTTTCATCTGGTTTTGATGTTAACCTATTATATAAGCCTTCCATTGCAGAAATATACATAGTTACTCTTTCATTAGAACCTTGTGTTCTATTTCGAATTTCATCTAACAAATCATCATTGTAGTGATAGGGTAGGAAGTCATCTTTTAATTTTGTAACTAGTTCGTCCCATGTCTTGAAAGTTGAACGATTATTATTGTACCAGGTCCAGGCCTGCGATTTGAAAAGATCACCTGCAGAAATGAATAAATCATCTTTAGAAACCCCCCTTGCAATTCTCAAAGATTCAACCTTTTCAAGAAAAGAAATGACAGACTCTTTATGAGCTGTTCCAGTAAAATAAATGTTCCATTTATAGGCAGGGACTGGTTTAGTAAATGGAAATTGTGTCACATTTGAAGTGGAAGGTATAGGGGTTGAAGTTGCATGGGAAATTTTCTCATCGAGATCACCCTCTATAGTGAGAAGTTCCAATTGCCATTTTTCCTTTTTGGATTCCTCTGATTCGTCACTAGTTTGAGCCCTATGAATGCGGCCTGATAAATGAATGAGACGAGAAACTAATCTCTTATATGCAGAATCAGAGGAGGTTCCAACAAAATCTGAAATTTTTTTCTTTATATCATTAAGTGAATCTAAGATGTTTTTCTCATCTTCTAAAAATGAGAAAGGATCAATAATTTCAGCAAAACTGCGGTTGGCACATTCTTGACTGAGAAGACCTCTCAGAACTTTACGTTTGGAGTCTACATCTCCAGTAGGTTTTATATTTCTGATAGCAATCTCATAATCAAGTTCATTCACCTTCAAGTGTTTGGGGTCAATTTTTGACAAGGACATTTTCAAAAATTCAGTAAAATATCAAGAGTAAAAAAAAATCAATAAATGAGTGTGTTTTGATTTGATCAATACACATTCATTGAAAA
Source organism: Chrysolina haemoptera (assembly GCA_958298965.1). NCBI lineage: Eukaryota > Metazoa > Arthropoda > Insecta > Coleoptera > Chrysomelidae > Chrysolina > Chrysolina haemoptera. The sequence goes on along the minus strand of OY282600.1, from coordinate 13,503,392 downwards.
TAATAAAAGAGACTATTCAAGTCAGCAAACCTTGATCATAAAATGTTACTGACTGAGAATGCACAAAGAAAATACTAAGCAGATAAAGAGTTGAGGCGCCAAATTTGTGTAACTAAAATTAGTACTTTATTTTTATTTACTTGCTCATTTAATACAGCAATGCCTGTGAGCTGCTCAGATTGGTACGGAAGGTCGTGGGTATCGTTATCTGCAGTATAAAAGATAGATCCTTTGACAAATATTTACAGAGAAAGAGATAAAAGATACTAGGTAAGCATGGGCACCAGGTTCTTTTTTTTTATTAAATGAAAATACCAAAAACACGGATTTGTCAAAAGATAATCTTTGTGCTTCTCAACAGTAAAAAGCCAGAATTTCAGAAAACACTATATTCACAAAATTACATAAACTTATCGTCTTTCTCTTATGATTGGAGAAACATGTATGCATATACAAAATACAATTTTAAGAAAGAGGAAAAAAAATACAAGCTAGTTTTACTAGAGTCGATTCGCCTTACAAAGATTAGGTGGTTTGTGGTTAGTTTACATTTTATGATCAGTCGTTGCGATGAGTGGAAAGACTTACTCCAGAGCGCTACTTCAACGTTGGACGTAGGTGCCTTTAGGTGGTTTGTGGTTCGTTTACATTTTATGATCAGTCGTTGCGATGAGTGGAAAGACTTACTCCAGAGCGCTACTTCAACGTTGGACGTAGGTGCCTTTAGGGGTGTCTCAAGACAATGGCTACTCTACTAGCTGGATAGGATATGTAGTCGGTCTGGGATCTTTCCTGTAGCTCAGATACTTGGACGCTGAGGTATACGCTGTGAAAAAGTAAACAAAACCAGTACCTTGTGACAGATTTGAGTCACATGACTCGTGATATGGGCGAAATCGAGAACAAGTCTAGTCTCAGATTTTCTTAGGCATAAAAAAAATTATTTGAAATTTTCTCAATTAAATATTTCAAGGATACAATTTAAAGAAAGAATTTAAATTTACAATTTATACATATTGGTATTAGAAAGGAAATATTGAGGTTTGCTGATTTGAACAATGTTTCTAAGAAGCAATTTAAATAAATAATATAATGAAGCTTAAATTTAGAATCTTCTCAAGCAATGGTAGAGAGGAGTCCAGTCTCAAACGAGCACAAGAAAAATAAATTTATGAAATTATTGCTTTCTCAAAAAATTTTTTTTTTTTAAATTTAATAATCACTTACTAATGTTCAACTGACATGTAAGAAAAATCGTAAGAAAAATCATAAGAAAATATTCATCTCCCTCTTAAGAAAAAGTAGATACAGAGATACAGATAGAGAGAGAGTATTGAAATAATCCTTGATGTGATGCAGTATCACGAAGTAACTTGATTGTGTAACAACGACTGGAAGTGAAAGGTTGTCATGTAGAGAGGTTTCAAAACATATAGGGTTTCTTTCGACTATTGGCCAGGTCCCTCCATCCAAACCTGGGCAGTGATGTGGAAGAGATCGAGCCAAGAGTTCAAAGAATCATGAGCGAGTTTAGCTTCCACAGATTCAATAAAAATATAAATTTAAAGCTTTTAAACTCACCCATGAATCCTGTTCTCCTAGATACAAGGCCAGTCTTTCCTGCAGATCACTATCCAAATTCAGGAGGAGTACCTTTAGCTTCTCGTTTGCTGCTCGCACCTAGGCTTGCCTTCTAAGCAGATTGATATTTTCTGGCACTCCAAAAAAACTTGGTATCACTGAAAACCATTCAGCACGAACAGAAACAGGTCTGATTTGATATTTCAACGTTTTAGAGATAGAATTTACAGAAATTATTGCCACATGTGAGTCATCAATTTTTGAGGTTAGAAAGAATTCATTTATGACATTTCAGGACCGACTCGTCGAAAGAGGGTACGAAATGTTATTCGAATAAGATTGAATTGTAATATTTATTTTCAAAATTTGAAGATGTTAGTACAGATAATTAATGGTGACGCACATGAGGCCATCTTGTTTTCGTGAAGCGAGAAGATCAAAAATACATTTTGGAAATTTAGAAAAATATGCCAAAAGAATGCCGATATGTATATCGATTCGATTATTGAATCAATCAGAAATTGATTATATTAATCATTTAAATATGTATACGACCTTTCATTTCCTCGTTGTGGAAAATTTATCTTTCCGGAAGGGAAAATCAAAAAGCAACTGACTCTTCGAGTGCTCAATTCAGAAAAGGGGCGAAGAAGGAAGAAGTCTTTTCAAAGAAGGAAGTCGCTCTCTCTCTCACTCTGTCTATGTTCAGTGTTACCAATCACTAAACAATTAAATAAATTGGAACATCTCAATAACATGTGATACCAACATGAAATAAAAAAAATGAAAAGTAACAAAATGTTTTACATTTCGTTACAACGTGACCATCGGCGTGGGTCACGTGTCCATCGGCGTGGGTCACATGACACAGACACATAGGTAAACGAGTTCAAGTTAAATGAATCATCGACGAGAAGATTCACTTGAAGACGAAAATGACGTGATAGACTTTTGACTGAACTCCATGTTAATTCAAATACACCTAGATGGTCCCGTAGCGACTGGGGCCTTGACGTATATTGTGTGATACTTGGAAAATGGCAGACGCATCTGAATAACCCAATCGAAGTCAATTAAAGGAGTCTTCGGCAGTGTTCCAGATAGGTAAACGAGTTCGAGAAAAATGAATCACCGACGAGAAGATTCACTTGAAGACGAAAATGACGTGATAGACTTTTGACTGAACTCCATGTTAATTCAAATACACCTAGATGGTCCCGTAGCGACTGGGGCTTTGACTTATATTGTGCGATACTTGGAAAATGGCAGACGCATCTGAATAATCAGATCAAAGTCAATTAAATTAGTCTTCGGCAGTGTTCCAGATAGGTAAACGAGTTCGAGAAAAATGAATCACCGACGAGAAGATTCACTTGAAGACGAAAATGACGAGATAGACTTTTGACTGAACTCCATGTTAATTCAAATACACCTAGATGGTCCCGTAGCGACTGGGGTCATGACATATATTGTGCGATACTTGGAAAATGGCAGACGCATCTGAATAATCAGATCAAAGTCAATTAAATTAGTCTTCGGCAGTGTTCCAGATAGGTAAACGAGTTCGAGAAAAATGAATCACCGACGAGAAGATTCACTTGAAGACAAGAATGACGTGAAAGACTTTTGACTGAACTCCATGTTAATTCAAATACACCTAGATGGTCCCGTAGCGACTGGGGCCTTGACGTATATTGTGCGATACTTGGAAAATGGCAGACGCATCTGAATAATCAGATCAAAGTCAATTAAATCAGTCTTCGGCAGTGTTCCAGATAGGTAAACGAGTTCGAGAAAAATGAATCACCGACGAGAAGATTCACTTGAAGACAAGAATGACGTGAAAGACTTTTGACTGAACTCCATGTTAATTCAAATACACCTAGATGGTCCCGTAGCGACTGGGGCCTTGACGTATATTGTGCGATACTTGGAAAATGGCAGACGCATCTGAATAATCAGATCAAAGTCAATTAAATTAGTCTTCGGCAGTGTTCCAGATAGGTAAACGAGTTCGAGAAAAATGAATCACCGACGAGAAGATTCACTTGAAGACAAGAATGAGATAGACTTTTGACTGAACTCCATGTTAATTCAAATACACCTAGATGGTCCCGTAGCGACTGGGGTCATGACATATATTATGTGATATTTGGAAAATGGCAGTCGCCTCCGAATAACCAGATCTAAGTCAACTAAATGAGTCTTCGGCAGTGTTCCAGAGAGATGAGTGAGTTCGAAAAATGAATCACCGACAAGAAGACTCACTTGAAGAAAATAACGACTTGAAAGATTTTTGAGTAAACTCTGTGTTATGTAAAATACGTCACTTGTCACGTATAATTCTCTGTTCTGAGGCAAGAGCCTATCATGTAGTCAGATGTCATCAGTCAGTCTGTCATGTGTCATTCGTCTTTCCAAGTCATCAGCGACATCTGAGAGCTTGTTAGATGTCATCTGGCAATCTGTCACATGTCACTTATCGTTCCAAGGCATCAGCGCCATTCATAAGTCTGTCATGTGTCACTTATCGCTCAGAGTCATCCGCGCCATCTAAGAGCTTGTCAGATGTCCTCAGTCAGTCTGTCATGTGTCACTTATCGTTCTGAGTTATCCACGCCATCTAAGAGCTTGTCGGTTGTCATATGTCGGCCCGTCATGTGTCACTCGTCTTTCCGACTCATCAGCGACATCTATAAGTCTGTAAACAAAATAATGTTCATTAAGTCAGCCAGTCAAGTGTCACTCATCGTTTCGAGACTGTAGGCTTGTCAGATGTCATAATCATATTTATTACATCATCTGTCAGTCTGCCACATGTCACTTATCATTCCAAGGCATCAGCGCCATCCATAAGTCCGTCAGATGTCATAATCCTATTCATTACGTCAGCCAGTCAGTCTGTCACTTCTTGAATGTCGTCACGAGAATCAGCGAGTGGAGTGAGGGGGGTGGTGGGGGTATCATCGAACGCTAGGTATTGGAGAGAGTGCGGCTCATCATGAAGACGTTCACGGCATCTCATTTCAACTAATGTCTTATTATGTCTGTCTTTATTGCCTACTCGATACAGTTCGTGCAAGGTTTAAACATATGATGCATATACGTTTGGGGAAGAATGACGAATATTTCAAGTTCGTACGTCTCTTCTTCTTAAGTTAGTTTTTTGGATATCTGCTTCCTAGGCGGAATCAATTTCTCGAGATCAGGTAAGTATTGTAAACATATAATTATAAAAGGAGGTAATAGTAAAATAATAAAAAATGTTAATTGAAACATACAGCCGGTCCCTGATTACGGCAAATCCGTTGCCATCAATCCTGGTTACTTGCGTAGATAACCAGAAAACCGGAAATTTTCACAGCTAGTAATATAACTTCACACACATAACAATATTTATAGAAATTAACTCATATAAATGTAGAATTCAAGAATAATCGAGTCCCGTCTCCATGTGGTATCCTCGTACCATCTTTGTGATCGGACTCACTCAAACACGTCCGACCACTACCACGAATGAAACGGAACTGTCGTACGTCTCGAAATGCCGAATTTTAGGAGTGAGTCACATCTCTCACCTATGGTGTTCCTCAAGGATAGGATTTTCGACTAGAATTAGTATAGACAGTTGTCCAGCATTAGTTTCGTATTTCAAAACCCAAAACGCAATATTTGAGTGGTAGAGAGTAGGTTCGTAGGCACTTGAAGACAATAAAGACTCAAAATAATTAAGAGTGAACTCTTTGTTATTTCAAATACACCTAGATGGTCCCGTAGCGACGGGGGTCTTGACGTATATTTCGTGATACTTGGAAAATGGTAGACGCCTCCAAACAATCAGATTGAATTCAATTGAACAAGGCATTAAATTCGTTATATTTATCTGTTAGATTTGAATTTGAAAGATGCTTTATTTACGAAAGGTTTGAACTGGATGGCGCTACGCTTATGTCACAATACTATACTCGTTTGAGTTCATATGATTGATTCAAAAGTGACCGATGATGTCATTTTTATTCCGACAGATTCACATTAGATGGCGCTACGCTTCTATCGCAACATAATACTCGTTTAAGTTCATATAATATGTTGAAATGTGGTAGAATTCGTTATTTGTAAAAAAAGTGAGGTGTTGGCAGAGTTGTGCATCCGGTAATTGAAGACGAAATTCGGTGAAATCGAAACCTATCTTGGAACACTTATACGCTGGTCTGTCGAGGTTAAGGAGAGCAGCCTACCGAACCCAAGCTACTTGTTCCATCAAGACGTGCTGAACATACATTTATAATTAGGTATTAGTATTATCATTGAAGTAGTAAGTTTAGATTTTCCACGCATATTCTAAATCACTTTTCATTCAATAAAGAGAAAATGAATTTTGTAATTCGCACCACTATTTATGCTGACATGGTTGAAATATGTCGGGAAATTGAAATCGCTTCGAAACAATTAGAATCCGAAAGACTCAACATGTTGAGCACAAACATACCTACAAATTTGTGTAGAGCTATGAAATTCATGAAAAGTAAATTGAATTCCGATGATGCCGTATCTAGTCTGTTTGAAGACATAATCAAAAATTTGGAGCAAGTGAGTTCAATTCTCAAAAATGGCATCACAATAAGAGAACGTAATATTTGGTTGGCACACTGTAAAAGAACTGCTCGTATACTGAATAAATCTATATCATCAATCAACAGGGAGCATTCAGTGAGATTTTCACGCAGACTCCAAATTTTGGCGGGCCATTTGAAAATTGTTCGCAATTCAATTGAAAATTGTGGGGGTGGGGGTAATGCAGAGGGTGAAGGGGTCAAGTCAAAATTATTATCGAGAGTTAGGTGGGAAGATATTAAATCCTCTATCCCGCTACGCCTGCGTACAGGAATTATAATAAATTTGACCCATACAGACATTTCGAAATTTTTCCAAGATGCATATATCCTTTTCAAACATAGAATTCAAAATGTATTGAAAAAACAGGACATGAACGAGATAAATATAGTATTTTGCACTGAATTTGTTAACGATAGTTTGCATCTGGAACAAAACAAATATTTCAGCACTAAAAACGCTGTGATTACCAGAAGAACTGATATAAAAGCGTGGTTTCTAGAAAACGTTATTAGTCCTATTCAAAATGACTTATCGGAATTCTGTATGAAGGAGAGAGGTTGGACACTTCAAAAAATTGTTAGTTTGGAAGTATACATCAATAAATCAGATTTTGGCAACGGATCGTCTTACATCGAGTTGCCAAAGTGTATAGCCAAAAAGCAAGCATGCATCAATGTTAAAAACAGAGATGAAGCATCCTTTGCTTGGGCAATCGTTTCAGCCCTGCATCCGGTGCGAAAGCATTCTGATAGGACAACATCATATCCACATTACACACAAATTCTTAATTTGGAAGGTATTGAATTTCCAATGACATTGGGGCAAATTACCAAATTTGAACAATTGAATAACATATCTGTGAATGTGTACACTTTGGAATTAATTCCACTGAATTCGAAAAAAATTTAATGTTTCGCTACGGTTCTGAGCCGGCGCACGGAACAAAAACTGGATCGTCATGTCAACCTACTCCTAATTCAAAATGAATATCAACCAAAATTGAAGGATTGTGTAGCACCACCGGAGATGGTTGATGATACCAAAATTCGCCGCCATTTTTGTTATATCAAAAATATGTCTCGGCTACTTAGTAAACAAATTAATAGAAACAGACATAAAATATATTTTTGTGATAGTTGTTCAAATTACTTTACAAGTAACGAAAAACTCACTAGTCATACTGTTGATTGCCAGAAACATGATCAGGTGCAAAACCTGATCGCACCATGTCAGTTAGGAACTCTATCACTATCCGAAATGACGAAGACTGGTTGTTCTGAACCTGCATAATGATGAAACGTGTTTACGGAACATGCGTGGAAAATGAAACCAAACTTTGTCCGTACCAAATGATGTCAAATCATATATATGATGTACAAAATATATGTTGAATAAAAGAACTTTATATCTGAAATTTCCTGAGTATTCCTTTCTACCACCCTCATTGACCATTGTCCTTTCATTCATGAAAGTACATGCTTATTTGTCAAAATGGTAATCATTTTGATAGTAAAAAATGATGAAAAAGTACCCATATTTAGCTCAAAAAATGGGCACTTTTTGATCAAAAAAGTACCCATTTTTAGCTCACAAGTCTCTCACCTATGGTGTTCCTCAAGGATAAGATTTTTGTGCCAGAGTTGGTATAGACAGCTGTTTAGCATGAGTGTCGTATTTCAAAAACCCAAAAACGTAATATTTGAGTGGTAGATAGTAGGTTTGTTGCGATGAGGGCATTGCTCGGTTAAGACAGCGTTTTTAAAAAATGGGGTGAGAAATATCCAACACCACGTTCGAATAGTAAGAGATGACTTTGATGAAATCTGAGTGATTTGAGACAAAAGCTTGACATCGTTGACTCAGAGCACATGTGTCGAGGTTCAAGGGGTCACCTCCGCTATTACTTGATTAGCTTGCAGGCGAGTAATGTGGTCGAATTTGGTTGTATTTGGCGTGAAGTCGGTCTCCATCAGTGGAAATGTGCAATTCATCAGAGATCAATTGAACAAGTCTTGGGCTTGGTGGCGGATTCTTGCGATTTTTGAGAAAAAATTTCACCACCGAGATGACTTACTTGAACTCAATAATGGTTAGAATTCAGAGTTTGTGATATTTCAAATTTGATTTGATGGGGGGAGTAACGCCACCTGTCGAGTGATATTACCGCTTGAAGGTTTCTATTTTGTGAGAGTGCTGAATAGTTGATGGAAATATCAGGAAATGGTGTGTTCGAATTGTTATTACCATATTCAGTCACCTGTCACGTTTAATTCTTTGTTCTGAGGCAAGAAAATAGTATTTATAGTGTCACCTATCAGCCCGTCATGTGTCACTAGTCATTCTGAGGTATCAGCGACATCTACACGTCAGTAAAATGTCATAATAATATTCATAACGTCATCTGTCAGTATGTCATGTGTCACACGTCTTTTTAAAGTCATCAGCGACATCTATACGTTAGTAAGATGTCATAATGGTGAGTGCTCAGTCGGTGAGTCAGTCACTCAGTGAGTCATTCAGCACTCTGAACTGAAGGTTATAAATATAAGTGACGTACGAAGAACATAGAACCACCAGCTTGGAGGTTCCCATCGTACGAGGGGACCACCCAGCGTTCAGTCAGTGAGTCAGTGAGTCATTCAGTGAGAGCCGTCGGCTCGCGATGGCTCGCGACGGCTCGCGACGGCTCGCGACGGCTCGCGACGGCTCGCGACGGCTCGCGACGGCTCGCTACGTCTTCCAGTGATCATTGAGATCTATCAACAGTCATTCTTGAAAGTGGTAGTGGAGGGGTAATGTCTTCATTCTGAACTGAAGGTTATAAATAGAAGTGACGTACGGAGAACATAGAACCACCAGCTTGGAGGTTCCCATCGTACGAGGGGACCGCCCAGCGTTCAGTCAGTGAGTCAGTGAGTCATTCAGTGAGAGCCGTCGGCTCGCGATGGCTCGCGACGGCTCGCGACGGCTCGCTACGTCTTCCAGTGATCATTGAGATCTATCAACTGTCATTCTTGAAAGTGGTAGTGGGGGTTAATGTCTTCACTCTGAACTGAAGGTTATAAATAGAAGTGACGTACGAAGAACCTTCAGTTGTCATTTAGACGTCCCAAACATCGTTCGGTTGTTTGAGTTAAGAAGATGTATACCTGCCAGCAATGTAAAATGAAATTCAGATGGATGAATTGTCTTAAACGACACATCATCAGTACCCATGTTGGTATGTTGTACGATAGTCCATACTGTACACAAAAATTTACAAGATCAGACAGTATCAAAATGCATGTGCTGAGAAAACATGGAAACAATAATGAACAAAATGAGATGGAACAAGCAAAATCACAGGACAAACAGAATACCACCACCAGTGATACAAAGCTTGACATTCCCCGGAATCCAACATTCGATAAGAGAAAAATCCTGGATAGAGCGGCGATCGTTAAGAAGAACATATATAAATTTTCTCCATACAAAAAATTAAATCAGACAAGGAACACGGAACCAATGGATAATCAATCAGAAGAATTTTCAGAATTGAGAACAAAACATAATGCCCCAATCTTAGACCGTAAGGAGTTGGAGGATAAATTGGAAGAAATATACCCTAGGCGATTCTACAGTACCAGAATTGATATGATTCTTGAAGCACTACGAACATGTGGTTACATTGCAGATTCCACAGAAGACGACTATCAGCGATGTAAGAGAAGACTTGTATTTAACTGATATTTAATTATTCAATTGATATGTAGTTTATTTAATTGATGGTAATAAATGTTGTAAATTTAATCATTGTTTTTTATTTTCCTACAAACATACAGTATTTCACTCATTTTCCAACAATGAAATACTTTCATTTTGTTTTTTTTTTAGTCGTTTGAAGCAGCTGTTGTTGGAACATGAGCGGGTCTCTTCTGTATGTGTTTGACATCTCACTATATATTCTCCCAGAGTGACATGTCTGACAAGTGACGCAATACGAATATGACATCTGACTTATGGATGGCGCTGATGACTCGGAATGACAAGTGACACACAACTGGCTGACGTAATGAATATAATTATGACGTCTGATAGACTCTGGTCTCAGAACGACGAGTGACACATAATTGACTGACGTAATTATTATTATTTTTGCATATGCAGCCTTATAGAGGCCGCTATTGCTTCAGAATGATGAGTTACACATGACAGACTGACATAATGAATATGAACTGATAGACTGATAGACGGCGCTGATGACTCAAAACGACAAGTGACACGTGACGGGCCTACAGATGACATCTGACAGACTCACAGTATCGGAATGACGACACGTTACTGAATATGGTAATGTCATCTGACAGACTTCGACGAGTGTCAGACTGACGCAATGAATATGATTTTGATATCTGACAGACTTATGGTATCGGAACGATAAGTGACAGAGTGACAGACTGACGTAATGAATATGATTCTGACATCCGACAGACTTATGGTAGCGGAACGACAAGTGACACGTGGCAGACTGACGTAATTGATAGTATTTTTGCATCTTAGAGACTTATAGATGTCGCTGGGGACTCAAAATAACGAGTGACACGTGACGGGTCGACAAATGACATCTGGCAATCTCTTAGATGTCGCTGGTGATTCGGAACGGCGAGTGACATGTGGCAGGTTGATAGATGACATCTGACAAGGTCTTAGATGTCGCTGCTGACTTAACAAGACGAGTGACACACACGTGACATACTGACAGATAACGTTATGAATATTATTATGACATCTTACTAACGTATAGATGTCGCTGATGACTTTAAAAAGACGTGTGACACATGATATACTGACAGATGACGTTATGAATATTATTATGACATTTTACTGACGTGTAGATGTCGCTGATACCTCAGAATGACTAGTGACACGTGACGGGCTGATAGGTGACACTATAAATACTATTTTCTTGCCTCAGAACAAAGAATTAAACGTGACAGGTGACTGAATATGGTAATAACAATTCGAACACGCCATTTCCTGATATTTCCATCAACTATTCAGGGGTACTATTCTCGAGTTTGTACGTATGCGAATTCGATTTACCATTTCACACCAATACACATGGAACATGTATGTTTTTCTCTTTTCTTCGTATACGATTTGAAACCGTATGGTTCAAGAATAGACCCCCAGCACTCTCACAAAATAGAAACCTTCAAGCGGTAATATCACTCGACAGGTGGCGTTACTCCCCCCATCAAATCAAATTTGAAATATCACAGACTCTGAATTCTAACCATTATTGAGTTCAAGTAAGTCATCTCGGTGGTGAAATTTTTTTCAAAAATCGCAAGAATCCGCCACCAAGCCCAAGACTTGTTCAATTGATCTCTGATGAATTGCACATTTCCACTGATGGAGACCGACTTCACGCCAAATACAACCAAATTCGACCACATTACTCGCCTGCAAGCTAATCAAGTAATAGCGGAGGTGACCCCTTGAACCTCGACACATGTGCTCTGAGTCAACGATGTCAAGCTTTTGTCTCAAATCACTCAGATTTCATCAAAGTCATCTCTTACTACTCGAACGTGGTGTTGGATATTTCTCACCCCATTTTTTAAAACGCTGTCTTAACCGAGCAATGCCCTCATCGCAACAAACCTACTATCTACCACTCAAATATTACGTTTTTGGGTTTTTGAAATACGACACTCATGCTAAACAGCTGTCTATACCAACTCTGGCACAAAAATCTTATCCTTGAGGAACACCATAGGTGAGAGACTTGTGAGCTAAAAATGGGTACTTTTTTGATCAAAAAGTGCCCATTTTTTGAGCTAAATATGGGTACTTTTTCATCATTTTTTACTATCAAAATGATTACCATTTTGACAAATAAGCATGTACTTTCAAATTATCAACTGAAAATTTTATGAATGAAAGGACAATGGTCAATGAGGGTGGTAGAAAGGAATACTCAGGAAATTTCAGATATAAAGTTCTTTTATTCAACATATATTTTGTACATCATATATATGATTTGACATCATTTGGTACGGACAAAGTTTGGTTTCATTTTCCACGCATGTTCCGTAAACACGTTTCATCATTATGCAGGTTCAGAACAACCAGTCTTCGTCATTTAGGATAGTGATAGGGTTCCTAACTGACATGGTGCGATCAGGTTTTGCACCTGATCATGTTTCTGGCAATCAACAATATGACTAATGAGTTTTTCGTTACTTGTAAAGTAATTTGAACAACTATCACAAAAATATATTTTATGTCTGTTTGTATTAATTTGTTTACTAAGTAGCCGAAACATCTCCGGTGGTGCTACACAATCCTTCAATTTTGGTTGATATTCATTTTGAATTAGGAGTAGGTTGACATGACGATCCAGTTTTTGTTCCGTGCGCCGGCTCAGAACCGTAGCGAAACATTAAATTTTTTTCGAATTCAGTGGAATTAATTCCAAAGTGTACACATTCACAGATATGTTATTCAATTGTTCAAATTTGGTAATTTGCCCCAATGTCATTGGAAATTCAATACCTTCCAAATTAAGAATTTGTGTGTAATGTGGATATGATGTTGTCCTATCAGAATGCTTTCGCACCGGATGCAGGGCTGAAACGATTGCCCAAGCAAAGGATGCTTCATCTCTGTTTTTAACATTGATGCATGCTTGCTTTTTGGCTATACACTTTGGCAACTCGATGTAAGACGATCCGTTGCCAAAATCTGATTTATTGATGTATACTTCCAAACTAACAATTTTTTGAAGTGTCCAACCTCTCTCCTTCATACAGAATTCCGATAAGTCATTTTGAATAGGACTAATAACGTTTTCTAGAAACCACGCTTTTATATCAGTTCTTCTGGTAATCACAGCGTTTTTAGTGCTGAAATATTTGTTTTGTTCCAGATGCAAACTATCGTTAACAAATTCAGTGCAAAATACTATATTTATCTCGTTCATGTCCTGTTTTTTCAATACATTTTGAATTCTATGTTTGAAAAGGATATATGCATCTTGGAAAAATTTCGAAATGTCTGTATGGGTCAAATTTATTATAATTCCTGTACGCAGGCGTAGCGGGATAGAGGATTTAATATCTTCCCACCTAACTCTCGATAATAATTTTGACTTGACCCCTTCACCCACTGCATTACCCCCACCCCCACAATTTTCAATTGAATTGCGAACAATTTTCAAATGGCCCGCCAAAATTTGGAGTCTGCGTGAAAATCTCACTGAATGCTCCCTGTTGATTGATGATATAGATTTATTCAGTATACGAGCAGTTCTTTTACAGTGTGCCAACCAAATATTACGTTCTCTTATTGTGATGCCATTTTTGAGAATTGAACTCACTTGCTCCAAATTTTTGATTATGTCTTCAAACAGACTAGATACGGCATCATCGGAATTCAATTTACTTTTCATGAATTTCATAGCTCTACACAAATTTGTAGGTATTTTTGTGCTCAACATGTTGAGTCTTTCGGATTCTAATTGTTTCGAAGCGATTTCAATTTCCCGACAAATTTCAACCATGTCAGCATAAATAGTGGTGCGAATTACAAAATTCATTTTCTCTTTATTGAATGAAAAGTGATTTAGAATATGCGTGGAAAATCTAAACTTACTACTTCAATGATAATACTAATACCTAATTATAAATGTATGTTCAGCACGTCTTGATGGAACAAGTAGCTTGGGTTCGGTAGGCTGCTCTCCTTAACCTCGACAGACCAGCGTATAAGTGTTCCAAGATAGGTTTCGATTTCACCGAATTTCGTCTTCAATTACCGGATGCACAACTCTGCCAACACCTCACTTTTTTTACAAATAACGAATTCTACCACATTTCAACATATTATATGAACTTAAACGAGTATTATGTTGCGATAGAAGGGTAGCGCCATCTAATGTGAATCTGTCGGAATAAAAATGACATCATCGGTCACTTTTGAATCAATCATATGAACTCAAACGAGTATAGTATTGTGACATAAGCGTAGCGCCATCCAGTTCAAACCTTTCGTAAATAAAGCATCTTTCAAATTCAAATCTAACAGGTAAATATAACGAATTTAATGCCATGTGCCTAATTCTCTGGAACACTACACGAGACTTGTTTGACCAGACTTGTTCAATTGAATTCAATCTGATTGTTTGGAGGCGTCTACCATTTTCCAAGTATCACGCAATATACGTCAAGACCCCCGTCGCTACGGGACCATCTAGGTGTATTTGAAATAACAAAGAGTTCACTCTTAATTATTTTGAGTCTTTATTGTCTTCAAGTGCCTACGAACCTACTCTCTACCACTCAAATATTGCGTTTTGGGTTTTGAAATACGAAACTAATGCTGGACAACTGTCTATACTAATTCTAGTCGAAAATCCTATCCTTGAGGAACAGCATAGGTGAGAGATGTGACTCACTCCTAAAATTCGGCATTTCGAGACGTACGAACTTGAAATATTCGTCATTCTTCCCCAAACGTATATGCATCATATGTTTAAACCTTGCACGAACTGTATCGAGTAGGCAATAAAGACAGACATAATAAGACATTAGTTGAAATGAGATGCCGTGAACGTCTTCATGATGAGCCGCACTCTCTCCAATACCTAGCGTTCGATGATACCCCCACCACCCCCCTCACTCCACTCGCTGATTCTCGTGACGACATTCTAGAAGTGACAGACTGACTGGCTGACGTAATGAATAGGATTATGACATCTGACGGACTTATGGATGGCGCTGATGCCTTGGAATGATAAGTGACATGTGGCAGACTGACAGATGATGTAATAAATATGATTATGACATCTGACAAGCCTACAGTCTCGAAACGATGAGTGACACTTGACTGGCTGACTTAATGAACATTATTTTGTTTACAGACTTATAGATGTCGCTGATGAGTCGGAAAGACGAGTGACACATGACGGGCCGACATATGACAACCGACAAGCTCTTAGATGGCGTGGATAACTCAGAACGATAAGTGACACATGACAGACTGACTGAGGACATCTGACAAGCTCTTAGATGGCGCGGATGACTCTGAGCGATAAGTGACACATGACAGACTTATGAATGGCGCTGATGCCTTGGAACGATAAGTGACATGTGACAGATTGCCAGATGACATCTAACAAGCTCTCAGATGTCGCTGATGACTTGGAAAGACGAATGACACATGACAGACTGACTGATGACATCTGACTACATGATAGGCTCTTGCCTCAGAACAGAGAATTATACGTGACAAGTGACGTATTTTACATAACACAGAGTTTACTCAAAAATCTTTCAAGTCGTTATTTTCTTCAAGTGAGTCTTCTTGTCGGTGATTCATTTTTCGAACTCACTCATCTCTCTGGACCACTGCCGAAGACTCATTTAGTTGACTAAGATCTGGTTATTCGGAGGCGACTGCCATTTTCCAAATATCACATAATATGTCATGACCCCAGTCGCTACGGGACCATCTAGGTGTATTTGAATTAACATGGAGTTCAGTCAAAAGTCTATCTCATTCTTGTCTTCAAGTGAATCTTCTCGTCGGTGATTCATTTTTCTCGAACTCGTTTACCTATTTGGAACACTGCCGAAGACTAATTTAATTGACTTTGATCTGATTATTCAGATGCGTCTGCCATTTTCCAAGTATCGCACAATATACGTCAAGGCCCCAGTCGCTACGGGACCATCTAGGTGTATTTGAATTAACATGGAGTTCAGTCAAAAGTCTTTCACGTCATTCTTGTCTTCAAGTGAATCTTCTCGTCGGTGATTCATTTTTCTCGAACTCGTTTACCTATCTGGAACACTGCCGAAGACTAATTTAATTGACTTTGATCTGATTATTCAGATGCGTCTGCCATTTTCCAAGTATCGCACAATATACGTCAAGGCCCCAGTCGCTACGGGACCATCTAGGTGTATTTGAATTAACATGGAGTTCAGTCAAAAGTCTTTCACGTCATTCTTGTCTTCAAGTGAATCTTCTCGTCGGTGATTCATTTTTCTCGAACTCGTTTACCTATCTGGAACACTGCCGAAGACTAATTTAATTGACTTTGATCTGATTATTCAGATGCGTCTGCCATTTTCCAAGTATCGCACAATATATGTCATGACCCCAGTCGCTACGGGACCATCTAGGTGTATTTGAATTAACATGGAGTTCAGTCAAAAGTCTATCACGTCATTTTCGTCTTCAAGTGAATCTTCTCGTCGGTGATTCATTTTTCTCGAACTCGTTTACCTATCTGGAACACTGCCGAAGACTAATTTAATTGACTTTGATCTGATTATTCAGATGCGTCTGCCATTTTCCAAGTATCGCACAATATAATTCAAGGCCCCAGTCGCTACGGGACCATCTAGGTGTATTTGAATTAACATGGAGTTCAGTCAAAAGTCTATCACGTCATTTTCGTCTTCAAGTGAATCTTCTCGTCGGTGATTCATTTTTCTCGAACTCGTTTACCTATCTGGAACACTGCCGAAGACTCCTTTAATTGACTTCGAATGGGTTATTCAGATGCGTCTGCCATTTTCCAAGTATCACACAATATACGTCAAGGCCCCAGTCGCTACGGGACCATCTAGGTGTATTTGAATTAACATGGAGTTCAGTCAAAAGTCTATCACGTCATTTTCGTCTTCAAGTGAATCTTCTCGTCGGTGATTCATTTAACTTGAACTCGTTTACCTATGTGTCTGTGTCATGTGACCCACGCCGATGGACACGTGACCCACGCCGATGGTCACGTGACCCACGCCGTCTGTCCACGCTGAATATGCTGGGGGGAAAAACCCAAACTACGCAGTAATAAAATGCTGAGTGGACATTTCTCGGAATTTCAACTTGGGAAAACAACCACCGGATGTGGTTGTTTACTTAAGCTGTGGAGCGATAAACAAGTCCAAAGCCAAATCATGACTCGATTTCGCAGAGTCATCATTTCCTAGAATCACACACGCCGCTCGCCAGTAAACACCAGATGTTCATTTGGTGACGTCACACACAATTCTCGGAATTCCAACTCAAGTCTGGACATGTTGCAACACTTATCTGCTGCTGCCTGTTCTAAGTCGAGAGAGATGCTTCGGCGGCCATTGCTATCGTAGGCGTGGGGCTCTCGACGGCCATTTTTTTCGACACAACGAATCACATGAGGTCGTTTTTTTGATCTCCCCGCCCCCCGCCCTCCGCTCTTTACATCTATCATGTACCGCAGGGGGGCGTTGCTTCGACGGCCATTTTTTCGACACAGCGAATCACATGAGGTCGTTTTTTTCTTCTCCCACACACCCAATTGCTCTCTACGCCTATCATGTACCTGCAATTTTTCTCTCTCTCAACCCCCACACGCTACACCCTACACCGCCATGTTTATTGCGACTGCCGCCAATCGGCTTTTTTTTTCCCATTATCAAAGCTACGAGTTTTAAATCGACATTAGTATGGAACCGTCATGGCTCATTGGTAGCGCACTCGGCTGCCATGCCAATAGGCGTGGGTTCAAGCCCCACTCGGGGACAAAAATTTTATTTATTTTTTCTTCCGCAACCCTCCCCCCACCTTCTTCGGCGTTGGGGGGTTGCTGAAGAACTTCGCCGAAGAACCAAAATGGCGGAGATCTCGATGGCCAGATGCCATCGAGAGCGAAAATTCAAATTAATGAGGCGAAGTCGGCTTTGTCATACTACTGAAATAATTGAGTTATTTGGATATTGATAATGAAACGCAATTTAAATATGAAAAAGTCGATTTTGCGTGGAATTGAAACAAATTTGAAGAAAAAATTATATGTTTCACACGGAAGAAAAGCAGATTCAATTACCGGCATTAAATCTTGTGCTTTTATGCCTAGTAAAACAAATAACTATTTGTCATAATTTTCTCCGCCCAAAAATCTCTTGATCGGTAGTAAAAAGAAAAATTAAACTGTGAGGGGAGTTCCAAAACATATTTTACTACATTTCTAGAGGGTGTTTTCGAAGACAACCAAAGAAGAAATGAAAACATTGTTGAGGCTTCATTTCCCTGAAAATCAATGTGGCATTCCGAATTTAAAATTTCTTGATTTATATGCCTCATTCAAGGTAACCATTGAGGAAAGTTATTTCAAAAAAGCCATGAATCCAAACATATGGCCATTTGAAGCATATATAAACGAAAAGTGAACTCACAAATAACTTGATATTCAATCCCAATATAACTTGGTGAAATGCTTCAGATGCAACCAATAAGTGAAAATATTTTCTCCCATTCAATTTGGTCAGTACTTCATCTACTGTGTGCTGGGGAAAATGTTCCATTTTTATTACTTTATTCAGATCTTCTGAGTCTAAGCATATTCTAAAATTATAGTTTGGCATGTTGACAAAAAAAAAAGAATTTACCGATTTGGTAGGATCCTCGACTTTTACTACTATTTTGTATTTTTCTAATTTATCCAATTTATGTTTTAATTTCGATTTTATTGCGATTGAAACTTTTCTCGGTGCATGAATGACCGGATTTACTTCATCTATTTCAATGTTAAATTAGCCTTCTATACAACCAATTTCATTGAAATCTTAAAAATCATAAAATATGAGTTTTTTATGTTCTTGTTCTGTATTAGCATTTTCTTTCAAAAGTTCAACTTATTAAATTGTTCACAATCCTTCTCTAAAATAATTTCATCAACGACATAGAAGGTTAATAAATGTGACTGCTTTTTATAATTGCAGAATAAATCTACCTAAAATATTTATATTGGTTCCTATATATGTTTTTAATTTTGTATTGTCGTATATTATAGCTATTAATGTAACGAGATTATTATGCTATTTATAATAATCGAGGATATTGGCACTCTGCGACGAGTCGCCTGTGCAACCTCCTAGATTTATTTAAATTGCATAAATCTAGTTACATTTAAAGTACTTAGTACAGGATCCGAAGAGAGGTCGACCTTAACCGTTCTGTTTAACGGATGAAACATACTTCCTATGAAGTTTCATGAAAAGATGAATACTATATACAGTGAGTATAAAAAATTTGCACCATATGGAAAACTTTTTTATTATCGATTTGTCAGAAAATTTTATTTTTCATAAACATTAGTGCATTGGAGAATACTTGCATAGGAGTTTTCAAAATTTCAAATTTACAAATAGTGTAAAAGGGGAACAAAAAATAAAAATTTTGATCAAGAGTAAAATACGCTGGATGTGATTCCACATTTGGATATTGTTTTCAATTCTAAACAACCTCCTTGAATGAACTTTTCGATTATGTTAATAATGAGGGATATTTTACACTGGATCAACATTTCTATTTTTTGTTCCCTCTATACACCGTTTGGAAATTTGAAATTTTGTCATCTCTAATTCAAGTATTCTGCAATGCACTAACTTTTATGGGTAGTAACATTTTCTGACAAATCGATAATAAAAAAGTTTTTCATATGGTGCGAATTTTTTAAACTCACTGTATATAGTCTGGACCACATTTTGATAGGCAACCCATTTCAGACGTTTATTCATGAAACTTCGTAAGAAGTATGTTTCATCTATTAACCAGAACGCTGAAGGTCGACCTCTCTTCGGCTCTTAGACTGAAGCTTTTCGTATCATTGACATTGACAACGATGATGTGAAAATGAAATCAACAACTTTGGTTATGTCACGTTATTGTCATTTGAGCGTGCCATTTGGTTTCTATTATAAAGTAACTAATGTGTTATGTGTTGTTATGATATTATGATGTTTATTGTTTCATCGGATATTAAGCTTTATTTGAGTTAAATCTTTATAACAAATTATTAACATCAATATATTATAACGACACATAATACATTAGTTATAATATAATGCTTTAATTACTTTATAATAGATACCAAATGACACGCCCAAAGGACAATAACGTGACATTACCAAAATTGTTGATTTCATTTTCACATCATCGTTGTCAATGTCAATGATACGATAAAGCTTTGAATGCAACTAGATTATTATGCAATTTGAATAAATCTCGATTATTATAAATCGCATAATAATCTCGTTACATTAATAGCTATAATAATTTGTAATGAAGATTTAACTCAAAGGAAGCTTAATATCCAATGATACGATAAAATTATATTGATAATTCCTTTCACTCAATAACAATCTATCTCAGTACAAAGGTTTATAGCAAAACAAATTTAAAGATGTGATAATTTTTTATTTGGCGTTCTGTTGCTCATAAAATAGGACGTTCGCTTCCCCACTGACAAGGGTTTTGGAGAATATTGGTGACACCATCAATTCATCAAACTTGTACCACTTGTCTGCGTACGGTTGCCTACATTAGGCCATATAGTGTCCGGAATATCTCGTGCCACTATGGTTACAGAGAGCATATTGGTTGTAATGACACGGAGACACATTGTCTTCTACATAATTGACCATGTCCATTCCTTCCAAGGGAAAATTTCTTGTCACGTTTCTTGTCTTTCCGTCTGCTGGAACCACTTCAAATAAATAACTTTGGGTGATTTGTATACAGACAAAGACTCAATGCACTTCCTTCCTTGCATTTCGAACATGTAGGTTTCTCGTCATCGTCCAAAGTTTCCTCCCTGGTGAAAGAGTCTAGACATTATGAAAGTTTGAGCTGGTCTGTTTTCTGTGGAATCGGCAGTGAGAGATCATAAAAAGGGTCAACAGTTGCAGAGCAATTCCCTCAAAAGGTTCATTTTAATGTAGATTTCAATTGGCCAACAAAGATGTCTACAATTTTCGAGTTGCCCATTCTAATAATCTTTTAGTTTTTCATATAATTCCGTCAATATTGGATTGGGGTTTATTCTGATTCTGTTGATATCTTCATGAATGCATTTGAAAGGTGTAAAAGAAATTCCTGGGTATCCTGTTGGGTGTAACCCGTTAAAAGTAGAGCAAATCTTTTTATGTGAATCGACACAGAAACGGTGTTTACAATTCTATCGAACGAATCTTTCGACCACAGTTTTTTGATAACTTCCGCAAATGCTTTCATTAAAACTCCCTTCATGCTCGATGTGCTCGTGTTAATGTCACTATAAAATGATTTTCATTCAGAGACTCCAAAAAAAAATCTGGTGTTCGATAAAAATTGTATGTCACTGTTCATGAAACAACCATTTCCAATGTTTTCTAGTCCATTGGTGTAACTATTAGAGCTGCGCAAACGATACTGGATCGGCGTGATACAGAGTTGATGTTGCTTAATAAAGAGTTGGATGAAGATATGGGTGATCCCGTTATTTTTGGCAAATCCCTATGTAGAACTTCACCAAGTGACTGAGATTTCCACAGAAAAAAGCGTTCTTTAAGGGTTCAAAACAATTCATCCAATTGTCGAGATACAGGAATGATTCCCAATACAGAAGCGGCATTACCCTTCTGAATCGCGATACCAATTCTATGTAACAAAAACGAAGTTGCTCTTCTATCACTGGTCACTTCCGTTATTCGTTTGCCTATGCCTTTAACGAACTCCAAAGCATTGGGATCAAATACTCCAAATGTTTCAACAGCAACAGGATAAAAAAATATAAAGTTGCTGTATTGAATAAAAAAAAATTATTAATATTGCAAATATTTCAACTGATTGGTTGTAACACATGTACTTACCCAGGCCCGGACTGGCCAGGTCCGCAGGTCCGCGATGGCGGAGGGCCCCCGGCCCGAGAGGGCCCCACATGACGTACATAAAAATGTTTTTGTCTTGTTAGAAGTTATTTTGTGTCCTCGGTGATGATTTGTTTATATTTTCCAAAAGTAGAACACGCCCATCAAGTGTTTATATCTCGCTGTTTATACGAAAAATTTATACTAGCTTCTGTGTTATGAGTTGAGTTAAGTTGTTGTGGTGTAATGCATCGTCTGCGTGGTGACGTATGTCCAGCAGACAACTGCACAAGTGCCAGCGATGCTCTATCAGATCAACTGATCAGTCAGTAGAGCCGCGCGAGCGCATATCGTCCTTCTCCTCCCCCTCTCTTACATATAATAACATCCACCCCATACCTAAAAATACTACACTAAAATAATATATGAAGTAGCTTTAATAAGTGAGTTGCTTACAAAGAAGCTGCTATTTTAGGACAAGAGGAATAAAATGTCGAATCATCTCAGTTAAGTTAAGCCCCTTCTATTCTAGTATAACAACATTGTAAACTGTTCAATACACAAGAATTTAAAAAAAAATCAAGTATTATTTTTCTAATCCCCAAAATCCGTTTGTCATTATTTTTATCACACGAATAATTTTGACATAATTCATTAATCCTTTGGTGCTAAAAAATACCTAATAAAATACTGCACTTTATTTTGAACTTCGTTGTAATTATTGCCAGTTCTACCTCATGTGTTTTGTAGTATTGTGGTATTCTAAAAATACCTTGATTTTCTTACTTTAATGAATAAGTCAATAAAAGTCATAATATTTGTATACAAACCCAGCTGAATTACTTCTTGATAAGTACCAAAATAGCGTAAAAAATCGTTATCATTGTTTTCAAGCGCCTATAATTTTCAAAAATTTTATTACATAACCCTCAGACCCCCGGTATGGGGCCCCTTCACAAGTTTTAGCTGAGGTCCCCAAATGGTCCCAGTCCGGGCCTGTACTTACCCAATGTTTCCGTTTGTGATTGAGGAGTACCAACATGTATGAACCAAATACAAGCTAATTCATCATAATGGTTGCTCCATCAGATATGATTCTTCCTTAAATGCATTCATCTTATATTTTTCAGATTATCCAGAATAACCATAACTCTGTAGTTCTTGTAGAGTTAATTAATTAGAATTATCATGATTTTTGGAGTTCAATTCCGTATATTACATTTTAATAAAACACCATATTTTCATTTGCAATTAACCCTGATTTCTCCCAACTACTCTTTTTGTAGTATAATTGCAAATTCTTCAATATTGTGCTCAGATTTTGTGTCATATAGAAATTATGTGATCTCTCACCTGATATTCCAGCTAGTCTATGGAATTGAAAGAGATGACTAATTTCACTATTTGATGGTAAATAAATTCCACAAAATTACTTTTTTTCAGGAATCATCTAGAGCTCCACATCAGTCACTCTGTTCAGAGATGGGAAATGAATTTTGCTTCGCTTTAAAATGTCGTGGATCGCGACAACGGCCAGCACTTCGCCGACGGTGCTCAAAGTGTCTTCCTGATGTAACGCAAGTACCAGCTACATTCAAGAACTCTACGCATCGATTAGATAACAAATGTTGAATCAGTTTTCAAGACTTAGCAGATATTCCAAGGGAAATGGACAAGTAAGATGTTTTTTGAAAACACACAGAATATTTCGAAACCATTGGTGTGAGAAATATATTTAATGAAAAAAAAAAAAAAAATAATAAATGAATAAAAAATGTAAACATTTGGCGTTTTGCTGTAATGATAATGAATTTGCGAATATTATTCAACTGAATGATCTTGGATGAATACCTAGAAGGGATTGAAAACAAACATAACCTATTGATTCAAGATCAAGATTCAAGTTGGATTTTAATTGAATAACCTCTCCTTGTGTAATCTTTGGTGAGATTAAAGTGGCCGTTTAATGTCATGCTTTCGTACTTCCACGATTTAGGCGAATCGGTTACAATTTAAAAACTCAAATTGGAACATATTGGAGTACTTGTTGAATATATCGAGATTCATTTTCTTCCAAAAATTCGTATTTTTTTTGCGGAAACCGATAAAATGCACGTTTCTGTGTTATTTCATTTGCACAAAAAGATTAATTGGTATCTTTCAAAACATAAAGCAAGACTTCACCCAACGTTATTTTCGAGAAACTATGGAAGTGAGAATTTGGCAGCAATGTACCAAAATGTAGCAAATTAATAAGAAATTGACACGGTGTACCAGTTGGGTTCATCATTTTGCAGACAGATAGCGCAAGAAAGGAATTCATTGACCACAATAGAAATATTACGTAAAAAACCATGAATGGAGCGGAATGAGGGTTTGATAACAATAAATAAGCACAGCACTACATTATAGAATAGAATAGAACATGACTAATTCGTGTATAGCTAATGTCAGATTTTGTAACATCATGGCGTGTATGTGTTCATATGAGTGGCAGCTCAAAATAAAAAATTTGTTCATTTAGTTAATAACATCGGATTTTGAAATAACAGTTGCTATAGTATTGATGACTTTCATTGAAGTCATCGAGGGAATAGTGATTTCACAGCAAAAAATTGAAAATTGAAATAAATAATTCACAATGAACAAATTATCTCAAGAAGTTAGGAAATTTGAATGAGATTTGTCAAAAGTAGTCAAACATGGAATTCTTGACTGATACAGTTACATAAAAAGTAGTTTTCCATAAAATGATACTGCTGATAGTAATACCTATCATTGGGATGGAAGATTCCATTGGTATGGATATATAGTACTAAAATAGTTACGTTGACCACGTTGAGATCGGTCTTCCTAGAGAAAATATTTGCTTAGGATTTGTTCGCATTGAATTTCACCAATTTTATTCACTCTGATTCTGAGATTTCTGTATTTGAAACGTTCACGATTCTTTCCCATTCGATTCTGCTTTGACTGGCTAATATCGAAACTTTGAAGAGAAAGCGGTTTACATAAAATCATCCGCAAAGCTGTGCACTGGACATGAAGTAGCCCCCAACAAATCATTGATATGATGAAGAAACAGTGTTGGTTCTTGAACACCGTCTCTCATTTGTAGTGTGTGCATGGGATACTATCTATCAACAACCAAGTGAGGAGATCGATTTGAGAGATAGCAAGGAATACAACTGGGGGGGGGGGGGAGGATAGCCATAATATGACAGTTTGGTAAGAAGTATGGTGCCCAACACGATTAAATGTCTTGGATAAATGTAATGCAACGGCCAGAGTTTTACCATATTTTTGGATAGGCTGCTGCCAAATATGTGAGGCATGAGCAAGCAGATCACCAGTTGATGCTGCAAACCATATCGTCAAACATTGATAATTCCTGAGCATTCTGAATATTTCATAAGCTTGATGTTGATGGCTTTTTCCATGACCTTCGAGAAAAAAAAAACATATCAGTGCCACGAAAGATCCATATTTGTAAACAAACCATAACAACCAATATTGCTACTTTATGTATCGGTTGATCTGAAATTCGAAGGATATACACCAAGCATATTACTGAAATTTCGCCTGACTTTTTCTAATTTTACTTCCGTGTCAAAAAATATTGTATGATTTAATTGAGAAAAGTGTGCTTTAAACACTGGTGTGAATTGCAGAACTCGCTACGCTTGTTTCGTAAACAATCAAACTGCTTTAAAAAATCCTGTTTCCACGCTGTGTTATAAACAGCTATCTTCAAAATGAGAATTACGATGTTTGTGTGTCTTGAGGCTCGTTTTCAGACTAATACTTAGAAAGGTCCAGAGAGCTAGGGCAACGGACTAGTCTACGAATCCAAAGGTTCTGGGTTCGATTCACCAAATAAGGTATCGTTTTTTCTTTAATTTTGTGAAACATCGAAATGTCGTAGTGTAACGAAAATTAATATTAATTGGAAATATAATAATAAAACGAGAATAGATGTATATCTATAACGCAGCACTGCAGAGAGATCATAGCATGGTAGAAATTAATTTTGATTACATGTCTTCTTTTCACGGTTGAATACTTGGATGAATATTCACTAAAGTAACTGGTAGCGCCTCTGTCTAAATAGTTTATCAAGCCTGATTGAACAACGCTTACATCCTAACGGGCCCTAAAAAGAATAAAATGAGGGGGAGATACCTTCAATATTTCATCACTGAAACCGTATAATTATTGACAGAACAGACATGAATGGATCCGTTGAACAGAATTCAACGTGTGAAACGATTAAATTATTAATTTATTGAGTTAACTTCATTTTCAAATTTGTTTGAAACTGTAAGTTCATTCAATAAATTGGTGGACGATGGAACGTAATTATCAAGTAAATGACGTTTGTCAAAGAAACAATTCAATGATTGTAACTGATCTGGGGTTCTATTCTCGAATTTGGATATTACAGGTATTACTCAAGTATTACTCTGGCATTAGAGGAATTAGTTAGGAATTATTGGGCATTGAGGGAGGTATTTCACGAGCATTACATGTGTATTTAATTTCGGTTTGGGGCACTGCTTCGACCTATTTGATTAAACCTTTGAAAACACTACAAAATAAAATTATTTTTCGACAACCGTCCGGTAAATACCTACTTCCTGGACGATTTTCTTTGAGGACTAGTCCGGGAAATGCTCGAATTTTAATATAAATATTAATTTAAATAAGAATCAGAATGTTTCTGTTAGTACCTATCTTCTGTTCGAATTTCAATATTTAATATAAATAAGAATTTAAATGTTCAAAATTTTCTTCTACAAAGAAATATAATAAATAAATGTATCTCGATTTGTTATTCTACACGGTTGCCGAAAAAATTGTGTACGCAACACGTCCGAAAACAGTTTATTTGGACTCGCAGACTTCCAGGACTCGCTACTCTCGTCCTAGAATCTTGTCCACTCGTCCAAAAAAACAGTGTTTTCCGGACTTGTTACGTAAATTACTATAAATGTATTTTTAAACTTAATTGTCAAGAACCAATTGTAAACTTATATAAACCAAGAAAACTACTGGATATACATTCCCTATACAAATTGAAAATATGCACATTCATTCATCTTGTTAAAAATAACATGAAACATTCCACTTTAAATTTCAAAATTAATAATGACCAACATAATCACTTGACCAGACAAGCCCAAAATTTATGTCAACAAAATCAAGACGAATATTGGAAAGAAATCAATTTATTTCGATGGTGTAACATTTTACAATGAACTTCCAAATTATTTAAAAACTTATGGTAACTTGCGATTCAAGAATAACCTCAAAAAATACTTACTTACTCCTTTGAATCCATTCCAATTCTGATTTCATTATATTTAAATTAATTTCTAATATTGTTACTTATATCATGTGAAATTATTTAAATTTTGTTTTTCTTTCTCCCTATTATAAACTGTATGTTTTTGGGAATGAATTGAATTGAATATTGAAGTATTATAGAAATTATTTGGAAGTACGAGAACAATTGCTGTGCCATCATAATCGTTGAAAAAAAAGCATTGTACTTTACAACAATCTAAGACACGATTTCATATTTTTATTAATTTTCTGACTGGCATTAATTGGGGGTATTATTCGAGAATTACTTGGGTATTAGAATCATACGATTTTTGGAAATAAGTGTACAGAATTTTCTCAGCGGTTTCCCCCCTCGTATAATTCAATACCTGTCGAGGTCTTATCCAGGATAGTAGTTGTTTTCTGTCGGATATATATCATACAAATCAATTTAAATATGAGTATAGATGAGTTTGACAATTTTATTGAGAAAAATTAGGAATATGAAATTAGCGACTAATATCTTTGTAGGTGGAACTGGTGGTTAACTTTCATTCCTCAACATATTCTGATATTTAGTTTATCCAACCAAAAACTCTTTTCTTCTTAAAAACCATAATATGTCTTACCGATATGTTTTAGTATGGTAATTACAGTTATTTTTGTGAAAGTTTTCCACAACCTGTCTCAGATTCTTCTTTGTTTGCAGGGCATTTCGTGAAAACTGCGAATAAACTATCAGAAAATTCAGTTCATACAAGAAAACAAGATAGAGAAAGCAACTTCACAAAATACATGGCTTTCAATGGAATATAGGGATTCAGCAACAAATAATTGGAAAAGAACATAATTCCTGCGATAACGTTTTTGATTTCTGTTTTTTGTATGTAATAGTGCACTTGATGTTATTTCTTTTTGTTATTCTATTCTTTTCGTTCATGATACTTCGTTCAGAATTCAATTTTTACTTTTAGAGTTGGGTATAACGTGTGAAAGAGAACTGAAATAAACGTTGTTGTCACCTTCAACAAGTATAGAGTATGAAGAGTGAACTACTGCCACTTACCGATAATTTAAAGGAGTACTGTTCGATCATGTGCGACAGAACCTGTGAAATTTGAGAGCTATCTATGATGATTTAAACAATGTTTTGGTATCACAACCTCCATAGGGACGCCACTGATTTGTAGAAAGTTGTGTAAATACTGCTGTATTACGATCGTCAAGTGCAGAATAGAAGGGAATCATTTTTTTTGTTTTAGTTGTACAACCATTGCATAACGTATGCCCCATGTGGTTGTAGCTACAAAGAAAATTATCCCACGACATAACCCGTGCCTTCCAGATAATTTCATTGAGAACCCTAACCCCGTCCTATAGGTAAAGATATTTGATAAGTACTGGCAATCGTGCACGTCCATAAGTCAGCATCAGTCAGTTTGATGATTGAAAGTTCAATATTGCAATAAGGTGAACAGTGATTATATTTTTACTTTCATCGTAAATCAATACCTTTCAGTATGCCAGTTTTCACCTCATGGAAATATTATTATATGATTGTGGATCATTAGATTCAACTTTCATGGTGCATTGTTGTGCTCTAAAATGATCATTTATTTTTGTAAATTTCCATTGAGAGTCATGCCAAAACTCAATTTCAAACACTCAGTTTCAGTTCTACGTTTAATAATGGAATCTCGATGTGCACTTGTTGACATCCATTAATCACGTGATGTTTTTCAGAAACTTATCAACCCCATTGGCTTGGCAACGGCAAGTCAAAGTCACGCGGCGCTTTTTGATTTAGAAATCGCGCGTTCGACGAAAAAATAAATAAACGTGATATCTCATAATACCCCCCTCCGCCTTGTGATATTCAGTGATTTTTTCTGACCCACCCACTTTCGAGCCTCACGTGATTTATGGACGACTCTCAATTGACAAACGACATTAGAAGTTACCAGAGGAAGCTTCAAAGTGCGATACAGTTGAAACCTGAGGTTCTCATGTAATTGCAACTTCCATTTATTCCATCTATTATCAAAAATTAAAAAAACTAAAAACGGAATAGTACCCATAAAAAATTGCTCACAACCGCCATATCTCATATGGCAACAGGTTTTTTTCACTTTGTAACGGAATAACCCTGTATAATCGGAAAGTCCGTGAAGGGATTTCTTTAAACTGATCGCCTGCGAAGCACCGAGTTTTTTTTCAGCCGTTTTTATTCAACGATAAAATCATGGAATGACCGAGGTAGGCATATCGTTCATTTTGACGACAGCTGATCACGATTGGGAATTCAACATAAGGGATACTCCCTTTGGTGTCAAGTTTTGACACTATAGATAAGTACATTGAAATTATTGATTGAAAGTTTGATTTTGTGGAGGAAATCCAGTTCTTGACATAATTTTTTGGGTTTATGTCCTTCCACAATCTGAAAATGAAAAAAAAATTTTAATCCAAAGAAATATGTACAAGTGTAGAAGGGCAAATTAATTAATTTGCCCGATAAGTTACTGCGTTCACAAGACTGCTGTCTTGAAAGAAATTAATTTTTGTCAGTAACGTACCCTACACTGAATTTGCCTATCTGAAAAAATGAGATCGAATTAACAAAGAAAACTTCTCTTTTTTTGAAAACTGTTTACGTTTCGGAGGCTGTATCTGCCTCCGTTATCAAAACTTCTTAGAAAGACGCTGAGGAAACTGAATTTGAATTGCGATTTTGGTAATAAGACCTTTCTTTGACAGAGTCAAATGAAATCTGTCATACATTCTTTTGATTGACATTTGGTATCTTGATACATAGGGTGTTCGGTATCAATCAATCACCATTCTATTAGTTCTTATTTCATCTCTGAGGAGGGGTAACCAGGTGCGGTCCATTTCGATGGAATTGGTTGAGAAGCAGTTGTTCGATAAAAGAATGCACGCAGTTTCCTTCAACTTTCTTTTTTCTTGATTTGATTCTCTCAATAAAATTTTGGTATTATTCCATTTCATCATATGATCGCCATCATCTGTTAGAATATGTTCGGATATTTTCGAACCCGTTATTTTTCGATTTCTGATGTAACTTTTATGTTCTTCCTGGCGCACAATCAATGGTCTTGATGTTTCACCTATATAACTCTTACCACACGAACAAGGTATGTTGTAAACACAATTTTTTGAACATTCACCAGCGTTTTTGGGTTTTGTATGTGTGAGTATTGATCTCAATGTATTGGTTGTTTTAAATGTTGTTCTCACATCATACCTATGGCCAATCCGTTTTATCTTTTCAGACAGTACAGGGACATAAGGTATAATATTGTTTGTTGGATATGTATGGAGATGTCGCATGTCTGTGTGTTGTGTTGTTCGATTGTAAAGTGTAGTACTGTTTTCAATTTCATTAATGGTTTTTTCCACGAATTCATTTGGATAAGCATTTTCCCTGAGAACGGACTTTATAAAATTCAATTCTTCTTTCAGATTTTGTGTTGAATTGCAAACCACTTGTGCCCTGTTGTAAAGACATTTGAAAATTCCCCTTTTCACGCTGGTGTGGTGATTTGAGTTATAATGGAGATATCTATTGGTATGTGTTTTCTTTCTATAAACAGTTGTGTTAACTCGAGATGTTGATTTTTTTATCAAAACATCTAAGAAAGGGAGTTCATCATCTTTTTCTGTTTCTAATGTGAATGTTATCGTTGGTATTTTGTACCTAATTATGGTTATCAGAATTATCAATCATTCGGCTTACCCACTTACACTGCTGGTAAAAATCAAGGGCAACCGGTACCACAGAATTTTCGAGACTCAACTCAATCTGTTCAACGATTTTCAAATCATTCATTTAATAACAACAATCAGCAATGATAGTGAGGGTACAGACCCAAGGTCGTTACGGAGTGACCTATTGTTTAATTTACCCTTGTTTTCTAATAATAAAGTAGGGCCAACTGACTGCAATGTAGGTGTGTCTCCTGACATATTCAATTTAGTTATACAAATTGTAAGTAATTTAGTGCAAAATGGTCTACTCAATAATACAGAGTCAAGAGCAAAATTTCAGCAAATCGACTTAAATCGAAAATTGATAACTTTTGACAATTCTGAGAAAATTCATCCACTAGATTTTTTGGAACAAGCCAGATGGCATTTTAACTTAGAAAAATGTTCGTTTCGAAAACATATACCTATATTGAAAAATCATTTACAAGGTCAAGCTTCAAAATTTCGATTCTTTTGAAAAATCATTTACTAATCATTTTTGGAATGAAGATATCCAAAGTAAAATGATACAGCGCTTACAAAATTATGTTTTTAAAGACAATGGACATTCATATGCCGACCATATGGTAAAATATGTCGCAATGTCACGATATTTAGAACCAATATATTCGAAAAAAACGATGATCAAAATTATTGGTCGTCATTTTCCGAAACATGTCGCCGCAGTCCCAGTAGGAGTGTCTAGTTATGTGAGGCTCTGGAAAGACTTCGTCAAGCGGATTATTACCGTAAAATACCTCGCCCAGTATCACCGTGGTCAGGTAGGAATGAACTTGATCGCGGTCCTTACAAAAAAACTTTTCAAAACGATCATAACCGTCCGAATAAAAATTATCAGGGTCTTATTGATGAAAAAAATTCGAAAAAAATTTCATATATTACCATTGACCATGATGAGGTAGATGGTGTGTCAGATAATCCGGGAAACGAAAACCTTCCTCACGAGTATTAGCCCGGGACTTGAAGGAAAAAAATCGACGGGTGTTACAAATTTTTAATAATCCTAGAGATGATTTGTTGATCGATAGTGACGAAGAATTCGTAACATATAAGACACAACATCCGACTACCATTTTAAACTTGTAAAATAACAAATTTCCTGCATTGTTGGATACCGGTAGCGAAATTTGTGCGTTGAGCGAAGAAGTTTGGTCACAAATCGGAGAATCCCATTCAATCATTTCCACTTTTCCATGTACGGGAATTCGAGTTACAGGAGCGTTCGAACCTAAGCAACGTTGAGTTCGGCAACAATCTCTCTTGACCTTTTGTATTTCAGGTTCTGAGTTCGGTCACGAGTTCTTACTAATTCCAGATCTTGCATTCCCCATTATTTTAGGCATAGATTTTCTGAGACTATACTCGGCACGTATTCATTTAGGAGCGGAGAAAATATTTTTTCAACTAGCAGAATCGACATTAGAAGTTTCATTAAGTGGTTCATACACCGGTTATTATACCGAATCCATGCAAATGAAAATTGTGCGTTGTAAAAAAATTGCGATTGTGTCAGACGTCAATGACGAAAACTACTATTATGCACCGAGCGACGAAGAATTCAAATCAGTTATCAATAGCGTCGAGTTAACTCCAGCACAAAGAGACGCATTTGCAAGTCTCTTGCGTGATCATCGGGCTATTTTTTCTGAAAGACCCGGTTATGTTACCGATTACGAGCATCATATCGAGATGAAAGATCTAACGGAGTTTTGTTTAAGACAGTATCCGGTACCGATCAGTCATCGTGAAGCCGTTCAAAAACAATTAGATTTAATGAACACTTGGGGTGTGATCGTTAGAGATGCCACACCTTATGTGTCACCCATTATGACAACAGTCAAAAAGAACGGTTCGGTACGGATTTGTTTAGATGCAAGGCATTTGAATACCGTAACGAAACGCGAATATGAGAACCCCAGACCAGTAGAAGAAATTTTGCATACGCTCAACAAAATCGGCTTAATGTCATCAATCGACTGTACACATAGTTATTGGGCAATCCGTTATCACCACAATCACAAAAATTTACGGGTTTTCGATTTAATGGCCACACATACTGTTTCAAAACGATTCCTTTCGGCCTTTCAACCAGTCTCAGCGCGTTCACTCGGTGCATGTCAAAAATTTTAGGACCTTCTTTCGAACCATTCGCGTGAAAGTCTATGTTGATGATATTTTGATCATATCGGAAACGTTCGAAACTCATATTGAACATTTGAACGAAGTCTTAACTCGGACGCCTGTGACACAGGAATTGGTGGTCAACTCTTTCAAGTAGTTGAAGGTCAGCGTTATCCCATTGCTTGGGCCAGTCGGTTACTACTTGATCGCGAAAAGCGCTATCACATCAATGAAAAAGAGACGCTCGCTCTGGTATGGGCCCTCAATAAACTTCGTGTATATTTATTAGTCCGCCCCTTCATTGTCTACACTGATAATAATAACTCTTCCCTAACTTACCTGTTGTCAGCTTGGATAGCCCGATACGCACTTGCCATCCAGGAGTACGATTTCACTCTGAGACATATTCCAGGTTCTCAAAATCTGGTTGCAGACTCTTTGTCCAGATATGCGGCCGTCCGACCCCCCGCCCCTTCCGACAATCTTTTCAAAATTTACGCCGGTTTATCTCTTCCGAATGGGATCAAGACCGAACTCAAGCATTTATGTCAGGGTCAACGCGAATACGCGAAACTACGCGATATCATCGAGAACTTGTCGAAAGACCCGAAACTACGGTCTAGGTTTTTACTGCACGACGGATTGCTTTACCTTCGGCAGAGTGAAGATGAATTCTATCGGCTCTATGTTCCGAAAAATCTAATCTAGCAGATCGTCGAAACGTATCATCGGCTATTTGGCCACTTTGGTTCCTATAAAACCTGGAACGCCATGCGCTATGAGATGTGGTGGAGTAATATGTCTCGAGATATCCAGCGGGTAATAAAAAAATGTGGTATCTGCCAACAAGCCAAGTCTAGTTCTTTGCCAAAGCCCCCGTTGCAACCAATTATACCAGAAGGAAAAAATTGCGTGTTGTCTATTGATCTCTATGGGCCACTTCCAAGAAGTCGAGGTGGGGTTCTATTCATTTGTGTACTCCTTGACGTTTTCACGAAATACGTCACGTTATAAGCCTTGAAGAAAGCCACTACTCGGGCGATTCTCCATCGCCTGACGAAAGACTACTTTCCTAAAATGGGATTACCGGAAAGCGTGTTGACTGACCACGGTACGCAGTTTACTGCTCATAAGTGGACTCAGACCTTGGAAGCTTTAGGGTAATGCGTTCATCTGTTCGACACCCACAATCCAACCCGGTTGAGAGGGTAATGCGGGAGATTGGTAGGCTTTATCGTACCTATTGTTATGGTCAGAATACCCGATGGGCCTGTGAAATTCCAAATTTCATAACGTTCATCAACTCCCTAGTACATGAATCTACCGGGTACAGCCCTCGTGAACTCCAGTTAGGCGAAGAACGTATTCGGGTGATGCCAACTAAGTTGCAGGGACTGCGTACCGATCAAGAACAGAAGATGGTAGAGAAAAAATTGATTCTTGCACGGGAATCTCTGCTGAGCGCCGCCGCACGTCGTTCGGTAAGACACCTGTCGCGCCCGTGGAACGAATTTCGTCCTGGCGACAAAGTGTTGCTAAAAGCCAACGTGGTGTCATCTGCAGTCAAATCCGAAACGAAAAATTCTTACTTCTCTTCGAAGGACCATATGTGGTGAAAAAGTTGATCGGTGTGGCTACATACGTTTTAATGGACGAAGAGACCCAGCGCGAAAGGGGTACGTTTCTTGTCAGTAAAATAAAACTATTCCGTACTAGTTGTCCGGAGTAATGGTAAATCTTCTAATCAGCCAACGCTATTTATAAGGTTGGTGGGGGCATGATATAACGGAATAACCCTGTATAATCGGAAAGTCCGTGAAGGGATTTCTTTCAACTGATCGCCTGCGAAGCACCAAGTTTTTTTTTTCAGTCGTTTTTATTCAACGATAAAACCATGGAATGACCGAGGTAGGCATATCGTTTATTTTTACGACAGCTGATCACTGTTGCTTTGCTTACGAGACCCGAACCCAAAAAGGTGCCTTTGCGAATTTGATAGCCTTTTGGGGCTGGTGATGTAAAATTGTTGCTAACTATTTGGTTATCTACACCCTGGTATTAGGTGAGTGGACTAGTTTGCTCCAAGATTACGTTCTCGTTGATAAATAAAGAAGTAACGTTGGAATTGTGATTCTATTTGTATTTATCTTAGTCGAATGTGAATCTCAGATTCTTTTTTCAACACCGTTGTTTTTATTCACGCCCAGTAAATAAAAAGAACCTAAGAAAAACCCCTGAGATAAATAAAGTCGTTTCTGAGCTCAACCGCCACAACTTCGTCATGATGAAAAATAATTAATTATCAGATTGTGGAAAGTTTTGGAGAATTCCGATAGAAATCGAAAATTCAAGATGTTTTATCATGAGTCGGCTTCAACAAAGGTGGTCATGAACATAAAAAATCGAAACAAAAAAGCAGCATCAATGAAATAAGTAGAACAAACTGTGCCTTCGTTGAAATAAAATGAGCATTTATTTATTGCTTTCTTAATTATGTTCTGAGCCGCCTACGTTGAAGAACATTCAATTTTAGAAACACTCATCAATTCTCCAAAACTTTTCATACGAGTAAACTTTTTTTAGGTGATTTTTGATAATTGTTAGAATATACGGGAGCTGCAATTACAATATGAGAACCCTAGTTCTCAACTATATCGCACTTTGAAGATTCCTCTGGTACCTTCTGTTTAGGCCCGTCTGTCCTTCAAATAAGACCGTCTACCAAAGTTTTCTTCTTGAGCTTTGGTTAGTAACATATTTAGAAGGTAAAACTTTGATACAAGAATAACGGCGATAACCTGTGAGGAGGTTGATGATCTTTTTTAAATATATTTCACAGCGTCTGCTCCGATATAGCGATCACTCCCAACGGCATACTCTCACGATTTCAACAGAGTAAAAGTCTTAGTCCATTTTGAATAATATCAAACCTTTGATAACTTATGAGAGAGTTGTTTTTACTGCATCTCTGGAACTAGTTATGGTGCAGCCGGATGACGGGCAGAAAAAACAAATTAGCAAAGAGCAATTCTTTAGTCTGATCTACTCAGAACGAACATCGCCACTGTCGGTGTACGAAACGAGAAGCAGAACACTCATTAATTATTTCAGTGTACGAAACAAAAAATTTCAGGTATTTTTTGAAGGAGTACGAAACGCGCCTGTAAGAAACAAGGAAACACCATAATAAACATTCAATTTTGAATGAACAGGTGAACTCATGTAATTTTTAAAAACCACAAGTAATTATTGTATCATTAGTAACGTTATATTGTATTATATATCGAAATGATGTGTTGCATTACCATAATATAGTTTGTGTGAATTGGAAGTTTTTTCTTTCCTTTGTACATATTTATCAGTGGACAGAGTTATTGTTTGTGATTTACACGAGATTTTCAGAATATTTCAGGTATGTTTGTATTGAAAGTTAGCATTAGTAAGTTAATATTCAATGAAACAAATTATTTTATATTCTTAGGAAAATGTCTAGTATATCGAAGAAAATTCTTTCCGTGGTTCCCAAAGATGTAAATTACTTTGAGCCACGACGACATACATTTATATCAGCAGATATCTTCCACCATCAGGTGACACCATTAGAAAATAAGTAAGGTACCAATACGATTTCAATGATTTTGAAAAGGCTGTGCAAAGAGCACAGAAATCAAATACAGATATGGAAGTAATGTCCCATCTAGACTTTCATAAGGGAAAAGATCTTGAATCTGCGGCAAAAACTCGAATCAATGAAAAAACTAAATTGACCCGATGCTATGTAAACAACATATTCAGTAAACGAAGACAACAGTGATTATTCTCATTGGCCTCCTACTCTTCTTGTTTTTGAAGATATTGAAATGAAACTCGAAAGATTTGTATGAGACATAAAATTGCAGTTTTTGACAAGTGACTTTATAAAACTTCCTTTCTCACCAGAATTGATATAAACTTTCGATTTTTAAATGAGACACTCGGTATATTTTCACTTGTTTTGTCTCCATATGGCATTCTAGATACAATGTACCTATCATTTGTTACTTTTGGAAAACAATTCATTTTAAAATGTAATTTTCAATTTATTGGCCATTGACACGTTCACATTGATTTCAGTCCTAAATTAATGGAAAAAATACAACTATCTGGTTTTCGGTTGAAATGTATCTGCTGTGGAAAATTTTATTTTCAAATTATTATTACTATATTTTTTTTTCAAATGGCAACATAGTGGCTTGTCGGGTTAGGAGAAAAGAGCATTTCATTACGATTAATTTGATACCGCCCACTATTAGGCCTCAAACAAACTTTCGTCAACAAACTTAAAAATATTACGCTGCATCTCTCCTTTTGAGATTAAAATAATGTTTGAATTCATCGAGTAACCTGTGTCCAACACACATGATGAAAAACCATCAATCCGGAAACTAATGACATACATATTACCTTGCATGATGGTAAACCTGAGGACATGGTAGCTACTGCCGTCTGAGTGGATTGCTCAATCTGTTGGCGGCATCAGCGACATGTAGATGAGCTGTAATATGGACAACTTCTTGTTTCACTTTCACTTTTTACAAAGTCGAGAACCATGTTAACACTAAAACAGTCTTATCACTTATGAAAATTGAAGTATTAGATCTTTGAATATATAGGCCCCAAGTAATTCTGTAAAGTGTATTTATTCTAATTATACCTAATCCCTTTATTACCTGGTGGTCCTTATTACCTATATTACATAATGGTCCCCCCTTAGATTAACGAGGTCTTATTTTTTAACGTGCGATTCCTAACACTTTCTCGGGTCATCAGAATAAAAATGTCTAGTCGATAGGATTTGAACATACACGACCAGCAGCGTCAATGGCTTTGAACGCAACGGTTTTAACCACTGAGCTACCGGACCTGATATGGGGTGATTTCAATAAATATCCATATTTTGGCATTTTATTTTGCTCATTTCTATTGAATCAATCAACTGGTAGATTTATACAAATCGATCGATATGGATTCAGAATATGTTTCTTCTATTGAATTGTATTCCTATTCGAAATATACAGAATGACTCCAAAATTATAAGCCATTTATGGTAAAAAAAAATAATCACCCAGTATGAGTTTGGAAATCATAAATTATTTTCATTTTTGTTCATTATATTCTGATACAGGTCTTATTCAAGAATCAGACTATTGCCAGAAAAAAAAAATCATTGAGTATTATAATTGCGTAAAAAATTATTAAATAAAAATGGCCACTTTCAACTTCAACACTCAATATCCCGATAAATAGTCATAGGATCGTATTGGGTCAATGCACACTTTGGATGAGGTGATCGAATACTACAATATACTAGAGTTTCAGCCAATTTCACCGGGACCCATAAACCCATAAAACCGGTGCGGGGTACTTTACAGAAGATATTAATTTGAATACCTTGTTCAGGGTAATTATGAGAAGAATAAAAAACCCGTATGTTGAGTAATGTTTCGTCAGCCATGCAATAAGTGGAACTCGTATTCAAGTGGACCAACTTTCAAACTGACTACTTTCACTCTCATTGGCGACGCCAAGCCATATTGCAGTTATCACATTTTAAATCAATAACAAAACACTTGGTTCAGATAACGTTTGGATTTAATTTCGTATATCTAGTATTTGAATCCTGGAAAAATAAGTTTATATCCATCTAAAATTATTGTTTTTTAGTAAACTTTTACCATAGTTCACTAATTTCTGGTAAGTACACTTATGAATAAATGATCCTCCTATTATAATATTTTGAGACGGAATGTATCCTGTATCATCGAAATCTTTTTCGAAGTGGAATGAAAAACATATCGGTGTCACGTAATAAACTTTTTTCTGCAACTGTCAAAGAGTCCAAATTTTTTTTGTAGTTTGAATTGTTGTAAAAAAAATATTTGTTAAATTCATAGCGTTTTGACTATGAGGTATAGTATATTTTCGCCATCTTTTTTATAGATTTTGGATTGGTTCCGCTTATAACGGACCAACAATAGTCCCCTAACATGTTTTCATCCAAAAATCCGTGTTTTCATACTCTGAAAATCTCTAAACCTTGGTGAAAACGTTTCTCTTATTCGTCAATGATACTTCCCAAGTTTCCAGAAAAGGAAACACTCAAATGCGAGTGCACGAAATGAATTTTCACTGACATGTTGACTGCTATAATTTGAATAGGCCATTTTTTTTCTTATATACTTACTGTCACACAGACAGAGGAAGCAAGATCTTGGATATTGAAATTTCTCGAAATATCATTCAATTAGGCTTGGTTAATCAAATATGGAGTGTTTTCTTGATGAGAGAACTCATTAGATTCACAGCATGAAATCATTTATATGCACATTCATATACGCTCCAAAAAAGATATAAATTCTCTCTAGACAGACTATTTACTCCTTTTTGGTGGTTTCCAGGTTGGATTAGCTTATATGTTCTCTAATTTTCGCAGTAGGAGATACCGAAAACGAGACATTTCTTTTTTGAGTTGTGTCAAACGTGACACTTCTCTTTGTTTTACTTAAATATCCGTGTTTACCTAAATTATCGCGTGTTTACATGAATATCCGCTCATATTGCAAATCGTGTGACTTCCAACATGCAATTTTATTGGTGCAGCCACGTGTGAATGAAATAATCGCTGTAATTATTCGAACATTTCCCTCTTCATATGGGATTTTTAATACACGATGGAATTATTCAACTAATTAGGTGCTTTTTAAATGTCCTATTGAAAAAATATGGATGAGCCAAACTTGCTCTGCTAACTTTTTGTTAAGCTAGCAAAACATCTCATATATATTTCTTCAAAAAAAGCACAATATTTCGGAATAGAGCACTCATCATTTCATATTTTTTCAGAAAATGGAGCGCGAAGTCTCGGAATAGGGCATTTAAATAGCTCATAATTAGCTTATAATTTCCCTATTGAAAAAATATGGATTCACCATATTGCTCTGCCCACTTATTGTTAAGCTAGCAGAACATGTCATATTTTTTCAGAAAATGAATCGCGAAATTTCGGAATAGGGCATTTAAATAGCTCCTAATGAGCTGATAATTTCCCTATTGAAAAAATGTGGATACGCCATCTGGCTCTGCTAACTTTTTGTTAAGCTGGCAGAACATAACACTTTTTTTTTTCAAAAAATTTCGGAATAGAGCACTTAATATTTTCCTTATTATCTCCTAATTTTCCGATAATGAAAAATAAATTCTGCTGACCTTGCCCTGCTGGCTTCATAGACATCAAATGTATCCCGCTATATAAGCAAGAAAGCGATATCGCATATATGTTTGTGTCGACTAGGCTGTCTCTGTATCGACTCAGCTAACCATGCTTTTCAGTTGGGTTACGATTTATGGATCTGAGTCAGTGAGTAGGCAACACTGAAGTTTTCGAATGCTTCTTGGTAATTCAAGTTAGGTAAACGATAGGTTTGGGATCGTATCAACCCGGTAAGATTTCCAAAAAATCCTATTAGACATCAATCAAAATTTTAGGACTTGTCCCATTATGTATTTCTTGGATAATAAATAATGAATCAAATTTCACATCTCCCTTAAACTTTGAACATTCTCATTTACCACTTCAACGTTCACGAGTCACGTTT
This sequence comes from Chrysolina haemoptera, assembly GCA_958298965.1. Lineage (NCBI taxonomy): Eukaryota > Metazoa > Arthropoda > Insecta > Coleoptera > Chrysomelidae > Chrysolina > Chrysolina haemoptera. Next base: position 13,462,663 of record OY282600.1, on the reverse strand, counting down.
CCACCACCATGCACCCACTGCGGTTGAAGCCCAGAAGGGAGAGCTCCCCAGTATATAATACATGCTCAGACGCCCCGCTCTTCGAGCGTAACCTCATCCTGTTGACTGGCGATCAGCAGAATAAAATCTGACGCGCCTGAAGCTACCTCATATCTGACAGAAGTTTAATTATTACATTGGCTATAATGTGCATGATGCCCCTCACAAACTGGCTGAAGGCCCTGCTGTGGGGGCTGAGAGCCCCAATCAGCCGACGCGTACAAGAGTCTTGATGAGAGGCAGTTTCAGCTCCAGGGTCATGGTGCTACTAAGTCCTATGACCCGTCATAGCTTATGCCTTGTGGTTTTCGCTAGTGATAATCTGTGGGGGACGCGCCATCGAAATGTGAGTTTCTCATCCAGGGTTACCCGTAGGCAGACGGCGTTGTCCACCGAAGGAATCCGGTCATCGTTCAGTCAGTGGTCCTACGTCTCCTCGTGAATAAGATGGTCTTGCTTTCGTTCCGTAGACAACCGTTCCATAGAGTGTTCGTGCCTGAATCCGAATTGTTCGTCTGGAAAAACGTTTCATTTCAATGACATTGCCTCTAGTCGTGCCTGAATCACCCTCTCTGCTACCTTGCTCATCGCTGGGGTTAGGCTGATGGGTCAGTGGTTCTGCAGAAACGTGTGTTTCTTGCCGGGTTTCGAAATCATGACTACCGTTGCTTGTTTCCAGCTAGCTCGAAAATGTCTCAGTCTAGGTATTGCGTTTATGATGTTGGTCAGAGCGGCTATTCCTTTTCTTGGTGAAGCCTTAACTGATCTGACTAGTATGTTGTCTGGTCCTGGTGCTTTCCTTGTCTTGGCTAGTCTAACTTTCGCCGTAATTCCCTCTGAAGATGTCGGCTAGAGCTGAACGTCTGAGTTATTGGTTCGTCTTAGTCTTCTGATTGTCTGCTCTGCGTGTGTTTCCGTGTCTTCGATTTTGTCGGTGGAATCGACATTGTTTTCCAGGCATTGATGGCCAAAGGAGACAGCTGAAGCTTCAGCCTTCTCATTGTCCCTGAAGGCTATGTCCAGTTCATCATAGAGGAGGGGAAGAGTACTTTCTGCATCATTCATATTGAGTTGTCCTCAGCGTTCAGTTCATTCAAATGCTCAGCCACTGTCGCTTTCTGAGTTCTTTTCTCAGTTGCCTAACTGCGAGGTAGAACTGTTACTTGACATCTAGCGCCAGTGTGTTTTTTCGTACGTGGTCGAAGCCATATGTCTGTTCACCGCGTCTAGTTGATGTGTTGTTTCTATCCGGGGGATGTCTGTATTTATGTACAGCTCGCTAAAAGCGGGACTCCTAGTGTTAGTTGAATTGGCTTGTGGTCTAATATGCCTTCATCTAAAACAGAGATTTCGACCAGGGTTGACATACTTTACACTTCTGCACATGCCCTTCTTGCATATGTGGAACTGTGAATCTCTGCTCTTGTGTGAGAGTTGTTTCTCGGCCTTGATCTTCAGGTCGAGTAAATCAGTTAGTTTGAAAATGTCTTTGTTGCTCTTTGGGACCTTGACCAGGAACAATGACGTCAAACTCCCTATCTAATAGTTCCTTGTTCACGTCTTCCGACGTAATGGATTCGGAAATACTGCAAATCACTACGTGTAGTGGTATCTCAGTCTTTAGCTGGTAGATGAAGAATTCGATCTTACCTCCCTCGCAGAGCTTAGTGGCGAACCTCCAGTCGGCCGCGCTATTGGTATACAGCTATATACCCAGAGCTGTCCCAACGCACAGTGCTTAGTGCCAGTGGAAGCACTCGAAACACTTTTGTGCTCGTAAGCGCTGTGCTCCCGAGAACTTTGCTAATTCAGTGTTTAGTGCTTAGTGCTTAGATCCCGAAAAGTGCTCGAGAGCACTCCAGTGCTCCGGAGCACGTTGGGGTGACATTTGCTATCTTGATATAGGAAATGTGCGGTGTGTCAATCACCATTCTGTTATTTCTCACTTCTCATCTTAAAGGGGTAACCATGTGCGGCACATTTCGATATGATTTTGATTTACATATTTTCATTTTCAATCTGTGGGAGGTTGAACACTCAAAAAACTATGCCAGGAAAACCACAAAACCATTAATCAATATTTCTATTGTGTTTGAAACAAATTGTTGATTTGAGCATTGACAGGTCAGAAGGTTTTTCAACCACTATACCGAACAGTAACCCTAGCGATGTATTTAAAAATTGGTGCTGTGGTAAAATTTGGTTTGGATACATTGTGAAAATAGCGCGGTAAGCTGAATGCCATTTTAGTTATGTGAGTAGAAGGAGTAACTTATGTTTCTAATTGACTCGGTAGATACTTCATAGAAATCCAGAGCACTTCACAAACTGTAAGCGTAAGTTATTGAAACTTGATTAAACACGACAAGATTTCAACAAATTATATTACATCGTGACATGTTCCGCTCCACAATAGCATTTTCATGAAATACAATAACCGCTTCAAAAAGCTACAGTGTAGCTGTACTTATTATTATATTATTTCTTTGACTTTCATGTTCAACTAAGTTTCTCTTACTCAAGTATCTAACTGTCTGAAAAGTGCTCAGTGCTTAGTGCTCCCTGATTGAGATTACTTTTTGAAAGAGCTTAGTAATCGCGAGCATTTTATGAATGAAAGTGCTTAGTGCTCGAGATTTCGGAGCACTTTCCAAGAGTGCTTAGTGCTTAGGGCTCGAAGCACTTTTTGTCTTTGTCGCAATTGTGCTTTGTGGGGTTACTTATCTGATACGTTCGTAAAGTTAAGTACTGGGTTAGTTGATCCGAGCGATTCGACACGTGATCTCTTTGAATCGGGCTAGTAACCTATACTAAGTTTCCGAAAAGCCCTCAATATACGACGACCTGAATGATCTCCAGAACCATAGTGAACGATGACTACCTAAAGCTCATGAAATATGTTAAGGGTCAGTTTTTCAATGTTCAGTCAAATGTCTCTGTTACGTGACTGATGGTTAGAATGTGAGTGTATCCTTCATTTGAGTGAATGTCATTATTCAATCTAACCACCGGTCAAATTCAACTGTCAGTCAAACTACGCTAACAGGACATTGAAAAACCGGCCCTAAGTGGGGTTGAGCGGTCATCAATCTTGATTCGCTGTAAGATCTTGGTTCTTCAGTCAGTGGCTGAATCATACCTGAAGACTTGAAGACCTAGAATTGTCATCAAATAAGCATGTGTCTCAACTACACTGGTATAAATTACGATTCATAAGTAAGTTTGCTATATAACTGGTCAACATAATAATGTAAAAATAATATTCTCTATCAAACATTTGTTGACTTTACCCGCAGGGACAGGCTGGGCATGTGGATGACAGTTTTAATTATTTCTGTCGTCGCGCTCGCGACTTTCTTATTTTTGGTGGCGCATTTACTTTTCAGCTGTAGGGAAACCCGGAAAACCGACAGATTCACCACATCATTGATCATCATCAAAAAGAAAAAAATTCCTTCAAAAAACTAATTTTTAAAAATTCTACATTGTTAAATCCTGAATTTTTTGCCGTTTCTGATTCATGATTATATTTGATATTTTTTTTTAATCAATATCTATTTTTTGCTTTGTATTTGAGAAGAGAAAGTAGTAAATTATCTGTTTATAGTTAAATGTATAGTGTATCGATCGCGATATAATAAAATTTGCACCAGTATTTCGCAAACTGTATTCCCACTGTTATATAATATTTTATTATCCCACGTTAAAAAGTAAGATTCCTGTCATTCCCACCTCGCACAAGTCTTCTGAATACTTCTGAGGGTTGCTTGTAGAGATGCAGCCCGATGACGGTCAGAACAAATTTAGAACAAATATTATTCGTTTGTTGATACTACTTTCAACCTACTTGATTATAAAGAGGGACTTGCTATCGCCCAAGTTATGGAGTATATCGCTAACTTCACCAATTTCACTGGTTATCATTGTTTTCATTTGCATTCACTGAATTTGAATTACATCACCATTTCAAATCCATTGAAAAATATTAACGAATGAGTAAGTACTGGGTATAAACTGAAATAGTTATTTATTATACAAAGGAAAAAAGAATTAGATTTTAGCTCGAGGATGTGTTGACAAAAAACCGAGAGCTAAAATCTAATCTTTTTTCCGTGTATAATACACAATTTTTTTCTGTGACGGGAAAAACGACGATTTAATGAAATATCTACCTTAATCTATGTGTATATAATATTACCTGTCAACGGGGATAAAATGTCAAACTTTTTTCCTGTTACAGAAAAACATATTATTTTGGTCTAGTAGTTAAAACATGATTACCAAAATACGTGTCCTATATATATTCCATATTTAATCCAAATGAAAATTGGAGAACATGAATAATTCGTTCTATTTTTCCAGATTTGTTACAAAGTTTTTTGAAATGAAATGGTCCCTTATTGATGATTACGATGGAAGTCATACAGGTTATGACTTGGCGGACTTGACCCTGGATGAATTTTTTTTCAACATTAATTTGAATTCATCCCATTTCGAAGAAATATACCTATATACACTGGATGAAGATTGTTACAAGGTCAGAATCACTTATTTTCTAAAATTTAGAATCGGAGAAATACTTTGTTTGTGTCTTGTATTGTATTATCACAAAAACATACCAGTTTTCTTTCAATTCTGATTGGTCTTTCCGCATTGGTATTTTCAATGATGTAACCATGGCCAAGGCCAAGTTTGACAGTTTGAAAAAAATTATTTCAGCCGTGGACGACAAAATGTGTCGATCAGGTGCAAGTTCAGATGAAGTTATCTACCAAAGTATATGCTTTGTGAAATAGTCTAGCTGAATACTCGAGCCAACAAAAAGTATTGATTTCTCTTGCCTTCTGACTCAACGTATATCCTGAAAACACTACCGTGCTTTTTCGCAGAATACTTGGATGCTCTTGTGATACAATTAATGACTATTTCACTTTCATAAAATTACGTCTATTTGTCATAGCTACCATTAATTTCAGGTAATTCAATGTCAAGTTACTCTACTTTCAATAGCGTGATAGAACTTGATTCTTCACTAGTAGACAGTTGTGAACTGAGTTTTGTTTGTGCCAGTGCTACAACAGAAATATACTTATTCAAAAAGTGGCTCGGTTCAGCATCGTGTCTATACAGTGTGACCCATTTAAGATGGAAGCACCCATATAAAACTTACATTTGTCAACCGATTTGAATGATTTTGTTTTCTTCAGTTCGACATTCAAAAAGTCTACTAGGACACCAAATTTCATGTATAAATCTCCATTTGCAGGGCCAACTAATCTTATTTTTCAAGGTACAAAATCTAAAAAAAATTACTAGCGATTTTTTTTAAAAAATCTGACTACTCCACTAGGTTCGCGACATTTTCTAATGGTACATATGTGAATTATGTTAAAATGCGCCAATCAATAAAAAAGTTATGAGGGAATGGAATTTGATAAATATGCCGTTTAATCAAGTCACCAATTCAATTTCAGAACTTTTATCAAAATTTGAAATACACCACTTTATTCAGGAGATCTCGATATATCACTGTTCAGAATTTTATCGAAATCTGTTCATAAATAGGAACATCATTAGAAAAGAAAATTTGAAAATGGAATTTCAGGAAAATGTCATTTTATCTTAAAATTTCTTATTTTTTTATTTATAAACAGATTTCGATGAAATTATGGTCAGTAATATTTCAAGACACCCTGAATCCAGTGGTGTAGTCAAAGTTGTAACAAAAGTTTTTAAATTGAAGTGTGGGGTTGATTAAAAGGAATATTTCTCAAATTTTATTCCCCTATAACTTTTTTATTGTTTTACGCATTCCAACGTTATTTACATGTGAAACATTTGAAAATATCGCGAATCCAGTGGTGTAGTGAGATTTTTTCTAAAAAAATCGCTAGTAATTTTTTTTAGATTTTTGACCTTGAAAAATAAGATTAGTTGGCCCTCACACTGAATCGTTGGGTTCTAAGCTTTCAATTTCGGTTTGTAGTACCTATAGTGTAGTATATTATAATGAGGCATAAGTGATGTAATTGTACTGAAATGGGTGTCAAGTTTGAAAGCAATTTCTTCAGTTAAGGTAAAATATTTTTTGAATCCTTACTGAAGCTTTTATACTAGCTCTACTAGCAACAAGTAGTATATCATTGTGATCGTTTCGTTGCATTTTATAGTATTTGAACAATTACTAAAATGTTAAAAATGATATGAGTGTTGAGTTTGTTTGGTTGAGAGATATGCAAGATTTCAAGTACAAAAAATAGCTGCAACTGGTGATGATGGGTTTCAGAATTTTCCAAACTGTCAACGCCGCTACGGCTGCGAAGGACCACAAAAATGGGTGGATTATAATTGAGAATGAATACAACTCAAATTGTTCTGATAGTTTTGAATTATTTTCATAGTAAATGTAACAGCCTGATGGTTTCTCTATTTAATTGTTATAATAATATTGTTGTTATTGATTAAAAGTTTGATTTTGTGGAGGAAATCCAGTTCTTGACATAATTTTTTGGGTTTATCACCTTCCACAATCTGAAAATGAAAAAAATTTTTAATCCAAAGAAATCTGTACAAGTGTAGAAGGGCAAATTAATTAATTTGCAAATTCAGTGTAGGGTACGTTACTGACAAAAATTAATTTCTTTCAAGACAGCAGTCTTGTGAACGCAGTAACTTATCGGGCAAATTAATTAATTTGCCCTTCTACACTTGTACAGATTTCTTTGGATTAAAAATTTTTTTCATTTTCAGATTGTGGAAGGTGATAAACCCAAAAAATTATGTCAAATATTGTTGTCTTGGTAACGTCGCACTATTATTCATAACACTACAAAACATTAACCGTTTTGTGTGTGTTTCAAATGCTTGGGGTCACAACGAGATGAATTGAACGATGGTAATATTTACACTTACATTCATTTTTCCAGTTTATCTCTGTTTATGGTAGTTCCGTTTTGTTGTTCGTCGTGCATAGAATAGGAAATAAAGAAAAATATAAATATTATATAGCTTTCATTATTTTCAGTGTCCTTTTCTTCCTATTCATCATGGAAATATCACAAGGACAGAACTGAAAATTTCATCAAACAATATATTTCACACCAATACAAAATTTAGGATATCATCGGAACATAGAGAATATTTTCCACAGGATGAACTAAATAACGTGATTTGTGACCTTGATAGCAATTTTGGACAATTCGGAATATATTCTCTTGATGTAAAGGAGTCAGGATGCCATATGAAAATACTCAAGGAACCTGTCGAAATTTATTCACGTAAGTGAGACCCTCTCTCCACACCAGGTGTTTACCGCATTTCTTGCAACGTGACGTATACAGTATCCGAAAGTTTTTATCTTGGGTATGGTGGTTTCATGAGAGCGTGAAAAATTGCTTGCTAGATGTTGAGAGAGCATTACAATTTCCCCTCGACTCACTCGAGGAAGGGATATCGAAGTGCGTTTTGTGCGGTGTGTCGTATTGCTACGTGATCCGTTAATGCGTCGGGTGGGGTAACAGGAGAGGCACACAGTAGTGCGTCTCTCTTGTTCATGTGGTATTGTCATATCATTGCATTTCTTGTTGCTCGCGTAGATTTCTGTCTGTACCCCAGATGAATTGTTTTCGATACTGTATGACAAAAAGGGGCATAAATACCCGCCTAACTGAACACAAGAGAAACTGCAGGTAGGGGCACTCAGAAAAATCCGCGGTTGCAGAGCATGCTCTACGTACTGAGGACAAATATACCATTATGTTCAATGAAACTCAGGTACTGGATAGGACTTCGGTGTATTACCCGCGAATAATCAGAGACGCCATTGAAATTCAAAAACACCGAAATTATTTTAAGCAAAAGGAAGAAAGCTTCAATTTTAGTAAAACTTGGAAGCAGGTAATAAGAGAGACCAAAACAAAACCAGGTAGGTACAAACAATGTCAATCAAAAACATAAACACGAACAGGTATCGGAATTAATAGCACACCTAAAAGAGTAAGCGTACCAGCAAGAAACCAGCATGGAAACCCCATCAGTTACGCTTAAGCGAACGACTCGAACGCTTCGTTCCTTACCGCATCGCCTCTGAGAATGTCTACTGCAGATGTAGACGAAACGTCAAAAAAAATTACCTTGAGACCACGACCAATAAACCCGAAAACCACCGATAGTTCAGAGATTACCGGTGGTGAAAGTTAGGAATTTTTATTTTTCATGATGATCTCCCACAACGTAGAATTGGCCACATCCATCAATTCACTGAAATAACATTTAGTTTGTTTATAAATCCAACAGTATCGCACCATGATGTATGAAAACATGAGCACTGATATTTAACATCATCGCTAAATGACCTTACATAAAAAAATCTACCCAACCGTTTGGAAGCGTCCATGATTTTTTTCGCTAGTTTTCATTTCGAAACTTGTAATACAGATATAAGTTTCATGAACAAGAAAAGTTATGTCAGCAACCTTCGTGCTTTGATTATTGAACAAAATACGTTAGGTGACAATTTTGTCTATGATAAAGACTGTCTGAGATCAATATTGTTGAAATTAATATTGCATTACCTCCATCCGATTATTTTCAACAATAAAGTTTATACAGTGTGGTTGTATACTCTTGAAACAAAGTTGGCGATCTGAACTTTTTTTTCGGGTCATAGCCGAATTGTTGTTGTATTAGTACCTGCTCTAGGAGTTCGCCACAGAATAAAATGTAATGCTTATTTTTGTGAAGTATTGACATTAAAATATTCATATAGACAGGCCTTGAAGATACTATAGCTAAATGATGTATAAAATATCTACTCTCACTTTATTTTTTTTATGCCACCAAGTTTTATCATGATTGTTTGATGAGGTATCATCTGTATATCGGATGATATCACCCGCGCTGTTTCGTTTAAACATATTTATCCAAATGGAACCGTGAGAAGCTCTGCTTACCTCAAACATTTTCTTCTCAGAAACTCTTACAAACTCTCTCCTGTTTTGGTATTTTCAATAACGTCGTATATTCTTTAACGTTGAAAATGTTATAATGCCTACGAGCTACCACTTAATTGTTCCTCTCAGTCAGTGTCCTTCCCCTTCTAATATTAATCGTGTTGGTGGTGAGATAATGATGTATTTTGTTTTTCAGCTATATTGACGGTGATTATGATATACACAGTGTTGTATTTACTGCTCTTTTGGACGTTTCGTATATGGAGAAGATTGAACCCTGAAAGTGATAAAAACGATGAAAGTGTCCCCCAAAAACGAGTACAATCTCTTGACACTTTCAGAGGGTAAATATTTCCATGAATTATTTTATTATTTATAATAAAACTTTGAAAGATTTTCACAACTTTGTAACAGTATTTCTTTGACATACCTGCACATAATGATCGTTTATTACTTTCCGATCCAGCCATATAAATTATCTGAGCACACATACTTCTTAATTAGAACCAGTTATAGTGTTTATCATTATTTTAATATTCTCCACCATTATTTCCTTTTCCATTTGAGTCTTCTCCAACTTAAGAGTAAATTATTCTTATTTGATTGTTAATAAAAAAAAAATCATTTTCTAATTTTACCTTCTTACAATTAATATTCAATTAAACCTTGTGATGGTCGGCAGGGCGAAATTGCCATAGCGATATGCACACCTGTTAACCATTTTTAGAAAATATATCATAAGTCACAATAACTGTATAGGTCTTGGTTTTCATTAACATAAATATACAATTTCTATCCTTCATCTCTCACATATTTTAATTATTACGTAATCAAAAATATCAGTATATGAAAATACAAACCAAAAGTATTCCCGTAACCATCATATGGAATACTGAGAATCGTTGACTTCATGAAAAATATTCATCATCCGATGCTCTTCATTCATAATAAATGAACAGAAAACTTACAAACTCTGACATATATTCCTAATATACTATGAGTTATTTTTATTTCAGATTTAGCATTATTTTGATGATATTTGCCAATTTTGGATGTGGCGGATATAGAATAATAGAACATGCCAAATGGAATGGTCTTCACCTGGCTGATTTAGTTTTTCCTTCATTTATATGGATTATGGGAGTTTGCATACCGATCACTTTGTCCTCAAGTTTCAAAAAAAATATTTCAAATCAAACATTAATAATCAATATTACCAAGGTGAGTAAATAAATAAGATAAAATTGAAGGATTATAGATATCACCGGTGTCAGTACATTTCAGAAAAGACAGATTTATGTACACACACTATTTCGAATTAGACATTTTAAACATTATTTGCATTCATTGATTCTGCTGTATCTGCTTCGAAAGAGTACATCTTGCAGTCTTCAGGATGTGAAGGGCGATTACCTTATTGTGAATCTCAGTGTAAGCTCGAAACAGAGATTTATGTTACTAAGTTCGTGTTTATGTTACTAAGTTCGTGGCGGACAAACCGGCATATGCTGCTCTAAGTACAGGGACAAAGCGGCTGACGCCCGCCGTTCAAATATAAATCTATCTGCTGCACCGCTCAGTTTATGGGGCATTTTCAATGCGTACAAGTTTGGTGTTCCAACAGAAACTGAAAAATTATGAAAAATGTCCCTGGTAAAGCTTTGGCGGCAGACTTGCTTACAAGCCATACGTGTATGTAAAACGGTGCAGTTTTCAGTGTAATTTGTGTATTTTGCGAGCGTTTCATTCAATATAATTATTTGTGTTGTTGTATGTAATAGTAGTAAGTACTGAAAATGTATTTACATTATTGCTTATATTTAAATTCCAAATAATTTTTCTGATAACCTAACCTCATTCTATAACTTTATTGCAAACTAAAAACAAACAATTCAATATAACGATAAATTAATTAATATCTCCAGATCCACTTGATCAATTGTTTGATATTTGGCACAAAAATTCTTTGTGCGACGTCCGAAGATAACGTAATTCGTATTTTGTCCATTTGGGTTGTTGACAAAGGGGCAGAAAGGGGGTTGATTTTATAAAGAATTATCTCATAAACCGTAGTAGTTAACGAAATACGGTTTTCATGAGATAGACAATGACTTTTTGAACAAGAAATGAGGTATTTTGTTTCTGATGAGGTGTTGGGAAGACGGTAGGAAAAAATAATTGATTATTTCTTGTAAATTTACATCTAATGAACCGTAGTAGCTAGCGAACAACGGTTTTCACATTCAGATGAATAATAGTATTTTGAATGAAAAAAATGTGATTCTTTTTTTTTCGGTGAGGTGAGGTGTTGGCTAGAGGGTAGGAAGGGGGGGTTGATAAATGGTATCTCAAGAACCGTCGAGAATATGTGATAATCATTTTTTGACAACAAAACGAAGATGGTTATAATGGTACTGATGGTTGTTTATTTTTTTCTAGGGGAAATGGACCCTCAAGAGGAGGCCAGGTTAGTACAACTCCTGGACAAAGTAAGCTCAAGGTAGACTGAACGGTCATCTCAGTAGGAACCATATAGCAGCGACGATGATATTCAAGATCCAAATTACTCAACCACCAGTACTAGTGAGGTAAGTGAAGCCCAGGAACAGTTAGATAATGATGTGCAGGATGTTTCTGCATAAAATTTGAGACACTACACATGATATGGGCGATACAGGCCCCCAGGAATCTAATGAAGATGGTTGGTTAACAAATTGATGTTGAAAACTTGGTTTCAAGGGCTGTTGAATGTTTCGAGAAATTGTGGGATGATGAAGTGATGCATTTGATAACCACTTCAAAGAAAATTATTGAGAGTTTCGAGAATTTTGAGAATTTCTCTAAAATACCAACCATCCACTCAGAAGATATGGCAGGTATGCCAACGTAAAAATGATATCTCTAACCGAAGTATAACCGTTATTTGCTTTATGCATTTCACAAGGTCAAAACATGTATCCTTCCATCAGAAAAATGTTCTCCATGGACCCGCTTTATTATTCTTCTGTATGTCACTACACTCTTTCAGGCCGACGTTTTGAAGAGCTGCTGAGATGTTTCAATTCTGCTCATGATTACTACTATCCAGACGATAAACTTGATAAATTATACCGAATGGAGCCACTTCTGGATAAATGGATTCTGATATTTAGAAATCCCTATTTTCCTGAAGAAAATTTGTTGCTAGACGACTCTCTTTTTCTTCATACAAACATGTGTCCTAACTTGCTTCGTTTTCGATATATACGGTGACGAAGTTTTTAGAAAAAAAAATCAGTTATTTACACATTACTCGAAAACCTTCCGGTAGATTTTGATAAAACTTGGTGTTCTTATTTGTACCAATAAGGGGCTTATTTCAATATGCCCAGGATTAAAAAAAAATCGAAACTTCAACACCCTGTATCTTGAAAACGGGGCAAGAAGAAATACTCTTATTTCCACTGAAGAAGCCGATACTGAACGTTTGACCATTTAACCTTGGGTCACTTTGTATTAAAGAAAAAAGAGCACGATATGCCGTCAAATTTTATTCTGTGTGCACTATCGATGATTGCGCTTTGAATCTTCGAATCTACTCTGAAACTTGAGATCAATATATTCTTTACTGGAACCTTTTCTAGATCTTGGACAACATGTTTTATTAGAAACTTCTACAACAGTGTTGGTCTGTCTAAAAATCTTCTGAAAAAAAAGACATGTTACTTTGAGGAGAAATCGCAAAAAATCCGACTGTAATTACTGGCACCAAACTAAAGAAGGGCAGCATGTATGGAAAAGAAATAAGAATGCCTACGTTTCAAAGTGGAAAGATAAGCGGGAAGTTTTAGTTAGCAATTATTACTGAATATCATCCTCAGTTAGTAACTGTTCAAAATAGATATGGACAAGATAAAGTAAAACATTGAACTTTGAAATTCGTATTATATACGTAGAAAGTTTGATAAAAAAAAACTCCCTACAATTTCGCGAAGATGTCATAAAAAACTACCTTGGCATAATCAATACACTTGATGGCAGAAATTTAGTTCATTCTGGCCCCCTCCGTAAAGGAAAAAGAAGACGCTAAGATGAGCTGGTTCACCAAGAGAGAAAAGATGAACGACTTCAGCATCAGGCCATTCATTTTCCTGATACAATTCCTAATGCAAATGATCCATATGAGACGTAGACTGTCCAAAAAGCCTCCCTCTATGTGTAGTGCCCTGTTTCGAGGCCTATCATAAGTCGAAGAACTAGTTACTACCCATTTATTTCCATTTACTTTTTACTATAGTTTTTTTTGTTTTAATTATGCGACGGCATTTGCCTTCTTTGTCCAAATAAATCAATTTTGTGTTTGCTCTGGGACAAGACGGTATTTGCCGCTGGTTATTATTTTCTTTTGAAATCATCCCCACAATATTTGCAACATATATGTATTTTTAAAAATGATCGTAGCTCCTCTAGTTCATTAAATATTGTCATGCATTTTTCGCAGTCATTTTTTGTTCGTGTCCGCGAACGTTAAATTGATTGCGACGTAAATGGTGTCAATTTCCTCTAATCTACCCTGATATTGACAAGAGCGATATATCTCGGGTAAGTTTATAGTCATGTTCTGTTTGAATGAGACAGAGTCGTAACACGGTTTTTCTTGGGGACACTTGCAAAAATATCTGTCTGAATTAGGTAAACAGTTGAAGTAGAAAGTTTCGGTAGGCGATGATAATGACTACAATAAGCCACTCAGATATCAATAGAGTGAGAATATCATAGGTAAAGTTGGTAAGTCTTGAGCTCCTGAAGATGCCAACAACCAGTTCAATATTAACTGTATAAATACGTAATTAAGAATAATTCAAAATATTACACTTTCCATCCCAAGTGACAATTTAAAATCATTTGGATTTATCATAGTTTTATAAAAGTTTTATGAAGGTTAGGTAATAGCCAATTTGATTCATGCTGGTCATACATTCTTCCTATTACGGTACCAGAGCAAATGGATTTATGAAACGGTTACACAACACTCCTGAAAGCTATAAAATGAAACTATTCAGCATTTAAGTATACTTGATTTCATGAAGGTTTTACAATGGCTGTAAACACATACACGATAATCAATCAATCAACTTTATTACCCAAGAAACATTACATGTTTATAGAAGGGTTAAAAAAAAAATAATAATACAAATCTTAAAACATAAATAATTATATACATAAGGTGTTCAATAAATGGTTGGTAAATAATAACTATTAAAAGTAAAGACTGACATTTGCTCAAACCCAAAATACTTATAAATACATATTTAAAGTTAGATTTAAGCAGTTTTTAACTCAAAACATATAATCATTAAAGGTGCCAAGTTCATGAAAGAAATCACCGCAAAATTTCTTTTTTCAGTTCATTTTTAAATTTTATTAATGAATGGTAATTTTTTGTTTCATTAAATTGTAATTTACTATGCCATTATAATAAACAGAATTTTTTACAAAATTTGTTCTAAAATTGCTAGCAGCTAATAATTTTGTTTGTCTGGTATTATGGTTATGAATACTGTTCACTTGGGTAAAAACTAAATTCGTTTTGGTCTTTGAATAATTCATATATAATCTGAGTTTTATAATGGTTTTATAGCACTCCTCAAGTCCATGCAGTGGTTCTATAATAAAACTAATGATGAGGTATTATTGAGGTTTTGAGATGTATTCTTGAGAACCGCTTTAAGATCAAAGCATAAAACTATTTCTACTTAAATGTCAGTAGCTCAATCTGAACGTTTATTAATGAATTATAAAGGTGGCAAAAGTTTCATGAGATCGTTGAAATATTCAAATGATTTTTTCTATGGCCATCATATAAAACCGAACGAAAATGAAATTTCAAAATTTAAAATTATACCGTTGTTATTCACCATATATGTATGTGTATATGTACCACAATTTCATTTCATACCAATAATCACTAAAGAATCAACAAAATTGACAAAGAATTACTTGGTCGAAACAATGACCAAATTCATAGGAATTATAACGTCCACAACAATTAACGATGCACATACAAAATAGTTCAACACTTCGCCACTTTGGACAGGTATATAATTTTGAAGTCTAAAATGCCGAAGAGTCGCTTTAAAAAATAATATGAAACAGGCAAAAATGTCATCTCCTAACCAATGGAAAACTCTTAAGAGAAGTGGTCATTCCAAAAGGCAAGTGAAGAAAAAGATCACAGCAGTATAGACACCGAGTACTGATTCTGGATCAATCACGAGAAGACGAATGTAAGATATAAGGCAGGTTTGACATGATTCTCGATCAGAGAATTTATTTGAAGGTTGAGAAAATGTTTTGGAAATCGGATTAAATATTACCAAACATACTTTTTCAGGAGAAAATAATTTTAAAATGGTTTTATGAGGGCAATTGTACAGCTATCTGGAATAACGGTAGGTTAGCCATATTCTTTTACAACCAGAGGGACAAAATAGGAGATGCATATTTTTGCAATTTGGTATGTGAGAAGGAAAGGAAATACGCAATTTTTGATATATATATTTTCATTTAGATATAGTACAAATCATCTCGTGAAATAGTTTTTAATTTTTTTTTGGTATTTTGGAAAATATTATTCTAACCCACCTTCGTTCGAAAAAGACATTTTGATGCCAAGCATTTATTTTTTTGAGATCATATATGCTTATAACAGCCCTATGATTTGATTTTATAGTGGCCCTCATGAGATTATTAGGAATCCTGCGAATAAGGCAAACAGTTTTTATAAAAATAGCCCTGTTACAGTTTATAATTTGTTGATATTGTTTGTGCTTTCCTATATTTTGAATTTGAATTTATATACAGTTGCTAACGAGACAGTCGAATATTAGGAAAAATAACAGTTTTCGAATGTATATCAGTAGAAAGTAAAAACTAGTAAAAAACATAAAAAAAGTGTGGTTAATGTTGAGAAAACGGTAACTTCTCCGATTTTAATGAAACTTTCACAGATGAATCAAAATACGAAAAAAATAAGAGTATAGCAACAGAAATGTTGGTGCGGAAATCATAAAACTTTGGCAGGTATGATCTTCTCAAGTTCCAAAAATGGGGGTTAAAGAATATCACTCTAGGAAACTTTAGACGACTAACACTCTCCTCTTTCTCTCAGCAGCACACTCACTACATATTTAGTTGGTTATTTTCACCATTTTTCGCTCGGATATAATTGAATAATTCGAAAAAAGACATAAATATTTTAATTATCAATTTTTCTTTATACACAAACGTCAAACTTGTATCAAAAAACATCGTATTGGGCTAATGTGTGTACTTCAGGAAGTATGCAGCGTTGCCAAATGAATTCACATTAATCAGAATATAGCAAACGTAACAAGAAAATACAAATGAGCACATATGACTTTCCCAGATAACTCTATAGATAGATATGATCAAAACATCACAGCAATAGATATTTTTGTGCAAAATTACAGTAGACTTAAAGTTAAAAATTGTTAATTGTTTTTTTCCGTTAACCAGCTGTCGTCCCCTTACGAACGGCAGCCCTCAAAAGTAGAAACTTGTGTGAGCCAAGGATTAACGGGGTCTTACCTTTTAACGTGCGATTCCTAGCACTTTCTCGGGCCATCAGATAAAAATCTGAAGTCGCTGAGGATTCGAACCTAGCCGACCAGCAGTGAATGGTTTTGAACGCTTCAGTCTCAACCACTGAGCTACTTGACCCTTCTACAAGATGACCTAGAAAATGAACAAATAAAAATTGACTTGGCGAATATTTTTGTGCGTTTTTCGCGAAATGCCAGCCTAGTGCATAGCCCTTGCAAATTAATATGAAATCGCTGTAGACTTCGCCTACATGAAGATCAAAGAAACAGATAAAATTAGAAGAAATGTGCATGTGCTTGGCATGTGCATGCGAAAAATCGTTATAGACAGCCTTTTTACAAGAAAATCTAGAAAATAAACAAAGTGAGAAGGAAAATTCCCATGCGCGAGCGGATTTTCAAATTGTCGGCCGAGCGAGGACAACACGCGCGCAGAAATCGCAATAGACAGCCTTTCCACATGAAAATCTAGGAAATGAACAAAGTGATAGGGGAAGTTGCGCATGCGCTCGGCCGACATTCACAAATCCGCGCGCGCGCGCTGACAACGTAATGGACAGTATTTCTACAAGATAATCTAGAAAGTTCCAAAGTTATATGGAAATGTGCTACACACGAGCTGATTTTCCAAATGTCATCAGCATGCATGGCCCTTGCAATTGTAAACGGAATTGCAATGAGCTCCTTCCTATATGAAAATCTATGAAATGAATAAAGTGATAGAGAAAATGCGTATGCGCATGCGCTCGGAAAGGGCTATGCGCTGATTTGCCAAATGTCGTCCGAAAGCATAGCCCTTACATATTTTGAACGAAATCGCAATAGACTTAGCCTTTCTACATAAAAATCTAGAAAATATACTAGGTGATAAGAAATATGTGCAGGCATATGCGCATACGCTTGGTCAACTTTTCAAAAATGTGCTCCAAATGTCCGAATGCATAGCCCTTGTGATTTTTATACTTATAATTTGTGTACAGAATCGTAATAGAATCAACTATTTTACATGGAGAAAATGGACAAAGGTGTAAAAATAAATCAATACTGATTATAATTATTCAGAAAACGTTAGTGAAAAAATGTCTCTTGGCAAATAGTTCGCCATGCCCCTAAATAACAAATTCAAGTAGATGAGTAAAACAACAGCAAAGATTAATATCATCGAAATTTATAATATTTGTGAAAATAAACATGATTTGATAACGAAATCAAGAAGCTGGCAACTCATACCGCAAGAAG